>WNGS01111181.1:19520500-19544824 GCA_020271785.1 Procambarus virginalis | reverse complement strand
TCACTGGCTCCTGCTCTCAAGAGCCTCAGTCCCTTAGTGTGACCTTCCACTCTCCTTGTACCGCACGCTCAACAACGCACACACACGCAACGTTAAAGTGCTTGAAAGGCTGTCATTCCGGCCGTGATTGTCCTCGCAAAGAACCGACTTTGGCNATACCCACCACAGCCCGGCTGAGGCTGTTGGACGCGGCTGCTCACAGCTGGTGATCAGGTATCCTGGAGGTGTTTGTCAAGTTCTCTCTGAACACTTGAGGGGTCGGCCAGTTATGTCCCTTATGTGTAGGAAAGCGTGTTGAACAGTCTCGTGCCTCTGATGTTGACAGAGTTCTCTCTCAGAGTACCTGTGCACCTCTATGCTTCAACTGGGGTATTCTGACATCCTGCCATGCTCCTGGCCTCATGTGTGGTGTTATTTCTGGTGCAGGTTGGGTTCAGCCCATCTACTATTTTCCACGTGAAATTATTATGTATCTCTCACGCCTGCGCCCATAAAATACAGATTTAGGCTCTTTAGTCGGTCCCAGTAATTTAGATGTTTACTGAGTGGATCTAGCAGTAAAAGGATCTCTGCACGCTCTCCAGGTCAGCAATTTCTCCAGCTTTGAAAGAGGTTGTCATGGTGCAGCAGTACTCCACTTAGAGAGCACAAGCGTTTTGAAAAGTATCATCATCGTGTAGCATCTCTAGTGTGAAAAGTTCTGTTATCCAACCTGTCATTTTTCTTGCAGTTGTGACGGCTACTTTATTGTGTTCTTTGAAGGTGAGGTCTTCCGACATGAGTACACCCAGATCCTTTACATTGCCTTTCCGTTCTATGTTATGATTTGAATGAGTTTGCACGCGGTTTTCCGTTTTTATATTTTATTTTTTCCGTAGCACATGAGCTGGAACTAATCTTCGTGGATTTCTAAAGATTGAAAGATTTATATGAAAGATTTTATTTTTTTATGAAATATTTCTATGCGGCACGGCACGCACTGAAACGATAAAGCATCTGAATTATTGGGACCGTCTTAAAACTCTAAAAATGTACTCTATAAAAGAGAGACGAGAAAGGTATCAAATAGTATATATGTAAGTCAAGCCTGGCCTCGGCGGGCTTGGGAGTAGAAGAACTCCCAGAACCCCATCAACCAGGTATCAACCAGGAATGGAAGATACTGGAGGGTCAGGTCCCAAATTTGCACAGTAGAATAACAATATACTATACTGGAGCGAAAGACACGGAAGAAATGTTGACCAGACCACACACTAGAAGGAAGGGACGACGACGTTTCGGTCCGTCCTGGACCATTCTCAAGTCGCTTGTGACTTGAGAATGAATGACTTGAGAATTGACTCCATCGCTCAAGTCGCTCAAGTCACAAGCGACTTGAGAATGGTCCAGGACGGACCGAAACGTCGTCGTCCCTTCAACTTCTAGTGTGTGGTCTGGTCAACATACTTCAGCCACGTTATTGTGACTCTTCGCCTGCACACGGAAGAAATTACAGAATAAAACCAGTGAAGAGTAGAGGTGCCATAGGCACAATCAGAAAGGACACACTGAATATCAGAGGTCCATAGCTGTTCAATCCCTCCCAGCAAGCATGAGAAATATTGCCGGAACAAAGGTGGATATCTTCAAAACGTATTTAGACAGGTTCTTGCAGTACGTGCCGGACTAACCAGGCTATAGTAGATATGCGGGCCGCTCCAAGCAACAGCCTGTGGGGCTGCTGGCCGCTCCAAGCAACAGCCTGTGGGGCTGCGGGCCGCTCCAAGCAACAGCCTGTGGGGCTGCTGGCCGCTCCAAGCAACAGCCTGTGGGGCTGCGAGCCGCTCCAAGCAACAGCCTGTGGGGCTGCGGGCCGCTCCAAGCAACAGCCTGTGGGGCTGCGGGCCGCTCCAAGCAACAGCCTGTGGGGCTGCTGGCCGCTCCAAGCAACAGCCTGTGGGGCTGCGGGCCGCTCCAAGCAACAGCCTGTGGGGCTGCGGGCCGCTCCAAGCAACAGCCTGTGGGGCTGCGGGCCGCTCCAAGCAACAGCCTGTGGGGCTGCGGGCCGCTCCAAGCAACAGCCTGTGGGGCTGCGGGCCGCTCCAAGCAACAGCCTGTGGGGCTGCTGGCCGCTCCAAGCAACAGCCTGTGGGGCTGCTGGCCGCTCCAAGCAACAGCCTGTGGGGCTGCGGGCCGCTCCAAGCAACAGCCTGTGGGGCTGCTGGCCGCTCCAAGCAACAGCCTGTGGGGCTGCTGGCCGCTCCAAGCAACAGCCTGTGGGGCTGCTGGCCGCTCCAAGCAACAGTCTGTGGGGCTGCGGGCCGCTCCAAGCAACAGCCTGTTAGACTCAAGTTCAAGGAACAGAAGAGCTCCGGGAACCCTCTCCAAGTATACCTCATTAACTCTCCCTCGCATGACCCTCCACGCGCCTCACCTCCAGGAAGATTGTTTAAATATCACATTATCACCGTCTTACGGGTCGCCCCTCTCCTATGCCGGGTAAGTCCACTACGGGATCACCATAGCCCGTGCTACTTGGAACTTTTTGTTCCCAGTAGCTGAATCTGAAAAAACAAAAAACAAAAACCATCTTACGGACATGCCCTGCCTTACGAAGCAAACTATTACCCTTATCCGGAACATCACTAGTATCACGACACAAACTAATTTCACTAACGGATTGTTGGCGTTTTCAGGACCATGAGATTCCGGACCCGTATCCGGATGCATCAAACGTCCTAGATTATTACCCTTATCCGGACACATCATCATTCATGCTGAATTTTACCTGACTATTTCCACAACACAGACACAAAATCACTATTACCGGATTATTTCAGTTTCTAAAGCCCAAGACGTTCCATTACCGGATTATTATCGTTGACCAAAGAAAGCAGCGTTCCATTACAGGATTAGTGTTGTTGAACGGACCCCGTGTACTCCATCGCTGTGCGAGTCAGGTATGGCCCTAATACTACGGGCCAGGTATGGTCTTAAAACTACGGGCCAGGTATGGTCCTAATACTACGGGCCAGGTATGGTCTTAATAATGTCTGGAGCGTGTTTCGGGAGGAGTTCTACTCTGAAGCCTTATCTGAGGCCAGGCTCGACTTGTGATAACTTGGTCCACCAGGCTGTTGCTTGGAGCGGCCCGCAGGCCCACGTATCTACAGTCCGGTTAGTCCGGCACTTCTTGCAAAATCTTATCCAAGTGCCTCTTGAATACAACCACCTTCGTTCCGGCAATATTTCTAATGCTTGCTGGGAGGGTGTTGAACAGCTGTGGACCTCTGATGTTAAGAGTGTTCTCTGATTGTGCCTATGGCACCTCTGCTCTTCACTGGTTCTCTTCTGCATTTCCTTCCAGATCTTTCCTCCAGTATGTTGTTATTATACTGTACAAATTTGGGACCTGGCCTTCAAGAAGCTTCCATGCATATATTTTGGATACCTTTCTTGTCTCCTTTCCAGAGAGTACATTTTGAGAGCTTAGGGATGGTCCCAATAATTTAGATGTTTTATCGCGTCTATGCGTGCCGTATATGTTCTCTGTATGCCCTCTAATTCAGAGCTCTCTCCCGCTGTACAAGGGAAGTGAGTGCCGAGCAATACTCACGACGGGACAGCACCAGTATTTTAAATAGTATTACCATTGCTGTGGGATCTCTGAATTAGAAAGTTCTCATAATCCATTCTATCATTTTCCTGGCCGCCGCTATATTTGGTCGGTTATGTTCACTAAATGTCAGGTCGTCAGACATCATAATATCCAATCTTTTACATGTTGCTTTCGTTCTATGAGTAAGTCTGACTGTACTCTACCCTGTGTTTCGTTTAACTTCCTCGTTTACACCATAACTCAGTACCTGGAATTTGTCACCGTTAAACATCATGATATTTTCAGTTACCCAATTGAATACTTTATTAATATCTGTCTTCTGCAGTTTTTCAGTGTCTTCTGCAGTGGCAATTTTCATGTTGATTTTTGTATCATCAGCAAAGGATGACACAACGCTTTGACTAGTATTTTTGTCTATATCAGAGATAAGAATGAGAAATAGCAGTGGTACAAGAACTGTGCCCTGGGATACAGAGCTTTTCACTGCACTTGGGTTTGATTTTATTTGATTGACCGTCACTCTCTGCACTCTGACAAAATTGAAAATCTAACGCCTCACTTTACCCGCTATTACTATTAATCTTATTTTATGGGCTATTACTCCATGGTTACATGTGTCGAATGTCTTTAAAAGTATATGTATACATTTACAGGCATGTCAAACATGTGGCCCTTTGCAAACACACCTGCGACCCGCATAAAGGATACTGTAATTTGGTCATTTAATGGCTAAATTGCAGTTTTTATCATTTAAACTTTCGCCTTTTAATAGATTTCTTGTGATTTTTCATCCTTTGAACACCACTTTGAATTATGCTCAGCACCACTCACCTGTGATGTTGCCAAGGCAGAAGAAAGCCTAGAACTATTAGAAATAGAGTCGGATTCTACACTCAGAGCAAAGTATCTTGAAGTGGGGATACCTGGTTTATTTTCATACCTTCATGAAAAAGTTAAAAACTTCAGAAAGTTTGCTACAAGGATTATAGCAGTGTTCTGTTCCACCTGTGTGTGTGTCAACAGATATTTTCCTTCATGAAATCAACAAAAATTTCTCAGAGAACAAGACTGACTGATCAACACTTGTCATTTCTGCTCAAAGTGGCAACTGTACACACATCTCGGCCAGACATAACAGAAATTGTCATTAAAAAGCGATGTCAAGCCTCAGGCCAAAACAATAAAAATAATTGAATAGTCGTAAATAAATGTTCATTTTGAACATTTTGAATTTTTGTACAATGTATTTGTTGTAGTTGAATGGAAGTACGTCTATGTTGCCGTTTAATTTTTGTGCAATGTATTTGTTGTAGTTGAATAGAAGTAAGTCTAATGCTGTTTAATTTGTTTTTCTTTTGTTAAACTACTTTATTACTTTGCAATCATGAATGTGGGTAGCTGCTAAACCATGTTTATGCACATTGTATGTTTCTAAGTTTAAGTAATACAAATATTCTGCAACTTTTTTTTTATTAAATGACTTCAATTAGTTGTGGTGTGTGGCCATCATGACAACACCAATGTGGCCTATATGGCCCTCGGGGGACCATCAGTTGTGGTGTGTGGCCATCATGACAACACCAATGTGGCCCATATGGCCCTCGGGACCATCAGTTGTGGTGTGTGGCCATCATGACAACACGAATGTGGCCCATATGGCCCTCAGGGGACCATCAGTTGTGGTGTGTGGCCATCATGACAACACCAATGTGGCCCATATGGCCCTCAGGGGACCATCAGTTGTGGTGTGTGGCCATCATGACAACACGAATGTGGCCCATATGGCCCTCAGGGGACCATCAGTTGTGGTGTGTGGCCATCATGACAACACCAATGTGGCCCTCAGGGGACCATCAGTTGTGGTGTGTGGCCATCATGACAACACCAATGTGGCCTATATGGCCCTCGGGGGACCCTCAGTTGTGGTGTGTGGCCATCATGACAACACGAATGTGGCCCATATGGCCCTCAGGGGACCATCAGTTGTGGTGTGTGGCCATCATGACAACACGAATGTGGCCCGTATGGCCCTCAGGGAACCATCAGTTGTGGTGTGTGGCCATCATGACAACACCAATGTGGCCCATATGGCCCTCAGGGGACCATCAGTTGTGGTGTGTGGCCATCATGACAACACCAATGTGGCCCATATGGCCCTCAGGGGACCATCAGTTGTGGTGTGTGGCCATCATGACAACACCAATGTGGCCCTCAGGGGACCATCAGTTGTGGTGTGTGGCCATCATGACAACACCAATGTGGCCCATGTGGCCCTCCGGGGACCCTCAGTTTGATATGCCTGCTCTAGAGAGTACATCGAGAGCACACAACAGTTATTACAGACAGACAGACAGACAGACAGACAGACAGACAGACAGACAGACAGACAGACAGACAGACAGACAGACAGGGTGGACAAAGACAAACTATTCAACACTGGTGGTACGCGAACAAGGGGACACAGGTGGAGACTGAGTACCCAAATGAGCCACAGGGACGCCAGAAAGAACTTTTTCAGTGTCAGAGTAGTTAACGGATGGAATGCATTAGGCAGTACTGTGGAGGAGGCTGACTCCATACACAGTTTCCAATGTAGATATGATAAGAGCCCAGTAGGCTCAGGAATCTGTACACCAGTTGAGAGGCGGGACCAAAGAGCCAGAGCTCAACCCCCGCAAGCACAACTAGGTGAGTACAGCCAGACAGACGAGTGAGTGTAGGAGTCAATTTGAGTGTAGAACAAGTGTAGAACAAGTGTAGAACAAGTATAGAATTAGTGGTGGCTGCTAGTGTGTGTAAGGAGTGGTATCTGTGTAGGTCTTGTGGAGAATCTTTATACAAGTGTTCATTCACACACTAACTCGCTTGCTTGCTTGCTTGTTCTCTCTCTCAGGCACCGACTCCCCCACACGTGGCTGCCTCACCCAGAGCTCAGATAACTGGGGAAGGATGCCATGTTGTGAAAGCCAGAGAGTGTAACGCTCTCACCACGTGTGTGTGTGTGTGTGTGTGTGTGTGTGTGTGTGTGTGTGTGTGTGTACTCACCTAGTTGTACTCACCTAGTTGTGCTTGCGGGGGTTGAGCTCTGGCTCTTTGGTCCCGCCTCTCAACCGTCAATCAACAGGTGTACAGTTTCCTGAGCCTAATGGGCTCTATCATATCTACACTTGAAACTGTGTATGGAGTCAGCCTCCACCACATCGCTTCCTAATGCATTCCATTTGTCAACCACTCTGACACTAAAAAAGTTCTTTCTAATATCTCTGTGGCTCATTTGGGCACTCAGTTTCCACCTGTGTCCCCTAGTGCGTGTGCCCCTTGTGTTAAACAGCCTGTCTTTATCAACCCTGTCGATTCCCCTGAGAATCTTGAATGTGGTGATCATGTCCCCCCTAACTCTTCTGTCTTCCAACGAAGTGAGGTTTAATTCCTGCAGTCGCTCCTCGTAGCTCATACCTCTCAGCTCGGGTACTAGTCTGGTGGCAAACCTTTGAACCTTTTCCAGTTTAGTCTTATGCTTGACTAGATAGGGACTCCATGCTGGAGCCGCATACTCCAGGATTGGTCTGACATATGTGGTATATAATGTTCTGAAAGATTCCTTACACAAGTTTCTAAAGGCCGTTCTTATGTTAGCCAACCTGGCATATGCTGCTGATGTTATCCTCTTGATATGAGCTTCAGGGGACAGGTCTGGCGTGATATCAACCCCCAGGTCTTTCTCTCTCTCTGACTCTTGAAGTATTTCATCTCCCAAATGATACCTTGTATCTGGTCTCCTGCTTCCTACCCCTATCTTCATTACATTACATTTGCTTGGGTTAAACTCTAACAGCCATTTGTTCGACCATTCCTGCAGCTTGTCCAGGTCTTCTTGAAGTCTCAAGCTGTCCTCCTCTGTCTTAATCCTTCTCATAATTTTGGCGTCGTCAGCAAACATTGAGAGGAATGAGTCTATACCCTCTGGGAGATCATTTACGTATATCAGAAACAGGATAGGTCCAAGTACAGAGCCCTGTGGGACTCCACTGGTGACTTCACGCCAGTCTGAGGTCTCACCCCTCACTGTAACTCTCTGCTTCCTATTGCTTAGGTACTCCCTTATCCACTGGAGCGCCCTACCTGTTACTCCTGCCTGTTTCTCCAGCTTATGCATCAACCTTTTATGGGGTACTGTGTCAAAGGCTTTCGTGTGTGTGTGTGTGTTGTTGGTGTGTGTGTGTGTGTGTGTGTGTGTGTGTGTGTGTGTGTGTGTGTGTGTGTGTGTGTGTGTGTGTGTGTGTGTGTGTGTGTGTGTGTGTGTGTGTGTGTGTGTGTGTGTGGGTGTGTGTGTTGTGTGTGTGTGTGTGTGTGTTTGTGTGTGTGTGTGTGTGTGTGTGTGTGTGTGTGTGTGTGTGTTTGTGTGTGGTGTGTGTTGTGTGTGTTTGTGTGGTGTGTGTGTGTTGTGTGTGTGTGTGTGTGTGGTGTGTGTGTAACGGCAGACGGAGAGAGGGGAGGGAAGGAAGGAGGGAGAGAGGAAGGAGGGAGAGAGGGAAGGAGGGGAAGGGAGGGAAGGGGAAGGAAGGAGGGAGAGGGGAGGGAGAGAGGAAGAGGTAGTGATGGTGGAGCCAGGAGGAATTCACAGAGCAATTCATTTCTTTCTTTATTATGGACACTATTCCCATCTCGTGGGCGGTGGTGGAAAGGGTTACAGAGGCACATAATGGGTTCAGGAACTGAGCCCCCACAGGTTCCACCAGTAAATTCAGTAGAATTTCTGGTTGCAATTTTTTTTACCATGTCGTAGCTCAGTCGATTAAGGCAGCGTCAGGGATGCTCTTGGACGTCGGTTCGAATCCTCGTCACGGCCCTTGGGATTTGTTCATTCTGAACCCAGAGTCGTTTAGCTAAGCAAATGTACTTTTAGCTAAGCAATGTAGCAAATGTAGAGAGAGACAGAGAGATTCCTAATAAAATACACGTGGAAAATACTGGAGGGACAGGTCCCAAATCTACACAGTAAAATAACAACGTATTGGAGTGAACGATATGGAAGAAAATGCAGAATTGAACCAGTGAAGAGCAGAGGTGCCATAGGCACAATCAGAGAACACTGTATAAACATCAGAGGTCCGCGGTTGTTCAACGTCCTCCCAGCGACTATAAGAAATATTACCGGAACAACCGTGGACATCTTCAAGAGGAAACTATATAGTTTTCTTCAAGGAGTGCCGGACCAACCGGGCTGGTGGGTATGTGGGCCTGCGGGCCGCTCCAAGCAACAGCCTGGTGGACCAAACTCTCACAAGTCAAACCTGGCCTCGGACCGGGCTTGGGGAGTAGAACAACTCCCAGAACCCCATCAAGGTACAATCCAGGTAAGGAGAACTGGCATTCACAACCCAGATCATCATGAATTTAGAGCAAGGAGATCCTCCTGCCTTTCACAATTACTAAACCATTACGACAAAATCATGGACACATTAGAAGGGAGTGTCCAGGTGAGAGTACCTGGAGTGTCCAGGTGAGAGTACCGGAGTGTCCAGGTGAGAGTACCGGGAGTGTCCAGGTGGGAGTACCGGTAGTGTCCAGGTGGGAGTACCGGTAGTGTCCAGGTGAGAGTACCGGTAGTGTCCAGGTGAGAGTACCGGTAGTGTCCAGGTGGAGAGTACCGGTAGTGTCCAGGTGAGAGTACCGGTAGTGTCCAGGTGGGAGTACCGGGAGTGTCCAGGTGGGAGTACCGGTAGTGTCCAGGTGGGAGTACCGGGAGTGTCCAGGTGGGAGTACCGGGAGTGTCCAGGTGGGAGTACCGGAGTGTCCAGGTGGGAGTACCGGGAGTGTCCAGGTGGGAGTACGGGAGTGTCCAGGTGGGAGTACCGGGAGTGTCCAGGTGGGAGTACCGGGAGTGTCCAGGTGGGAGTACCGGGAGTGTCCAGGTGAGAGTACCGGGAGTGTCCAGGTGGGAGTACCGGGAGTGTCCAGGTGGAGTACCGGGAGTGTCCAGGTGGAGTACCAGGAGTGTCCAGGTGGGAGTACCGGGAGTGTCCAGGTGAGAGTACCGGGAGTGTCCAGGTGGAGTACCGGGAGTGTCCAGGTGGGAGTACCGGGAGTGTCCAGGTGAGAGTACCGGGAGTGTCCAGGTGGGAGTACCGGGAGTGTCCAGGTGGGAGTACCGGGAGTGTCCAGGTGGGAGTACCGGGAGTGTCCAGGTGGGTGTACCGGTAGTGTCCAGGTGGGAGTACCGGGAGTGTCCAGGTGAGAGTACCGGAGTGTCCAGGTGGGAGTACCGGGAGTGTCCAGGTGGGAGTACCGGGAGTGTCCAGGTGGGAGTACCAGGAGTGTCCAGGTGGAGTACCGGTAGTGTCCAGGTGGGAGTACCGGGAGTGTCCAGTGAGAGTACCGGGAGTGTCCAGGTGAGAGTACCGGGAGTGTCCAGGTGAGAGTACCGGAGTGTCCAGGTGGGAGTACCAGGAGTGTCCAGGTGGGAGTACCTGGAGTGTCCAGGTGGGAGTACCGGGAGTGTCCAAGTGAGAGTACGGGAGTGTCCAGGTGAGAGTACCGGGAGTGTCCAGGTGAGAGTACCGGGAGTGTCCAGGTGAGAGTACCGGGAGTGTCCACGTTAGAGGAGCATAAACCATTTGCTGGTTATGCTCCCTAAACGTTAGGTTCGTCAGACATCATTTTCCAGATCCTTGACATGCTGCTTTCGTACTATGGGCAGATTCGATTGTGTTTTGTACCCTGTATTATGTTTAATTAAGGTCCTCATTTTTACCATACCTGAGTACCTGGAATTTATCACTGTAGTGTGTTTCAGGAGTTTTTCCTACTCACTGTTAAACATCTTGTTATTTTCTGCTGCCCAGTCGAAAACTACATTAATATGTGTTTGTAGTTTATCATTGTCTTGTACCAAAGTAATTTTTGTGCCATCTGCTGCTGAGAGGAACACTCCTAGACAAGCTTGTAGACCAATTAAACACTGAAATGTGAGCTATCTCCGGTCAGGAATTAGCAACAACAAGAAAACTTGCAGCAAGAAGAGTTGGACCCAAATTCCGACGGTCTCAGGTTTCCAAGATTGTTTCTAAGACGATGAAAGTGTCAGAACCAGAACAATGACCTCCTCAAGCTTAATCCAATCACTGTAAGTTATCTGACGTACTTATCCTGTCGGTTGAAGTCCTCCATCTACTTAAATCACAGAGCAGTGACTTAAGTAAGGCAGTGAGGTGGAATAAGGTGAGCCCAAGAATGGTACACCAATGTGCGCACCTTCGTCTGTCACAGCTCTGCTTTCCTTGAGGAACTTGGTTCTTCGTAAGCAAGAAGACGAACGTAGTTCCAGTCCTCAAACGGATACCTGCTTGATATCCTTCGTTGAGGAAGAGTCGTTCAGCACTTAGTAACTACAGACCCGGGTCAGTGCTTTCACTCAGTAACTACAGACCCGGGTCAGTGCTTTCACTCAGTAACTACAGACCCGGGTCAGTGCTTTCACTCAGTAACTACAGACCCGGGTCAGTGCTTTCACTCAGTAACTACAGACCCGGGTCAGTGCTTTCAATTACTGGAAAAGTCTCGAGACTCAACAAATGACAGCATTTGTTTATCTTTATCGGATACTTTGTGGTCGACAATTCGGTTTAAGGAAAGGACTGTGGAGTATTATGATGCCACTCACATTAAAACTACAGAAGTAGAGTCATAGGCTGCTGGAACAAAGAATGACGTGCTGTACATAGTGTAAACTTAGAACATAACAAGTTGTTAAAAATTCGCTACCTGGAACATAAAGTCCCAAGTAGCACGGGCTATGGTGAGCCCGCAGTCATATATAACCAGGAGGCCTCCAGCTTCAACAAGGCGCACCTTGATACACCCATACTTGACCACACGTACCATTAGGTTACCAATATTTCATTAAAAATATTAATTATACAAGTTTATAATGTAAAATAAAATTGTCATGCACACTTCAGTGTGAAGTAAACATTCCATTGACGTGGACTGTATGGGTCTCGAACCGGCTGGATAGTCGGCTCACACGCCTGGGGTCCGCGGTTCGAGACCCCATACCGTCCAGGTGAATGGAATTTATAATGTAAACTTTTAAATTAATTTACATCTAACCAGCACCACGAGCCTGGCCTCAGGTCTGGCTCAGGGAGTATAAACTCCCAGAACACTCTCCAGGTATACTCCAGGCATGCTCCAGGTATACTCCAGGCATGCTCCAGGTATACTCCAGGCATGCTCCAGGTATACTCCAGGCATGCTCCAAGTATACTCCAGGTATACTCTAGGTATACTCCAGGTATACTAGAGTGCATTAGGTTGCTGTAGCTATAAATAAACTGAAAATAACACAGGATTACCATTAAATACTACATTTTCCGTTGAGCGACGTATTGAAGCCAGTGCAAGGCACCAGGGTACAGACGCCTGCAGACTCTCCCCCCCCCCCCCCCCCGTAAAGACTCAGCCAGGTAATACAAGACTGACAGTGACTGAGAATACGTTACTTGGTGCTTTAAGGTGCTTGATAATAACTTTTAACCTGTGTCACGTTAGTTATTAATGGTGTAGGAGTGTCCAGAACACTGGACAAGAGACACCTAAGTGGAGAGCGTGTGTTGGGCGGGGTGTCGGCGTGACCTGCACCCCACCAACACGGCTCTGCACCACCAGCACGGCTCTGCGCCATCAACACGGCTCTGCGCCACCAACACGGCTCTGCACCACCAGCACGGCTCTGCGCCATCAACACGGCTCTGCGCCACCAACACGGCTCTGCGCCATCAACACGGCTCTGCGCCATCAACACGGCTCTGCGCCATCAACACGGCTCTGCACCACCAACACGGCTCTGCACCACCAACACGGCTCTGCACCACCAACACGGCTCTGCGCCACCAACACGGCTCTGCGCCACCAACACGGCTCTGCGCCACCAACACGGCTCTGCGCCACCAACACGGCTCTGCGCCACCAACACGGCTCTGCGCCACCAACACGGCTCTGCGCCACCAACACGGCTCTGCGCCACCAACACGGCTCTGCGCCACCAACACGGCTCTGCACCACCAACACGGCTCTGCACCACCAACACGGCTCTGCACCACCAACACGGCTCTGCACCACCAACACGGCTCTGCACCACCAACAACGGCTCTGCACCACCAACAACGGCTCTGCACCACCAACACGGCTCTGCACCACCAACACGGCTCTGCACCACCAACACGGCTCTGCACCACCAACACGGCTCTGCACCACCAACACGGCTCTGCACCACCAACANTACAGTGTTCTCTGATTGTGCCTATGGCACCCCTGCTCTTCACTGGCTCTATTCTGCATTTTCTTCCATATCGTTCACTCAGTACGTTGTTATTTTACTGTGTAGATTTGGGACCTGGCCCTCCTGGCCAGGCTCGACTTGTGATAACTTGGTCCACAGGCTGTTGCTTGGAGCGGCCGCAGGCCCACGTATCCACTACAGTCAGATTGGTCCGGCACTTCGTGCAAGAACCTGTCCGGGTGCCTCTTGAATTCATCCACCTTCGTTCCGGTAATATTTCTAATGCTTGCTGGGAGGGTGTTGAACAGCTGTGGACCTCTGATGTTCACAGTCTTCTCTGATTGTGACTATGGCACCTCTACTCCTCAATGGTTCTGTTCTGCATTTCCTTCTGTATCTTTCACTCCAGTTTGTTGTTATTTTACTGTGCAAATTTGGGACCTGACCCTCCAGTACCTTCCATGCTGCGAGACTGTCCACAGCCCTGGGATATACTGTACTGCTCCGTCCGCATACGTAACTCTGATACTGATCCCATGTACAATCATGCGAGATGGGGATTTTTATTATCACACACCTGGCTCTTGACACACACGGTGTAACCCTTCATATAGTCTAGGGCAGGTGTATCAATGTCCAGGTACCTTAGTATCACACACCTGGCTCTTGACATACACACGGTGTAACCCTTCATATAGGCTAAGGCAGCTGTATAAATGTCCAGGTACCTTAGCATCACACCTGGCTCTTGACATACACACGGTGTAACCCTTCATATAGGCTAAGGCAGCTGTATAAATGTCCAGGTACCTTAGTATCACACACCTGGCTCTTGACATACACACGGTGTAACCCTTCATATAGGCTATGGCAGCTGTATAAATGTCCAGGTACCTTAGTATCACACACCTGGCTCTTGACACACACAGTGTAACCCCTTCATATAGCCTAGTACAGCTGTATAAATGTCCAGGTACCTTAATAAGTTATTTAACAAAAAGCGCGTCTATAAGATCTTTCACATATGTTTCAACTTCACTGTTTCAGTTTAGTAATCACACCCACCTGCTCATCCCCTCACCAACACCTTCTACCCACAAGATGAGTTCAGATTTAACAAAAAATAAAGTCCCTTCAGACACGGTGGTGGAGGCTGAACGGAAGTGCTTCCTGTGGTTAGTGGTGGTAAGATATCTCCAAAGTGGTGTAAGAAGCCTCCCGCCATGGCCTCTCTTCTCTTCTCTCTTTCTCAGCACCTGGGACAAAGCTAAATTATCTCCATACACCACTATTACATTTATACAGCTGCCCTAGACTATATGAAGGGTTACAGGGTGTGTCAAGAGCCAGGTGTGTGATACTAAGGCACCTGGACATTTATACACCTGCCCTAGACTATATGAAGGGTTACAGGGTGTGTGTCAAGAGCCAGGTGTAACAAAGAACAACAACCGCAACACCAGCAAACCTCTCCCATTAATCTTACATCCCCACTAGGAGTTCACAGTATAAAACCGAAGAAAAAGTAAGAAAAAATATAATTTCAAGTGTATTAAAACCGACAGTCCCGAACCTGGAGCGTGCCAGGAGAGGGTTCCAGTTCTACTCCTGAAGCCCAGCCTGGAGCCCAGCCTGAAGCCCAGCCTGAAGCCCAGCCTGAAGCCCAGCCTGAAGCCCAGCCTGAAGCCCAGCCTGGAGCCCAGCTTAGAGCCCAGCCTGGAGCCCAGCCTGGAGCCCAGCCTAGAGCCCAGCCTGGAGCCCAGCCTGGAGCCCAGCCTAGAGCCCAGCCTGGAGCCCAGCCTGAAGCCCAGCCTGAAGCCCAGCCTGAAGCCCAGCCTGGAGCCCAGCCTAGAGCCCAGCCTGGAGCCCAGCCTAGAGCCCAGCCTGGAGCCCAGCCTGGAGCCCGGCCTGGAGCCCAGCCTGGAGCCCAGCCTGAAGCCCAGCCTGGAGCCCAGCCTAGAGCCCAGCCTGGAGCCCAGCCTGGAGCCCGGCCTGGAGCCCAGCCTGAAGCCCAGCCTGAAGCCCAGCCTGAAGCCCAGCCTGGAGCCCAGCCTAGAGCCCAGCCTGGAGCCCAGCCTGGAGCCCGGCCTGGAGCCCAGCCTGAAGCCCAGCCTAGAGCCCAGCCTGGAGCCCAGCCTGGAGCCCAGCCTGGAGCCCAGCCTGGAGCCCAGCCTGGAGCCCAGCCTGAAGCCCAGCCTGAAGCCCAGCCTGGAGCCCAGCCTGAAGCCCAGCCTGAAGCCCAGCCTGGAGCCCAGCCTAGAGCCCAGCCTGGAGCCCAGCCTGGAGCCCAGCCTAGAGCCCAGCCTGAAGCCCAGCCTAGAGCCCAGCCTGGAGCCCAGCCTGGAGCCCAGCCTGGAGCCCGGCCTGGAGTCAGACTCGACTTCTTTTAACACGGTCCACCAGGCTGTTGCTTGGAGCGGCCCGCAGGCCCACATACCCACCACAGCCTGGTTGGTCCGGCACTCCTTGAAGAAAACTATCTAGTGCTTTCTTTGAAGATGTCCACGGTTGTTCCGGCAATATTTCTTATGCTCGCTGGGAAGACGTTGAACATATACATACATACAATGGCTGCAGTCTTCCTCCGGAATATTTCAAAACATATATCTTGAGATGATTTCGGGGCTTTAGTGTCCCCGCGGCCCGGTCTTCGACCAGGCCTCCACCCCCAGGAAGCAGCCCGTGACAGATGACTAACACCCAGGTACCTATTTTACTGCTAGGTAACAGGAGCATAGGGTGAAAGAAACTCTGCCCATTGTTTCTCGCCGGCGCCTGGGAAGGAACCCGGGACCACAGGATCACAAGTCCAGTGTGCTTTCCGCTCGGCCGACCGGCTCCATATGCCACAGACCTGCATACTGTATGTTCGAATCCCTGGTGAGACAGAAATGATTGGGTGCGTTTCCTATCACCTACTGCCCCTGTTCACCTAGCATTAAATAGGAACCCAGGAGTTAGTCAGCGTGTTGTGGGGTTGCATCCAGGAGAGGGTAGTGGATATGTGGGCCTGCATGCCGCTCCAGGCAACAGCATGGTGGACCACAACCCGTCCTCGGACAAGTTCATTCTAATCCAGCGGTCGAACTCAAAGACACATTCATCAATTTTAACATTCTGTTCACTCAAAACTGAACTTTCCTCAAATATAAATTAATATTATTATATATTAGCATATTGTGCATATTTAGGCACTGGTTAGGTTAGGTGTTAGGTTCTGTTGGTGATTATTTGTATTGTAGTACGTGGGTGAAGCATTTACACCGTTGTGGTTTGAACAAAAGTCGTCAGCGAAGCACTTGTTCCGGAAGTGTTCGGACGACATCACAGTTGTGAGTAGTGTGTAAACCGTTTTTCCTTCATAAACAGTAGGGGGTTTGGCGGGTGGATGGAATGAACTTAGGGTCTTTCTTTGGAGGATGGGCTGTGGACCAAGTTATCACAAGTCGAGCCGGGCTCGAGGCCAGGCTCGAGGCCGGGTTCGAGGCCGGGTTCGAGGCCGGGTTCGAGGCCGGGTTCGAGGCCGGGTTCGAGGAGTAGAGACTCCCAAGACCCTCTCCAGGTATGGATTTCCACTCCCCCCCCCCCCACCTCAGGGTCGAATTACTGATCCCTCACGAAGCAACCCCCACAAAATGCTAACTCCTGGGTACCTATTTAATGCTAGGTGAAAAGTCACATTAGGTGATAGAAAACGCGTAAACCATTTTTGTCCCGCCAGGGATTCGAACCCAGAATTTCTAACTGTGAATCGAGCACGAACATTTATCGTACATGTTGTTTAATGTGTCTGCCGTACACGTCTCTCCCGACAATTCCTCTGACCATTCTCGAGTTTTTGTAATAGTCTCCCTGACAATCTGCCGTTTTCTCCTTATTCAGAAGTCATTTTTTTTTTGTGGGGACTGCAATGTTTACCTCCAGGACTGGCGGAGATGGTGAGGGCGGCGGGGAAGTGAGAGAGAAGAGGGAGGTAAATGTGAGAGAGAGAGGAGAGAGGAGACGGAGGAGAATGAGAGAGGAGAGGGAGGAGAATGAGAGAGGAGAGGGAGGAGAATGAGAGAGGAGAGGGAGGAGAATGAGAGAGGAGAATGAGAGAGGAGAGGGAGGAGAATGAGAGAGGAGAGGGAGGAGAATGAGAGAGGAGAATGAGAGAGGAGAATGAGAGAGGAGAATGAGAGGAGAATGAGAGAGGAGAATGAGAGAGGAGAGGGAGGTAAATGTGAGAGAGAGGAGAGAGGAGAATGAGAGAGGAGACGTAGGAGAATGAGAGAGGAGAGGGAGGAGAATGAGAGAGGAGAATGAGAGAGGAGACGGAGGAGAATGAGAGAGGAGACGGAGGAGAATGAGAGAGGAGACGGAGAATGAGAGAGGAGACGGAGGAGAATGAGAGAGGAGAGGGAGGAGAAAGAAGAGGGAGAGAGGAGGAGAATGAGAGAGGAGAGGGAGGACAATGAGAGAGAGAGAGAGAGGAGAGGGAGGAGAATGAGAGAGAGAGAGAGGAGAGGGAGGAGAATGAGAGAGAGAGAGGAGAATGCGACATAAGAGCAAAGAAGAGAGGAGTGATCCACAACATATCTGTAACACCTTCACTATACAAACAACACGACTCACTTCTCTTGTCAGCTTGTCTCTCACCCGCTCTTGGCATACTTCCCTCCTACCCCTCCCCCCTCCCCCTCCCCCTCCCTCTCCCTCTCCCCCTCCCTCTCCCCCTCCCCTCCCCCTCCCTCTCCCTCTCCCTCTCCCTTACTACCTCACTTCCTCCCTACCTTTGCAGGAGTACGGAAAATACCCGAGACTGGACTACAATTCGTCACCAGGCGAACACATACTACCCCCCCCCCCACTAACTCCACATAAACTACCACACTCCTCAGCATAACTACCAAAACTGGACGAACTTGTGTCCAATCAGTACACCCTGGATCAGGATAGAGAGTGGGGGGGGGGGAGAACTACCAAAGCCCACCAGAAGTGACACGCAATATGGGAAATCATTCACATATGCAAACATACAAGTCAAAATCAAGAAATAAAGTCAAGTTCATAAATGGCTTTCTTGTAGAGTTAAACTCGATATTTGGAGCATTAAAGGAAACCCATACGAAAGATTACATGGATAGTGAAATCCTGATCCCAAATCTATCTAGATGTGATAAGAGAAATTAGGTCCAATGGAGGAGTAGGTCTGTATATTCAAGAGGAACTGGTATACAATACTCAACCAATGAGGTGGTAGAGATAGTTGGAATCAAGAAAGAAAAAAATACTTATTTTATTATTCTAATATAATTACCACCAGATGCAATGGTTGGGAAAGTTACCTTGAGGTGCTTCTGGGGCTTAGCGTCCCCGCGGCCCGGTCGTCGACCAGGCCTCCTGGTTGCTGGGCTAGTCAACCAGGCTGGTTGATACCTGGTTGATACCTGGTTGATGGGGTTCTGGGAGTTCTTCTACTCCCCAAGCCCGGCGCGAGGCCAGGCTCGACTTGTGAGAGTTTGATCCACCAGGCTGTTGCTTGGAGCGGCCCGCAGAGCCACATACCCACCACAGCCCGGCTGAGGCTGTTGGACGCGGCTGCTCACAGCCTGGTTGATCAGGTATCCTTTAGAGGTGTTTGTCAAGTTCTCTCTTGAACACTGTGAGGGGTCGGCCAGTTATGCCCCTTATGTGTAGTGGAAGCGTGTTGAACAGTCTCGTGCCTCTGATGTTGACAGAGTTCTCTCTCAGAGTACCTGTTGCACCTCTGCTCTTCAATGGGGGTATTCTGCACATCCTGCCATGCCTCCTGGCCTCATGTGGTGTTATTTCTGTGTGCAGGTTTGGGTTCAGCCCATCTACTATTTTCCACGTGTAAATTATTATGTATCTCTCCCGCCTGCGCCCAATAAAATACAGATTTAGGCTCTTTAGTCGGTCCCAGTAATTTAGATGTTTTACTGAGTGGATTCTAGCAGTAAAGGATCTCTGCACGCTCTCCAGGTCAGCAATTTCTCCAGCTTTGAAAGAGGTTGTCATTGTGCAGCAGTACTCCACTCTAGAGAGCACAAGCGTTTTGAAAAGTATCATCATCGGTGTAGCATCTCTAGTGTGAAAAGTTCTTGTTATCCAACCTGTCATTTTTCTTGCAGTTGTGACGGCTACTTTATTGTGTTCTTTGAAGGTGAGGTCTTCCGACATGAGTACACCCAGATCCTTTACATTGCCTTTCCGTTCTATGTTATGATTTGAATGAGTTTTGCACGCGGTTTCCGTTTTTATATTTTATTTTTTTCCGTAGCACATGAGCTGGAACTAATCTTCGTGGATTTCTAAAGATTGAAAGATTTATATGAAAGATTTTATTTTTATGAAATATTTCTATGCGTGCACGGCACGCACTGAAACGATAAAGCATCTGAATTATTGGGACCGTCTTAAAACTCTAAAAATGTACTCTATAAAAGAGAGACGAGAAAGGTATCAAATAGTATATATGTAAGTCAAGCCTGGCCTCGGCCGGGCTTGGGGAGTAGAAGAACTCCCAGAACCCCATCAACCAGGTATCAACCAGGAATGGAAGATACTGGAGGGTCAGGTCCCAAATTTGCACAGTAGAATAACAATATACTATACTGGAGCGAAAGACACGGAAGAAATGTTGACCAGACCACACACTAGAAGTTGAAGGGACGACGACGTTTCGGTCCGTCCTGGACCATTCTCAAGTCGCTTGTGACTTGAGAATGAATGACTTGAGAATTGACTCCATCGCTCAAGTCACAAGCGACTTGAGAATGGTCCAGGACGGACCGAAACGTCGTCGTCCCTTCAACTTCTAGTGTGTGGTCTGGTCAACATACTTCAGCCACGTTATTGTGACTTTTCGCCTGCACACGGAAGAAATTGCAGAATAAAACCAGTGAAGAGTAGAGGTGCCATAGGCACAATCAGAAAGGACACACTGAATATCAGAGGTCCATAGCTGTTCAATCCCTCCCAGCAAGCATGAGAAATATTGCCGGAACAAAGGTGGATATCTTCAAAACGTATTTAGACAGGTTCTTGCAGTACGTGCCGGACTAACCAGGCTATAGTAGATATGCGGGCCGCTCCAAGCAACAGCCTGTGGGCCTGCGGGCCGCTCCAAGCAACAGCCTGTGGGGCTGCGGGCCGCTCCAAGCAACAGCCTGTTAGACTCAAGTTCAAGGAATAGAAGAGCTCGCGGAACCCTCTCCAAGTATACCTCATAAAACTCTCCCTCGCTTGACCCACCACACGCCTCACCTCCAGGAAGATTGTTTAAATATCACATTATCACCGTCTTACGGGTCGCCCCTCTCCTATGCCGGGTAAGTCCACTACGGGATCACCATAGCCCGTGCTACTTGGAACTTTTTGTTCCCAGTAGCTGAATCTGAAAAAACAAAAAACAAAAACCATCTTCCGGACATGCCCTGCCTTACGAAGCAAACTATTACCCTTATCCGGAACATCACTAGTATCACGACACAAACTAATTTCACTAACGGATTGTTGGCGTTTTCAGGACCATGAGATTCCGGACCCGTATCCGGATGCATCAAACGTCCTAGATTATTACCCTTATCCGGACACATCATCATTCATGCTGAATTTTACCTGACAATTTCCACAACACAGACACAAAATCACTATTACCGGATTATTTCAGTTTCTAAAGCCCAAGACGTTCCATTACCGGATTATTATCGTTGACCAAAGAAAGCAGCGTTCCATTACAGGATTAGTGTTGTTGAACGGACCCCGTGTACTCCATATGTTGGGCAACTGTATACAACACAGGTCACAACACTGACTATTATCGCTGTCCGAGTCAGGTATGGCCCTAATACTACGGGCCAGGTATGGCCCTAATACTACGGGCCAGGTATGGTCTTAAAACTACGGGCCAGGTATGGCCCTAATACTACGGGCCAGGTATGGTCTTAATAATGTCTGGAGCGTGTTTCGGGAGGAGTTCTACTCTGAAGCCTTATCTGAGGCCAGGCTCGACTTGTGATAACTTGGTCCACCAGGCTGTTGCTTGGAGCGGCCCGCAGGCCCACGTATCTACAGTCCGGTTAGTCCGGCACTTCTTGCAAAATCTTATCCAAGTGCCTCTTGAATACAACCACCTTCGTTCCGGCAATATTTCTAATGCTTGCTGGGAGGGTGTTGAACAGCTGTGGACCTCTGATGTTAAGAGTGTTCTCTGATTGTGTCTATGGCACCTCTGCTCTTCACTGGTTCTATTCTGCATTTCCTTCCAGATCTTTCCTCCAGTATGTTGTTATTATACTGTACAAATTTGGGACCTGGCCTTCAAGAAGCTTCCATGCATATATTTTGGATACCTTTCTTGTCTCCTTTCCAGAGAGTACATTTTGAGAGCTTAGGGATGGTCCCAATAATTTAGATGTTTTATCGTTTCTATGCGTGCCGTATATGTTCTCTGTATGCCCTCTAATTCAGAGCTCTCTCCCGCTGTACAAGGGAAGTGAGTGCCGAGCAATACTCAAGACGGGACAGCACCAGTATTTTAAATAGTATTACCATTGCTGTGGGATCTCTGAATTAGAAAGTTCTCATAATCCATTCTATCATTTTCCTGGCCGCCGCTATATTTGGTCGGTTATGTTCACTAAATGTCGGGTCGTCAGACATCATAATATCCAATCTCTACATGTTGCTTTCGTTCTATGAGTAAGTCTGACTGTGTACTGTACCCTGTGTTTCGTTTAACTTCCTCGTTTACACCATAACTCAGTACCTGGAATTAGTCACCGTTAAACATAATGATATTTTCAGTTACTCAATTGAATACTTTATTAATATCTGTCTTCTGCAGTTTTTCAGTGTCTTCTGCAGTGGCAATTTTCATGTTGATTTTTGTATCATCAGCAAAGGATGACACAACGCTGTGACTAGTATTTTTGTCTATATCAGAGATAAGAATGAGAAAGAGCAGTGGTACAAGAACTGTGCCCTGGGGTACAGAGCTTTTCACTGCACTTGGGTTTGATTTTATTGATTGACCGCCACTCTCTGCATTCTGTTTGACAAAACTGAAAATCTAACGCCTCACTTTACCCGCTATTACTATTAATCTTATTTTATGGGCTATCACTCCATGGTCACCTGTGTCCAATGTCTTTAAAAGTATATTTATACATTTACAGGCATGTCAAACATGTGGCCCTTTGCAAACACACCTGCGACCCGCATAAAGGATATTGTAATTTGGTCATTTAATGGCTAAATTGCAGTTTTTATCATTTTAAACTATCGCCTTTTAATAGATTTCTTGTGATTTTCTCATCCTTTGAACACCACTTTGAATTATGCTCAGCACCACTCACCTGTGATGTTGCCAAGGCAGAAGAAAGCCTAGAACTATTAGAAATAGAGTCGGATTCTACACTCAGAGCAAAGTATCTTGAAGTGGGGATACCTGGTTTATTTTCATACCTTCCTGAAAAAGTTAAAAACTTCAGAAAGTTTGCCACAAGGATTATGGCAGTGTTCTGTTCCACCTGTGTGTGTGTCAACAGATATTTTCCTTCATGAAATCAACAAAAATTTCTCAGAGAACAAGACTGACTGATCAACACTTGTCATTCCTGCTCAAAGTGGCAACTGTACACACATCTCGGCCAGACATAACAGAAATTGTCATTAAAAAGCGGTGTCAAGCCTCAGGCCAAAACAATAAAAATAATTGAATAGTCGTAAATAAATGTTCATTTTGAACTGATGAATTTTTGTACAATGTATTTGTTGTAGTTGAATGGAAGTACGTCTATGTTGCCGTTTAATTTTTGTACAATGTATTTGTTGTAGTTGAATAGAAGTCTATGTTGCTGTTTAATTTGTTTTTCTTTTGTTAAACTACTTTATTACTTTGCAATCATGAATGTGGGTAGCTGCTAAACCATGTTTATGCACATTGTATGTTTCTAAGTTTAAGTAATACAAATATTCTGCAATTTTTTTTTATTAAATGACTTCAATTAGTTGTGGTGTGGCCATCATGACAACACCAATGTGGCCCATGTGGCCCTCAGGGGACCATCAGTTGTGGTGTGTGGCCATCATGACAACACCAATGTGGCCCATGTGGCCCTCAGGGGACCATCAGTTGTGGTGTGTGGCCATCATGACAACACGAATGTGGCCCATATGGCCCTCAGGGGACCATCAGTTGTGGTGTGTGGCCATCATGACAACACGAATGTGGCCCATATGGCCCTCAGGGGACCATCAGTTGTGGTGTGTGGCCATCATGACAACACCAATGTGGCCCATATGGCCCTCGGGGGACCATCAGTTGTGGTGTGTGGCCATCATGACAACACTAATGTGGCCCATATGGCCCTCAGGGGACCATCAGTTGTGGTGTGTGGCCATCATGACAACACCAATGTGGCCCATGTGGCCCTCAGGGGACCATCAGTTGTGGTGTGTGGCCATCATGACAACACGAATGTGGCCCATGTGGCCCTCAGGGGACCATCAGTTGTGGTGTGTGGCCATCATGACAACACCAATGTGGCCCTCAGGGGACCATCAGTTGTGGTGTGTGGCCATCATGACAACACCAATGTGGCCCATGTGGCCCTCAGGGGACCCTCAGTTTGATATGCCTGCTCTAGAGAGTACATCGAGAGCACACAACAGTTATTACAGACAGACAGACAGACAGACAGACAGACAGACAGACAGACAGACAGACAGACAGACAGACAGACAGACAGACAGACAGACAGACAGGGTGGACAAAGACAAACTATTCAACACTGGTGGTACGCGAACAAGGGGACACAGGTGGAGACTGAGTACCCAAATGAGCCACAGGGACGCCAGAAAGAACATTTTCAGTGTCAGAGTAGTTAACGGATGGAATGCATTAGGCAGTACTGTGGAGGAGACTGACTCCATACACAGTTTCCAATGTAGATATGATAAGAGCCCAGTAGGCTCAGGAATCTGTACACCAGTTGAGAGGCGGGACGAAAGAGCCAGAGCTCAACCCCCGCAAGCACAACTAGGTGAGTACAGCCAGACAGACGAGTGAGTGTAGGAGTCAATTTGAGTGTAGAACAAGTGTAGAACAAGTGTAGAACAAGTGTAGAACAAGTGTAGAACAAGTGTAGAACAAGTATAGAATTATTGGTGGCTGCTAGTGTGTGTAAGGAGTGGTATCTGTGTAGGTCTTGTGGAGAATCTTTATACAAGTGTTCATTCACACACTAACTCGCTTGCTTGCTTGCTTGTTCTCTCTCTCAGGCACCGACTCCCCCACACGTGGCTGCCTCACCCAGAGCTCAGATAACTGGGGAAGGATGCCATGTTGTGAAAGCCAGGGAGTGTAACGCTCTCACCACGTGTGTGTGTGTGTGTGTGTGTGTGTGTGTGTGTGTGTGTGTGTGTGTGTGTGTGT
>WNGS01111181.1:19480356-19498773 GCA_020271785.1 Procambarus virginalis | reverse complement strand
ATATACTCTTGGTATGCCACTAGTCTTATCGTTATTATTTAACTAGTATACTCCCCCCCCCCCACTCCCTAATCCACTTGGGCTGGACGGTAGAGCGACAGTCTCGCTTCCTGCAGGTCAGCGTTCAATCCCCGAGCGTCCAAGTGGTTGGGCACCATTCCTTACCCCCACGTTCTATCCCTAATCCTTATCCTGACCCCTTCCAAGTGTTATGCAGTTGTAATGCCTGGCGCTTTCTCCTGATAGTTCCATTCCCTCCCCTGTACCGACAGAAGAACACCCGCCAGTGGACCCAACAAGACCTGCCAGTGGACCCGACAACACCCGCCAGTGGACCCAACAACACCTGCCAGTGGACCCAACAACACCTGCCAGTGGACCCAACAACACCTGCCAGTGGACCCAACAACACCCGCCAGTGGACCCAACAACACCCGACAGTGGACCCAACAACACCCGCCAGTGGACCCAACAACACCTGCCAGTGGACCCAACAACACCTGCCAGTGGACCCAACAACACCCGCCAGTGGACCCAACACCCGCCAGTGGACCCAACAACACCTGCCAGTGGACCCAACAACACCTGCCAGTGGACCCAACAACACCCGCCAGTGGACCCAACAACCCCCGCCAGTGGACCCAACAACACCTGCCAGTGGACCCAACAACACCTGCCAGTGGACCCAACAACACCTGCCAGTGGACCCAACAACACCTGCCAGTGGACCCAACACCCGCCAGTGGACCCAACAACACCTGCCAGTGGACCCAACAACACCTGCCAGTGGACCCAACAACACCTGCCAATGGACCCAACAACACCCGCCAGTGGACCCAACAACACCCGCCAGTGGACCCAACAACACCCGCCAGTGGACCCAACAACACCTGCCAGTGGACCCAACAACACCTGCCAGTGGACCCAACAACACCCGCCAGTGGACCCAACAACACCCGCCAGTGGACCCAACAACACCCGCCAGTGGACCCAACACCCGCCAGTGGACCCAACAACACCGCCAGTGGACCCAACAACACCCGCCAGTGGACCCAACAACACCTGCCAGTGGACCCAACAACACCCGCCAGTGGACCCAACAACACCCGCCAGTGGACCCAACACCCGCCAGTGGACCCAACAACACCCGCCAGTGGACCCAACAACACCCGCCAGTGGACCCAACAACACCTGCCAGTGGACCCAACAACACCTGCCAGTGGACCCAACAACACCCGCCAGTGGACCCAACAACACCTGCCAGTGGACCCAATAACACCGCCAGTGGACCCAACAACACCTGCCAGTGGACCCAACAACACCCGCCAGTGGACCCAACAACACCTGCCAGTGGACCCAACACTCGCCAGTGGACCCAACAACACCCGCCAGTGGACCCAACAACACCCGCCAGTGGACCCAACAACACCTGCCAGTGGACCCAACAACACCCGCCAGTGGACCCAACAACACCTGCCAGTGGACCCAACAACACCTGCCAGTGGACCCAACAACACCCGCCAGTGGACCCAACAACACCCGCCAGTGGACCCAACAAACCTGCCAGTGGACCCAACAACACCCGCCAGTGGACCCAACAACACCCGCCAGTGGACCCAACAACACCTGCCAGTGGACCCAACAACACCCGCCAGTGGACCCAACAACACCCGCCAGTGACCCAACAACACCCGCCAGTGGACCCAACAACACCGCCAGTGGACCCAACAACACCCGCCAGTGGACCCAACAACCCGCCAGTGGACCCAACAACACCCGCCAGTGGACCCAACAACACCCGCCAGTGGACCCAACAACACCCGCCAGTGGACCCAGGAACACCTGCCAGTGGACCCAACAACACCCGCCAGTGGACCCAAGAACACCTGCCAGTGGACCCAACAACACCCGCCAGTGGACCCAACAACACCCGCCAGTGGACCCAACAACACCCGCCAGTGGACCCAACAACACCTGCCNTTTGAGCGCTTAACTTCCATCGATCTGTATTCCTTGTAACGCAGGCGAGACAGACAGACATTTATATACCTGGATGATGAGACTGGTTACCTGTCTCCTTACAGAGAAAAATGCTTTACACGTTACATGACAAGGAGCTAATGAGTCTTTTAAGCTTTTCGTTTATCAAAAATTTTTTCCTTATCAAATTATAAAGTTATCCATTATGTATGAATTGATTTTTTTATTTGAGTTAAAACTAACGTAGTCATATGACCGAACCTAACCAACCCTAACCTAAACCTATCTTAAGTCAATAATTTTGTATTAATATAATAATAATACTTTAAATAAATAAATTGGAAACAATTTGTTGCCAATAAAGAAAATCAATCAGCCTATTAGGCAAGTCGGACCTTGCGTAGTAGGCCGAGAAATGTGTTCTGGCTACTAGGTATAACATTATTATTATATATATATAAGATATATATATAGATATATATATATATATATATATATATATATATATATTCTATATTTTATATATATTAACTGAAAACTCACACCCCAGAAGTGACTCGAACCCATACTGCCAGGAGCAACGCAACTGGTATGTACAGGACACCTTAATCCACTCGACCATCACGACCGGACATAAGGAGGTGATAGCCGAAGCTATTTGACTCCCCCCCCCCGCCGGCACTCGGATGGTAATCTTGGGCATAGTATTACACTGTTGGTCTACCAGGGTGTTTACACGTAGTATATGGTCTACACATCAAAAGTCAACCCAGCAATCAACAGCCAATTAATGCACAACTATATTCTACCCTACTTCAAGACTCCGTACCAATATAGAGCAGCAAGAGGAAGTATGGGCAATAGGCCCTTTGCAGTTACTTCCATTCTTCCCTCACATTTATCCAATTTATACCCATTGTTCCATGTTCAGTCTTGTGTTGGTCAAAAGTTTGTTCACCTCATCCAAAACTGTTGCAACATATCACCTCACCCAAATCGAGTATATAAGACAAGCGTTTAGCGTTAAAATAAGTAAAACTCTGTTTAGTGTTTTCAGGTTACAGTTGAGTGTGTAAACTAAAGAGTTTGAAAAAGTAACAAGTATTACGAAACGCGTTCAAGCGTCGCGTCAGACTAGAAATAAAAATTAATGTTGGAGAATTGATTTTTCAATTACCATCGTCAGTAAAAAGAACATAAGAAATATTGAGAAAATTCGTGTTAGCATTATTAATCTTACTTTTTCGGTCATTTTTAACAACATATGTTTACAAGAAAGAATGCTAACAAAATATACTAACATATATATACATCACACACACACACAATCATTTACAAATACATATACATATCGATAATTTTTTATATTACAAGTGATTCAACAAGAGGCTCACAACAGTCACTATACAAGGCACTTTCATCTATGGTGAGTCCACAGTTCTAGTCTTGCTCCAACCCACCCAACTGGGCGGCAGCTTTACGTCATGTGCTCCACACCCACCCAACTGGGCGGCAGGTTTACAGTCATGTGCTCCACACCCACCCAACTGGGCGTCAGCTTTACAGTCTGTGGTCCACACCCACCCAACTGGGCGGCAGCTTTACAGTCTGTGCTCCACACCCACCCAACTGGGCGGCAGCTTTACAGTCATGTGGTCACACCCACCCAACTGGGCGGCAGTTTACAGTCATGTGCTCCACACCCCCCAACGGGGCGGCAGCTTTAAGCCACGTCAAGGAGATGGTGGCACAATAAGCACAATATCCCCACCATTGAGAGGTGGGAACACACAGGTGGCCAGCCTCTCACCGTGTTCAAATGGACCCTGGCAACACCTCCCAGAGATGCCTCGTTAACCACGATGGGATCTTAAGGTTATCTTGAGATGGTTATCTTTGAGATAATTTCGGGGCTTAGCGTCCCTGCGGCCCGGTCCTCGACCAGGCCTTTTTTGTTACACATCCCCAGGGAACAGGCCGTAGCATTTGTCTAACTCCCAGGTACCTATTTACTGCTAGGTGAACAGGTGCATCAGAGTGAAAGAAACTGTCTATTCAACCCCTCCTCGACTCAAGTCCATTACGTCCAGCGGTCGACCCCACAGACGCAGTCATCAATTTTACATGCTGTTCATTCAGAACAGGAATTATCTCGATATAAATTAATGAATATAAATTAATATTATAATATATTAGCATATTATGCATAAATAGGCATAGCTAAGTTAGGTGTTAAGATTCTGTTGGCGATTATTGTGTAGTACGTGGGTGAAGCATTTACAGCGTTGTGGTTCGAACAAAAGTCGTCAGTGAAGCACTTGTTCCGGAAGTGTTCGAACGTCATCAGTTGTGGTCGTGTGTAAACAGTTTTTCATTCATAAACTGTAGGGGGGTTTGGCGGCTGGATGGAATCACTTTTGGGTCTTTGTTCTAGGACGGGCTGGCCTATTTTTTCCGCCTCCGCCGGGGATCGAACCCGGAACCTTAGGACTACGAATCCCGTTGATGCATCGAGTGCTTGCCGCGGCCCCTAACAACCTAGCTGACCAGACAGTCAACCACGATGCCTAGACAGAGACCGGGCCGCGAGGATGGCATTGATCCGCGGACTCAAGTCCAACTATCGAGGCTAAACAGAAAAACTGTAAGCACGCGCTCGCTGACGCGCATGCGTGCGAGCGTAAATGGTTGCCGGAAAGGGCTGACGATCAGGGGGACAACATTCCAGCTGATATATGGCGCCCAACACCGGCCTTCACTGCCTCCGGACGAGTTTAAAAATACGTTTTAACAAAGCCAGAACCAAATACTTTACCACCGCCAACCTCAACGTGTTCTTGTACTCCACGAACACCGGGACGAAAATAAATAATTGTAATAAAATATATCTAAATGGCGAGTTGTGTGACCAGCGGGAGACGAGGATTTGGCGGGAGAAATTAAAAACGAGATGAAGCGAGGATTTTTATGAGAAAGAAAACGGGACAGCTGAGGCCTGTCTTCGAAAATATAACGTCATTACTGGAAAACGTGGAGGGAGGGGGGAGTGGGGGGGGGAGAGAGAGAGAGAGAGAGAGAGAGAGAGAGAGAGAGAGAGAGAGAGAGAGAGAGAGAGAGAGAGAGAGAGAGAGAGAGAGTGTGTGTGTGTTTGTGTACTACCACCTAATTGTGCTTGCGGGGGTTGAGCTTTGGCTCTTTGGTCCCGCCTCTCAACTGGGACGAGTTGTGTTGTTGTGTGTGTGTGTGTGTGGTGTGTGTGTGTGTGTGTTGTGTTGTGTGTGGTGTGTGTGTGTGTGTGTGTGTGTGTGTGTGTGTTGTTAAACAAGCACCAACAAGAGTTCTGGACCGGGGAAATCATGCCTAACAAACCTTTTGGAATTCTATGATAATAACAAGGATAAGGCGGGACAGAGAAGGCTGGGCGGACTGCATATTTCTAGACTGCCAGAAAGCCTTTGATACAGTACCACGTGCCACATGAGACTGCTATACAAACTTGAGAGGCAGGCAGAGTAAGCGGAAAGGCCCTAGCATGGGTGAGAATTACCTAACAGGAAGGAGCCAGAGGGTAATGGTAAGGGGCGAGAAGTCGGACTGGCGAACAGTAACAAGTGGAGTACCTCAAGGATCGGTGCTCGGACTAATCCTCTTTCTAATTTACGTAAATGATATGTTTACAGGAGTGGAATCCTACATGTCAATGTTTGCGGAAGACGCAAATTAACGAGAAGAGTTGTGACAGATGAGGATTGTAGGATTCTCCAGAGGACCTAGACAGGTTGCAGAGATGGTCAGAGAAATGGCTACTGGAGTTCAACACGAGTAAATGTAAAGTTATGGAAATGGTATCAGATGATAGGCGGCCAAGAGACAGTACACAATAAAAGGGAACTGCCTAGCTGTAACGATTCGAGAAAGTGACCTGGGAGTGGATGTGACACTAATCTAACTCCTGAGGCACATATAAATAGGATAACGACAGCAGCGTACCAGATCACTGGCGAAAATTAGATCTTCAATCAGAAAACCTAAGTGAGGAGGCTTTTAGGGCGCTTTACACTGGCTACGTGAGACCAGTCTTAGAGTATGCCGCGCCATCATGGAGTCCCCACCTGAAGAAACACATAAGGAAACTGGAAAAGGTTCAGAAGTTTGCGACGAGGCTTGTCCCAGAGTTACGAGGATGGGATATGAAGAGCGCCTGAAAGAACTGAACCTTATGACACTAGAAAAAAGAAGGGAGAGAGGGGATATGATAGGAACATATAAAATACTCAGGGGAATTGACAAAGTGGAGAGAGATGAAATGTTCACACGCAATAATAACAGAACGAGGGGACATGGGTGGAAACTGGAAACTCAGATGAGTCACAGAGATGATAGGAAGTTTTCTTTTAGCGTGAGAGTAGTGGGGAAATGGAATGCACTTAAGGAACAGGTTGTGGAAGCAAACTCTATTCATAATTTTATAACTAGATATGATAGGGAAATGGACAGGAGTCATTGCTGTAAACAACCGATGGCTGGAAAGGTGGGATCCAAGAGTCAATGCTCGAGAGGGAGGTAAATTTGTGCACAAATTAATTTGTGCTTATAGGTGAGTACACACATACGGGGGGCCGGTGGGTGAGTGGACAGCACGCTGGACACGTGATCCTGTGGTCCCGGTTTCGATCCCGGGCGCCGGAGAGAAACAATGGGCAGAGTTTCTTTCACCCTATGCTCCTGTTACCTAGCAGTAAATAGGTACCTGGGTGTTAGTCAGCTGTCACGGGCTGCTTCCTGGGTTGTGTGTGGGGAAAAAAATAGTAGTTAGAAACAGTTGATTGACAGTTGAGAGGCGGGCCGAAAGAGCAAGCTCAACCCCCTCAAGCACAACTAGGTGAATACAACTAGGTGAATACACACACACACATGAAGCAACCCGTAACAGCTGTCTAGCTACCAGGTACCTATTTACTGCTAGGTAACAGGGGCATCAGGGTGAAAGAAACTGCCCATTTGTATCCGCCATCGCCAGGGATTGAACCCCGGTCCCCAGGATTACGAGTCCTGAGTGCTGTTCACTCAGCCACCAGGCGCCCTATGTCTGTGTACTCACCTAGTTGTGCTTGCGGGAGTTGAGCTTTGTCTCTTTGGTCCCACCTCTCAACTGTCAATCAAGTGGTGAACAGATTCCTGAGCCTTCTGTGTGGGGGGGGGCGGGAGGGATATTACGTACACAAGACAATTTGACAAAACTCGTTTTCTGTTTCTTTAAATCGAATATATAGTTAGGCTAGGATGTAGTATTTTAGGTTAGGTTGTATTGGGCTCGGCTGGGTTTGGTTAAGTTGGGTTGGGTAGATTTCAAAATCCATAGGAAAATTATCTTGTGTAAAAAGTGACTTTTTTGTGTATGTACAGTGTGTGTGTGTGTGTGTGTGTGTGTGTGTGTGTGTGTGTGTGTGTGTGTGTGTGTGTGTGTGTGTGTGTGTGTGTGCGTGCGCGCGCGCAGGTTCTAGCTGTTAGCTCTTGGAATGTACCTTTCTAACCATCGATTGTTTCATGTACTGATTCTCGACGAATTTTTGTCCTATTTTTGTTTTGTCTGCTACAAAATATTTCAGGTCTTTAAAGTAGAACTAGCGTGGAGACCAAGGTTGGGAGATGAAAGAATAGAAGAAACAATGGATGCCATTTTAGTTACTGCAGAAGAGTTAAGAAAAGGTAAGAGGTAAGCTTTTGTCACATCTAATCCGGTAGGATTAGATGTGACAAAAGCAATGTTGCGAGACCTTCTCGACCATGGCTGCTGAAGGAGGCTGTAGAAGTGAAGTACTTTATCACTCACTAACATTTTGAATAAAACACTAGAGACAGGAAATCTCACAGAAAACGTGAAATGGCAAAGGTAGTCCCAATATTCAGAGAAGGGGATAGAAAGGAGGCACTAAATCACAGACCAATGCCATTGACAAGTATTCCGTGTAAAGAGCTGTAAGATAATCAGGTGGAGAATGGAGCAGCAGCTGGAGAGGACAGGCTATGACAAAACGTCAGCACGGATTTGGAAAGGAAAACTCACGCCTGACAAAACTTGACTGAATTCTATGACACAGTTACTTAAGTAAGACAGGAAAAAGCAGGCTGGACACACAGTATTTATCTAGCTTGTCAAAAATCATTTGACATTGTTCCTAGTGAGAGGGTCATGTACAGGATGGAGAGGCAGGCTGGGAAAACTCGGTAAACACTGACCTGGGTAAGGGAGTACCTTTAGGACAGAGAGTAAAGTTATAGATGAGGTTTCAAGCTGGAGGAATGTAACAAGTGGGGTCCCACAAGGCTCTCTCCTGGGGCTACTGCTGTTTTTTATTTATGTGAGCGACCTACCCGAGGGAGTGAGCTCAGACATGTCAATGTTTGCCGATGAGGTAAAGCTGATGAAGAATGTAAAAAACAAAAAAGGACTGCAGGAAGTTAAAAAGGATTTCAACACACTCAAAAAGTGGTCAAACAAATGGTTACTGGAATTCAATCCCAACAAATGTAAGGTAATGAAAATGAGAAAGGAGATTGAAGACCAGAAGGCATCTCCACCATAAGGGAAAGGCAACTACAGGAATCGGAAAGGAAGATTTGTAAGTGATATAGCTCCAACACTACACCAGAGGCGCACACAAACAGAATATCATCGGCAGCATATGGGACGCTGGCAAACATAAGAACATCGTTTAGAAACCTAAATCAGGACTCCTTAAAGACAATCTACACAACATTTATTCGACCAATACTGGAATACGCATCGCGGGCATGGAATCGGCCAGAAGACTGGTACCAGGCTCGTGGAACTAAATCTCACAACCCTATGGGAATATGATCAGAACATATAAGATACCAAGGGGAATATATAAGGTAGACAAGGCTAACCTCTTCAGACAGAGGCAGTAGGACAAGAGGACACAGGTGGAAGCTGGAAACGGAAATCCTCAAGGCCAGATTCTACGTGTTGACCCACGTGTCCGGTACACTACGTGTTGACCCACGTGTCCGGTACACTACGTGTTGACCCACGTGTCTGGTACACTACGTGTTGACCCACGTGTCTGGTACACTACGTGTTGACCCACGTGTCCGGTACACTACGTGTTGACCCACGTGTCCGGTACACTACGTGTTGACCCACGTGTCCGGTACACTACGTGTTGACCCACGTGTCTGGTACACTACGTGTTGACCCACGTGTCTGGTACACTACGTGTTGACCCACGTGTCTGGTACACTACGTGTTGACCCACGTGTCTGGTACACGACGTGTTGACCCACGTGTCCGGTACGCTACGTGTTAAAACAGTTACCTCTGCCAGTCAGCTAATCAATGATCGCTCCTCGCCGCCTGGCCGGCTCCCTCACCGAGTGGGGTCCAAGAGCTGAGAAAAGTATGTAACCCCTCCACGTTGTCGCTACTCTTAACCCCAGCTAACCTAACCTAACCAAACTTTACCTATCCAAACTGAACCTAACCCATCTTATCCTATCCTAACCCAACTAAAATCAATAAAATATTGATTTCCCATATGACGGGCACGAGGTGGGTGACGTCTCACTGTTGATGCCAGTACAGGTTTTGGACCCTACTCGAGTCACCACATCGACTCGTTTTCGTGATTCGTGTCGGTTTTCCAGGTGCATGGTGCCAGAGCACGACCTCGCGCCCTCCACTCAGGCCCCGGGCGCCACTCAGGCCAAGATTCATACGCAGACCGCGGCGTCTAACAGCCTGGTTGGTATACCAGACCACCAATCAGGGAGCCCGTTCTCTTGATTTGCCACAACGTGCAACATACGGGTTACTGACACGCACGACCCCCAAGCAACCCACCTAGCCTAACCAAACTACGGATAGAAAACGTAAATATTTATGAGCCGCTTCTTTTATAGTACCCCGAAGTTTGTACGTTGGGGACCACAACGTATAAAATGAGGCACATTAGTCGAGAGGACAGATTGGATCAGGAGTTAAGAGACCGTGCCGAGGGGACATCGATCCCCGGAAGCAAGGACCACCCACTAAGCTGTATGCTCAGTAGTTAACAACTCAGAGTATTTATAACTTATAACTCAGTTATTAATAAATGGAATGCATCAGGCAGTGATGTGGTGGAGGCTGACTCCATACACAGTTTCATATGTAGATATGATAGAGCCCAGTAGGCTCAGGAACCTGTACACCAGTTGATTGACAGTTGAGAGGCGGGACCAAAGAACCGAAGCTCAACCACCGTAAGCACAATCAGGTGAGCCCCCACAACATAACTATATCCCCCTCTGCATACTTTCCTCACCAAACTAATCACACTCATATTTGGAGTTCAATCCAACTAATCAAAGTTGCCAAATACTGCCATGGGAGGCCGTCCTCATCAACAAAGGCCAATTGCTCGTTAATTCCGCCGCCAAGCTCTCTATTTACGTACGAAAAACGGTTTACACACGACTCACAACTGATGACGTTCAAACATTTCTCGAACAGTGTTACCCTGACGACCTCTGTTTGAACCACAACCCTGTGAATGCTTCACCCACGTACTACACACACAAATATAATCACCACCAGAACCTAAACACCTAAGATTAACTATATATTGATTTCTAATAAGTAATAGAAGTAATTTATAGACGAAAACAAGCCTATTTTGAATACCCAATATGTTAAAACCGATCAATGTGTCATTATAGAGGAGGGGGGTCGGCCGTAGCTTTAACGAGCCTAGCCTGAGGACAGGCTGCCCTTCGCCTACAGGGTTCTGTAAAAACATATTTCTATTTTTGTTGTTATTTATTGGTTCATTTAATCTTGTAATATTGTCATCGACTTTACAGACTGTCCATTTGTCCCCCTCTCTACAGCACACTGACTGTTTGTCCTGCGGTCGGTGGTTGGCTTGCCAGGAGGTCGGTAACCCTAACAAGCTTCCTGGACCTGACAATAGGAAACCGTATCTTTTCCTCCCATCCGATCTATGCCCTTGTTATATTTCCCTCCCTCTCCCTCTCCCATCCTCTTTCTCTCCCCTCTCATCCTCTCTCTCTCTCCCTCTCCCCTTCTCTCCCCCCTCTCTCAGCGAGGTTGTATCTAAACAGTCCTCTTCCTTATACAGTCGCTGAGCCACACTACCGCGGCTGGATGGTATGACGGTCCAAACTACACGTCACAACATGGAGAAACGAACACGTCTCGGCCCGTCCTCGACCAATGCTCTTCCTTTCCTTACCATCAACTACTTCCTCGACCCAACTGGCACTTCCTCACCCCCCCCCCAGTGTACCTCCCTCACAACACTCGCCCCTCCTCTCCTCTTGGTCACAACGTCACCAAAAATGTTGTACTAAATGGCCTGAACACAACCAATGAGGACTGGTTGACCAGCACATGACCCAAGATTGCCAGCTGCTCCTCCGCATGTGTCCCCAACTCTCTCTCTCTCAACTCCTCAACTTTGAAGACATTGTCACGTGGTTAGTGTGGGCCAACTTGCCCTTCAGACTGATGCTATGAAGTGGTAGTATGCGATGCCAAGACAACCATTACGGTATAGTTGGTGTATATCTTGTATAATAGAACAGGGGGAGTCTTCCTTCATACAAGCACATGGTCAAGTGCAACCTCTTCTGTCTCTACCCGATGATGATAATAAAGTCGAGTTTATTTACTTCACCTGGCCTCGGGTGTCCACACCAACATAATACAACATATGCGGACATCATCATCATGTTGCATGTTGGGGGGGGGTGAGTGTCAAAATGTACACCGTGCAAGAATTCAGGGCATTATTATTATTATTATTATTATTATTATTATTATTATTATTATTTTAATTTTAACAACACCACCGTTGAGGTCAATTTGAAGGCACCAGATCACTCTGACACAGTGTGGCCAATCACTGATTGATTGGTGACCAATCACCAATCCTCCAGCCGTCAGGTCTCAGTCTCCGTGGTGTAGTGGTAAGACACTCGCCTGGCGTTCCGCGAGCGCTATGTCATGGGTTCGTATCCTGGCCGGGGAGGATTTACTGGGCGCAATTCCTTAACTGTAGCCTCTGTTTAACGCAACAGTAAAATGTGTACTTGGATGAAAAAACGATTCTTCGCGCCAGGGGATCGTATTCCAGGGACCTGCCCGAAACGCTACGCGTACTAGTGGCTGTACAAGAATGTAACAACTCTTGTATATATCTCAAAAAATCTCTCAAAAGGTGTGACGCCCAAGATTTGGGGTCATTCTGGCGGGACAAATATATTCGTGTAACGTTTAACCAACGTAGGACCGACGTTATCTACGTCGATTCACTACTACGTCATCGTCATCAGATTACATCAACGGTTGGTGAGATTTGTGCAGTGGGTTGGCGGGGGGGGGGGGGGATATTACTAGATGCACCACTGGAGCCGTGACTGGACCTGTAGTAGACCATGAAACACTTGCAGGCACCACTGGAGCCGTGACTGGACCTGTAGTAGACCATGAAACACTTGCAGGCACCACTGGAGCCGTGACAAGACTGTAGTAGACCATGAAACACTTACAGGCACCACTGGAGCCGTGACAAGACTGTAGTAGACCATGAAACACTTGCAGGCACCACTGGAGCCGTGACAAGACTGTAGTAGACCATGAAACACTTGCAGGCACCACTGGAGCCGTGACAAGACTGTAGTAGACCATGAAACACTTACAGGCACCACTGGAGCCGTGACTGGACTGTAGTAGACCATGCAACACTTACAGGCACCACTGGAGCCGTGACAAGACTGTAGTAGACCATGAAACACTTGCAGGCACCACTGGAGCCGTGACAAGACTGTAGTAGACCATGAAACACTTGCAGGCACCACTGGAGCCGTGACTGGACTGTAGTAGACCATGAAACACTTGCAGGCACCACTGGAGCCGTGACTGGACTGTAGTAGACCATGCAACACTTACAGGCACCACTGGAGCCGTGACAAGACTGTAGTAGACCATGAAACACTTGCAGGCACCACTGGAGCCGTGACAAGACTGTAGTAGACCATGAAACACTTGCAGGCACCACTGGAGCCGTGACTGGACTGTAGTAGACCATGCAACACTTGCAGGCACCACTGGAGCCGTGACTGGACTGTAGTAGACCATGCAACACTTACAGGCACCACTGGAGCCGTGACAAGACTGTAGTAGACCATGCAACACTTGCAGGCACCACTGGAGCCGTGACTGGACTGTAGTAGACCATGCAACACTTACAGGCACCACTGGAGCCGTGACAAGACTCACTGGTGATTGACAGCGTGTGAAGGTGTGGCCTGGGCGTGGTGGCTGTCCTCCCCTCGGTGCGCCACACCGTTCACTGCCACACCGTTCACTGCCACACCGTTCTCCTTACTCGCTACTCCGTACAAAACCCAACCTTTAAGCCTGACCAGAAACGTACGAGCACTAGCAACGCCCCCCCCCCCAACCAATAAACCAACCGAGTCCGATGCAAAGAAAACGAGAATATTTGTGAGCTGTTACGTTTCTCAAGATGTTAACATTTGTAACGTTAGTTACGTAAATAAACCGCCAGGATTCATCAAACATTTTGTGACCACTTACGAAACCTGTACATCTTTCCTTGATCATGCCGGCTTAAACTGTATTTATAAAACAGTTTAGGTACTTAGAAACTTGTGAAGTGAGGGTTGCTAATGTTATAAACAACCGAACAGCGCTTCACCGCTCATGCGCAGTTTAATAAATGCAAAGTAATTCATCCATGATTCCAGAAAGATGTACAGGTTTCGTCTTTGGTACCTGCTTCAGTGGGGGGTTCTGGAAGTAGTTCTACTCCCCATGGCCACCTTGGGGCAGTAGCCTTGCCACCTTGGGGCAGTAGCCTTGCCACCTTGGGGCAGTAGTCTTGCCACCTTGGGGCAGCAGCCTTGCCACCTTGGGGCAGTAGCCTTGCTACCTTGGGGCAGTAGCCTTGCCACCTTGGGGCAGTAGCCTTGCCACCTTGGGGGCAGTAGTCTTGCCACCTTGGGGCAGTAGTCTTGCCACCTTGGGGCAGTAGCCTTGCCACCTTGGGGCAGTAGCCTTGCTACCTTGGGGCAGTAGCCTTGCCACCTTGGGGCAGTAGCCTTGCCACCTTGGGGCAGTAGTCTTGCCACCTTGGGGCAGTAGCCTTGCCACCTTGGGGCAGTAGCCTTGCCACCTTGGGGCAGTAGCCTTGCCACCTTGGGGCAGTAGCCTTGCCACCTTGGGGCAGTAGCCTTGCCACCTTGGGGCAGTAGCCTTGCCACCTTGGGGCAGTAGCCTTGCCACCTTGGGGGCAGTAGCCTTGCCACCTTGGGGGCAGTAGCCTTGCCACCTTGGGGCAGTAGTCTTGCCACCTTGGGGGCAGTAGCCTTGCCACCTTGGGGCAGTAGCCTTGCCACCTTGGGGCAGTAGTCTTGCCACCTTGGGGCAGTAGCCTAGCCACATTGGGGCAGTAGCCTAGCCACATTGGGGCAGTAGCCTTGCCACATTGGGGCAGTAGCCTTGCCACATTGGGGCAGTAGCCTTGCCACATTGGGGCAGTAGCCTTGCCACATTGGGGCAGTAGCCTTGCCACATTGGGGCAGTAGCCTTGCCACATTGGGGCAGTAGCCTTGCCACCTTGGGGCAGTAGCCTTGCCACCTTGGGGCAGTAGCCTTGCCACCTTGGGGCAGTAGTCTGGCCACCTTGGGGCAGTAGTCTGGCCACCTTGGGGCAGTAGCCTTGCCACCTTGGGGCAGTAGTCTGGCCACCTTGGGGCAGTAGCCTTGCCACCTTGGGGCAGTAGTCTGGCCACCTTGGGGCAGTAGTCTGGCCACCTTGGGGCAGTAGTCTGGCCACCTTGGGGCAGTAGTCTGGCCACCTTGGGGCAGTAGCCTTGCCACCTTGGGGCAGTAGCCTTGCCACCTTGGGGCAGTAGTCTGGCCACCTTGGGGCAGTAGCCTTGCCACCTTGGGGCAGTAGTCTGGCCACCTTGGGGCAGTAGCCTTGCCACCTTGGGGCAGTAGTCTGGCCACCTTGGGGCAGTAGTCTGGCCACCTTGGGGCAGTAGTGATCGACCATCATTAACCTTCCCCCGAGGCGGAGGTTGTCTCTGGGGTCGTACATGTGTCGTCTTCACTCCTCGGCCTATATTTCCACGCACTGTTGTGCTCTGCCCTCACAGCCGGAGACAAGTGTGTGTACCCCTGTAGGTCACCGCTACTTCTGACGTGGCCGGACGTGTCACCGCCAGGGCAACCCAAGTCGGTGCCGAAGGGAACGTCTCTCGCGGGACCTGATGGACTGAGATAACACGGAACGTGCTCCTTAACCGGGCCGCAGGTCGCGTCGTCGCCGGTCAGACCGAGCCGATCGTCAAGTAAAAAATGTGTCGGTGGCAGGCTGAGTTTAATTGCTTCACTGGTTCTATTCTGCATTTCCTTCCGTGTCTTTCGCTCCAGTATGTTGTTATTCTACTGTACAAATTTGGGACCTGGCCTTCAAGTATCTCCCATGTATATATTATTTGATATTAGTCTCGTCTCCTGTCCAAATAGTACATTTTGAGAGCTTAGGGACGGTCCCGGTAATTCAGATTTGTTATCGTTTGAACGCGTTCCATCTTCTCTTTGTTCCATCTACTTCAGAGATCTCTCTTGCTCTGAAAGGGTGAGTACCAAACAATACTCAAGACGGGACAGTACCAGTGATTTGAATAGTGTTTAATTAACAGTGGTAGATGGTTGGAACAAGTTAAGTGAGAAGGTGGAGGGCCAAAACCGTCAGTAGTTTCAAAGAGTACTGGGAAGGCGGGACACCACGAGCGTAGCTCTCATCCTGTAACTACACTTACACACCTAGGTAGTTACACACCACGCACGCACGCACGCACGCACGCACACACACACACACACACACACACACACACACACACCACACACACACACACACACACACACACACACAACACAACACACAAACACACACACACACACACCACAAAACAAAACCAAGAAACTGAAACAAGAGAGAAGAGAGTGGAAGAAATACAGAGGCCAGAGGACACAAGAAAACCTGAAAATATCCAACATGGATATTAACGAACAAATAAATTCAAGAAGCGTATCGGAAAGAAATATTATATATATATATATATATATATATATATATATATATATATATATATATATATATATATATATATATATATATATATAATACCTATGTTGACTTCATTGCAACTCAAGCAGGAGGAGCTGCCAATCACCGGGAAGCGGCCAAGTCACGTAAATACAGAGACCTTGAGCACCACTACAATTTTGTCCCCATTGCCTCAGAGACACTTGGTGCCTGGGGGTAAAAGTGCTGCTAGCTTTTTGAAGGAGTTGGGGTCTAAGCTAATCGAAACAACTAGAGACCCTAGAGCTGCCAGTTTTCTTTTTCAGCGCCTTAGTGTGGCAATCCAGAGAGGAAATGCTCACTGCATCCATGGTTCATGCCCGCCATCTGAGGAGCTTGAGGAGCTTTTCAACTTGTGACAAGCAGCCTTGTACCCTGCATGTAATCAATATTGTAACTTTTTTGTGTAATGACATTTTCAAATAAAGTTATATATATTATATATATATATATATATATATATATATATATATATATATATATATATATATATATATATATATATATATATATATATATATATATATATATATATATATATATATGTTTCTTAAGCATATGTCAACCAAAACAAGATGAAGGAAAATGACAGTGAACGACCTAGAGACTAGATTACAGAAAAAATATCGGGGAGGTGAACATATAGGAAATGACAAGGAAACTTGTGAGGATGTAAAATGGCAGTTTCCAGGGAGTGTTTACGGGCGGACCCGACCAGCCGCCAGCGTTGGACGTGGCGGCAGACCCGACCAGTCGCCAGCGTTGGACGTGGCGGCAGACCCGACCAGCTGCCAGCGTTGGACGTGGCGGCAGACCCGACCAGCTGCCAGCGTTGGACGTGGCGGCAGACCCGACCAGCTGCCAGCGTTGGACGTGGCGGCAGACCCGACCAGCCGCCAGCTTTGGACGTGGCGGCAGACCCGACCAGCTGCCAGCGTTGGACGTGGCGGCAGACCCGACCAGCTGCCAGTGTTGGACGTGGCGGCAGACCCGACCAGCTGCCAGCTTTGGACGTGGCGGCAGACCCGACCAGCTGCCAGCTTTGGACGTGGCGGCAGACCCGACCAGCTGCCAGCTTTGGACGTGGCGGCAGACCCGACCAGCTGCCAGCGTTGGACGTGGCGGCAGACCCGACCAGCTGCCAGCGTTGGACGTGGCGGCAGACCCGACCAGCTGCCAGCTTTGGACGTGGCGGCAGACCCGACCAGCTGCCAGCGTTGGACGTGGCGGCAGACCCGACCAGCCGCCAGCTTTGGACGTGGCGGCAGACCCGACCAGCTGCCAGCGTTGGACGTGGCGGCAGACCCGACCAGCTGCCAGCGTTGGACGTGGCGGCAGACCAGACCAGCCGCCAGCGTTGGTCGTGGCGGCAGACCCGACCACCTGCCAGCGTTGGACGTGGCGGCAGACCAGACCAGCCGCCAGCGTTGGACGTGGCGGCAGACCCGACCAGCTGCCAGCGTTGGTCGTGGCGGCAGACCCGACCAGCTGCCAGCGTTGGACGTGGCGGCAGACCAGACCAGCCGCCAGCGTTGGACGTGGCGGCAGACCCCAGACCAGAGGCTGGCAAGTGTTGAGGTACCGGCGGAGGAAGGAAGGAGACAGCTAAGCATCACCAGATAAACTAAAACTACAGGGCCAGACACTGTATCACTGTGGATGATAACAGCGGCACAAGCCCTCAGCATACCTCTAGCACTGAACTGGAATGATTCAACAGCAAAGAGAGAATTGCCCAGCTGCTAGAAGAAGGCAAATGTGGTACCAGTTTATAAGAAAGGAGATAGAGAATAGACACTTAACTACAGACCAATGTCACTAACAAGCATCCTAAGCAAAGTACTGGAAAGAATAATAACGATAAGACTAGTGGCATACCAAGAGTATATAACTAGTATACTCCCCCCCCCACTCCCTAATCCACTTGGGCTGGACGGTAGAGCGACAGTCTCGCTTCCTGCAGGTCGGCGTTCAATCCCCGACCGTCCAAGTGGTTGGGCACCATTCCTTACTCCCACGTTCTATCCCTAATCCTTATCCTGACCTCTTCCAAGTGTTATGCAGTTGTAATGCCTTGGCGCTTTCTCCTGATAGTTCCATTCCCTCCCCTGTACCGACAGAAGAACACCTGCCAGTGGACCCAACAACACCTGCCAGTGGACCCACAACACCCGCCAGTGGACCCAACAACACCTGCCAGTGGACCCAACAACACCCGCCAGTGGACCCC
>WNGS01111181.1:19467998-19480032 GCA_020271785.1 Procambarus virginalis | reverse complement strand
TATATATATATATATATATATATTTTTATATATATTAACTGAAAACTCACACCCCAGAAGTGACTCGAACCCATACTGCCAGGAGCAACGCAACTGGTATGTACAGGACACCTTAATCCACTCGACCATCACGACCGGACATAAGGAGGTGATAGCCGAAGCTATTTGACTCCCCCCCCCGCCGGCACTCGGATGGTAATCTTGGGCATAGTATTACACTGTTGTCTACCAGGGTGTTTACACTGTAGTATATGGTCTACACATCAAAAAGTCAACACCAGCAATCAACAGCCAATTAATGCACAACTATATTCTACCCACTTCAAGACTCCGTACCAATATAGAAGCAGCAAGAGGAAGTAGGGCCAATAGGCCCTTTGCAGTTACTTCCATTCTTCCCTCACATTTATCCAATTTATACCCATTGTTCCATGTTCAGTCTTGTGTTGGTCAAAAGTTTGTTCACCTCATCCAAAACTGTTGCAACATATCACCTCACCCAAATGCGAGTATATAAGACAAGCTGTTTAGCGTTAAAATAAGTAAAACTCTGTTTAGTGTTTTCAGGTTACAGTTGAGTGTGTAAACTAAAGAGTTTGAAAAAGTAACAAGTTATTACGAAACGCGTTCAAGCGTCGCGTCAGACTAGAAATAAAATTAATGTTGGAGAATTGATTTTTCAATTACCATCGTCAGTAAAAAGAAACATAAGAAATATTGAGAAAATTCGTGTTAGCATTATTAATCTTACTTTTTCGGTCATTTTTAACACATATGTTTACAAGAAAGACTGCTAACAAAATATACTAACATATATATACATACACACACACACACACACACAATCATTTACACAAATACATATACATATCGATATTTTTTTTATATTACAAGTGATTCAACAAGAGGCTCACAACAGTCACTATACAAGGCACTTTACATCTATGGTGAGTCACACAGTTACTAGTCTTGCTCCACACCCACCCAACTGGGCGGCAGCTTTACAGTCATGTGCTCCACACCCACCCAACTGGGCGGCAGCTTTACAGTCATGTGCTCCACACCCACCCACTGGGCGGCAGCTTTAGCCCACGTCAAGGAGATGGTTGCACAATAAGCACAATATCCCCACCATTGAGAGGTGGGAACACACAGGTGGCCAGCCTCTCACCGTGTTCAAATGGGACCCTGGCAACACCTCCCAGAGATGCCTCGTTAACCACGATGTGATCTTAAGGTTATCTTGAGATGGTTATCTTTGAGATAATTTCGGGCTTAGCGTCCCTGCGGCCCGGTCCTCGACCAGGCCTCTTTTTGTTACACATCCCCAGGGAACAGGCCGTAGCATTTGTCTAACTCCCAGGTACCTATTTACTGCTAGGTGAACAGGTGCATCAGAGTGAAAGAAACTGTCTATTCAACCCCTCCTCGACTCAAGTCCATTACGTCCAGCGGTCGACCCCACAGACGCAGTCATCAATTTTTACATGCTGTCATTCAGAACAGGAATTATCTCGATATAAATTAATGAATATAAATTAATATTATAATATATTAGCATATTATGCATAAATAGGCATAGCTAAGGTTAGGTGTTAAGATTCTGTTGGCGATTATTTGTAGTACGTGGGTGAAGCATTTACAGCGTTGTGGTTCGAACAAAAGTCGTCAGTGAAGCACTTGTTCCGGAAGTGTTCGAACGTCATCAGTTTGAGTCGTGTGTAAACAGTTTTTCATTCATAAACTGTAGGGGGTTTTGGCGGCTGGATGGAATCACTTTTGGGTCTTTGTTCTAGGACGGGCTGGCCTATTTGTTTCCGCCTCCGCCGGGGATCGAACCCGGAACCTTAGGACTACGAATCCCGTTGATGCATCGAGTGCTTGCCGCGGCCCCTAACAACCTAGCTGACCAGACAGTCAACACGATGCCTAGACAGAGACCGGGCCGCGAGGATGGCATTGATCCGCGGACTCAAGTCCAACTATCGAGGCTAAACAGAAAAACTGTAAGCACGCGCTCGCTGACGCGCATGCGTGCGAGCGTAAATGGTTGCCGGAAGGGGCTGACGATCAGGGGGACAACATTCCAGCTGATATATGGCGCCCAACACCGGCCTTCACTGCCTCCGGACGAGTTTAAAAATACGTTTTAGCAAAGCCAGAACCAAATACTTTACCACCGCCAACCTCAACGTGTTCTTGTACTCCACGAACACCGGGACGAAAATAAATAATTGTAATAAGAATATATCTAAATGGCGAGAGTTGTGTGACCAGCGGGAGACGAGGATTTGGCGGGAGAAATTAAAAACGAGATGAAGCGAGGATTTTTATGAGAAAGAAAACGGGACAGCTGAGGCCTGTCTTCGAAAATATAACGTCATTACTGGAAAACGTGGAGGGAGGGGGAGGGGGGAGGGGGAGAGAGAGAGAGAGAGAGAGAGAGAGAGAGAGAGAGAGAGAGAGAGAGAGAGAGAGAGAGAGAGAGAGAGTGTGTGTGTGTGTGTGTACTCACCTAATTGTGCTTGCGGGGGTTGAGCTTTGGCTCTTTGGTCCCGCCTCTCAACTGGGACGAGTTGTGTGTTGTGTGTGTGTGTGGTGTGTGTGGTGTGTGTGTGTGGTGTTGTGTGTTGTGTGTTGTGTGTTGTGTGTGTGTGTGTGTGTGTGTGTGTGTGTGTGTGTGGTAAACAAGCACCAACATGGGTTCTGGACAGGGAAATCATGCCTAACAAACCTTTTGGAATTCTATGATAAAGTAACAAGGATAAGGCGGGACAGAGAAGGCTGGGCGGACTGCATATTTCTAGACTGCCAGAAAGCCTTTGATACAGTACCGCACATGAGACTGCTATACAAACTTGAGAGGCAGGCAGGAGTAAGCGGAAAGGCCCTAGCATGGGTGAAGAACTACCTAACAGGAAGGAGCCAGAGGGTAATGGTAAGGGCGAGAAGTCGGACTGGCGAACAGTAACAAGTGGAGTACCTCAAGGATCGGTGCTGGGACCAATCCTCTTTCTAATTTACGTAAATGATATGTTTACAGGAGTGGAATCCTACATGTCAATGTTTGCGGAAGACGCAAAATTAACGAGAAGAGTTGTGACAGATGAGGATTGTAGGATTCTCCCAGAGGACCTAGACAGGTTGCAGAGATGGTCAGAGAAGAGGCTACTGGAGTTCAACACGAGTAAATGTAAAGTTATGGAAATGGTATCAGATGATAGGCGGCCAAAGAGACAGTACACAATAAAAGGGAACTGCCTAGCTGTAACGATTCGAGAAAGTGACCTGGGAGTGGATGTGACACCTAATCTAACTCCTGAGGCACATAAAATAGGATAACAACAGCAGCGTACTCTGCACTGAAGAAAATTAGAACTTCATTCAGAAACCTAAGTGAGGAGGCTTTTAGGGCGCTTTACACTGGCTACGTGAGACCAGTCTTAGAGTATGCCGCGCCATCATGGAGTCCCCACCTGAAGAAACACATAAGGAAACTGGAAAAGGTTCAGAAGTTTGCGACGAGGCTTGTCCCAGAGTTACGAGGGATGGGATATGAAGAGCGCCTGAAAGAACTGAACCTTATGACACTAGAAAAAAGAAGGGAGAGAGGGGATATGATAGGAACATATAAAATACTCAGGGGAATTGACAAAGTGGAGAGAGATGAAATGTTCACACGCAATAATAACAGAACGAGGGGACATGGGTGGAAACTGGAAACTCAGATGAGTCACAGAGATGATAGGAAGTTTTCTTTTAGCGTGAGAGTAGTGGGGAAATGGAATGCACTTAAGGAACAGGTTGTGGAAGCAAACTCTATTCATAATTTTATAACTAGATATGATAGGGAAATGGGACAGGAGTCATTGCTGTAAACAACCGATGGCTGGAAAGGTGGGATCCAAGAGTCAATGCTCGAGAGGGAGGTAAATTTGTGCACAAATTAATTTGTGCTTATAGGTGAGTACACACATACGGGGGGCCGGTGGGTGAGTGGACAGCACGCTGGACACGTGATCCTGTGGTCCGGGTTCGATCCCGGCGCCGGAGAGAAACAATGGGCAGAGTTTCTTTCACCCTATGCTCCTGTTACCTAGCAGTAAATAGGTACCTGGGTGTTAGTCAGCTGTCACGGGCTGCTTCCTGGGTTGTGTGTGGGGGAAAAAAATAGTAGTTAGAAACAGTTGATTGACAGTTGAGAGGCGGGCCGAAAGAGCAAGCTCAAACCCCTCAAGCACAACTAGGTGAATACAACTAGGTGAATACACACACACACATGAAGCAACCCGTAACAGCTGTCTAGCTACCAGGTACCTATTTACTGCTAGGTAACAGGGGCATCAGGGTGAAAGAAACTGCCCATTTGTATCCGCCATCGCCAGGGATTGAACCCGGTCCCCAGGATTACGAGTCCTGAGTGCTGTTCACTCAGCCACCAGGCGCCCTATGTCTGTGTACTCACCTAGTTGTGCTTGCGGGAGTTGAGCTTTGTCTCTTTGGTCCCACCTCTCAACTGTCAATCAAGTGGTGAACAGATTCCTGAGCCTTCTGTGTGGGAAGGGGGGGGCGGGAGGGATATTACGTACACAAGACAATTTGACAAAACTCGTTTTCTGTTTCTTTAAATCGAATATATAGTTAGGCTAGGATGTAGTATTTTAGGTTAGGTTGTATTGGGCTCGGCTGGGTTTGGTTAAGTTGGGTTGGGTAGATTTCAAAATCCATAGGAAAATTATCTTGTGTAAAAAGTGACTTTTTTGTGTATGTACAGTGTGTTGTGTGTGTGTGTGTGTGTGTGTGTGGTGTGTGTGTGTGTGTGTGTGTGTGTGTGTGTGTGCGTGCGCGCGCGCAGGTTCTAGCTGTTAGCTCTTGGAATGTACCTTTCTAACCATCGATTGTTTCATGTACTGATTCTCGACGAATTTTTGTCCTATTTTGTTTTGTCTGCTACAAAATATTTCAGGTCTTTAAAGTAGAACTAGCGTGGAGACCAAGGTTGGGAGATGAAAGAATAGAAGAAACAATGGATGCCATTTTAGTTACTGCAGAAGAGTTAAGAAAAGGTAAGAGGTAAGCTTTTGTCACATCTAATCCGGTAGGATTAGATGTGACAAAAGCAATGTTGCGAGACCTTCTCGACCATGGCTGCTGAAGGAGGCTGTAGAAGTGAAGTACTTTATCACTCACTAACATTTTGAATAAAACACTAGAGACAGGAAATCTCACAGAAAAACGTGAAATGGCAAAGGTAGTCCCATATTCAGAGAAGGGGATAGAAAGGAGGCACTAAATCACAGACCAATGCCATTGACAAGTATTCCGTGTAAAGAGCTGTAAGATAATCAGGTGGAGAATGGAGCAGCAGCTGGAGAGGACAGGCTATGACAAAACGTCAGCACGGATTTGGAAAGGAAAACTCACGCCTGACAAAACTTGACTGAATTCTATGACACAGTTACTTAAGTAAGACAGGAAAAAGCAGGCTGGACACACAGTATTTATCTAGCTTGTCAAAAATCATTTGACATTGTTCCTAGTGAGAGGGTCATGTACAGGATGGAGAGGCAGGCTGGGAAAACTCGGTAAACACTGACCTGGGTAAGGGAGTACCTTTAGGACGAGAGTAAAGTTATAGATGAGGTTTCAAGCTGGAGGAATGTAACAAGTGGGGTCCCACAAGGCTCTCTCCTGGGGCTACTGCTGTTTTTTATTTATGTGAGCGACCTACCCGAGGGAGTGAGCTCAGACATGTCAATGTTTGCCGATGAGGTAAAGCTGATGAAGAATGTAAAAAACAAAAAAGGACTGCAGGAAGTTAAAAAGGATTTCAACACACTCAAAAAGTGGTCAAACAAATGGTTACTGGAATTCAATCCCAACAAATGTAAGGTAATGAAAATGAGAAAGGAGATTGAAGACCAGAAGGCATCTCCACCATAAGGGAAAGGCAACTACAGGAATCGGAAAGGAAGATTTTGTAAGTGATATAGCTCCAATAACAACATACTTGAGTGAACGCTATGAAAGGAAGATACAGAATAAAGCCAGTAAAGAGTAGAGGTGCCATAGGCACAATCAGAGTTCCAATTGTGTGCACATCAGAGGTCCACGGTTCTTCATTATCCTCCCAACACGTGTAAGACACATTGCCAGAACAAAAGTACCCGTCTTCAAGACAAAACACTGGACTAGCTCTTCTACAAGAGCCAACGCGTGAAGTAGCAGATATCTGGGGCTTGCGTGGCCGCTCCAAGCAGCCTGCTGGACCCAAACAGTCAGCCTGCTGGACCAAACAGCAGCCTGTTGGACCAAGCAGCAGCCTGTTGGCCCAAGCCAAGTGCAGCCTGACAAGCCCCGGGACCGGGCTTGGGAAGTAAGCAACTCTCTGAACCCCATCCAGGTGTGTTGAGGTGTCTACTTTTTATAGTTTTAGTTTGGTAAACATATGACTGCATTACTGGCGTGTTTGAAGCTCTCTATCGCAGCCCAAAATCATCTCAAGATAACCTCAAGAGCCCTGTGTGGGCCTAGTGTGAATGTGAAGATTTGATGCGGTGTTTAGTCTCCATCAAACCTTTGTCCCCTCCACATGCGTACGAGTTCGGAATACATTTGTAATGATTACGTCTGATTACATTTTGTGTCTTGGGTTGGGAGGCAAGAACGTTTACTCGGTGGAGTTGACACTGAGTTTTACAGGCCAGAGTCCAGGTTTATTGGTATAGGAGCTTACACTTGCTGATGGGTTTAGGATGTGTGGTTCTTTCTGATGGTATTTTAATCTCACCGTGATGTCCTTACTTTTGGTCCACAGATGACTTTCCAATAAAATTTTCCGCTGTATTTTCTGTTCCCTGGAAATTTTGTGTACGTTGTGTTCCATATTCCGGGTTAGGGTTGGCTTTTTCAATACTGTACTTTTGTGACCCGTTTTTGTGCATATTCTCTTGCGTTCACTTGACTGTTGTACTTCCGTATGCATGCCCTATGGGTCCTCCCTTCATTCATTGCTTTTGTTGTGTGGTTATTTTGACAGCCGGTTGGATTGGTGTGGAGTATGAGCTCTGCGAGGATTGCATTTGGTGCAGTAATGTATAGGTGGCATTGTTTGTAATTTTTTTTTTAAGTGTAGGCTTTGTTGTGTTTCGGTTTTGTGTGTTGTACCTGTACGTGAGGAATATTCTTTGCTTTATTGTATGTACATATTGTATTCCTGTAAAAAAAAAAATAGCGAATATGCGTGTGTGTGTGTGTATGGAGAATTTTCAGAAGTTGTGATGAACAAGTTCTGTAAGTGCCCGCTCGGTCCACCTGTAGGGTCTCGCAGCCTCGGTCTCACCATATACAGGCGTACAGTACAATAGTTACACTTTTACTTGTCACACAAACAGGGACACTTTAACCACACACACTTAATTAACTTAGATTTAATTAATCAAAATTAATTTTTTAAAAAAAATAAACTCCCAAATTTATTATTATATTTATAAGACATAAGTTGCATGTTGCATCTAGCGAACACAGTGGTGAGGAGAGGCATATTTGACCCAATGAACGGCCCGCTGTGAATGTTCTTTGTACACTTTCACGTAGGTTCCTTATGTTTGGTTTTCTGTTGCAATATTAATTATTCATTTCAGGACTGAAAACTCCTTTATTTTATATCATTTAGCCATGACACAATGAAACAGATCGGTTTATAGGCTGTGTGACCAGTGTTGTGAGGAGGAGGAAGGAGGACGAAAGAAGGGGGAGGAAGACTGGGTGACCAGTGTTGTGAGGGAGGAGGATCGAGGACGGTGGACTGTTGAGGGAGAGGGTGGTACCAGTGTTGTGTGAGGAGGAGGAGGGTGCAGTTTGGGAGGAGAGGAGGAGGACTGGGGTGACTGTTTGAGGGAAGCCGACGGGAACGTGAGGGGGGAAAGTGGGTGCCATGTTGTGGAGGGAGGGAAGGGTAAGTGTTTAGCGAGAGATGGGGGAACAGTGTTGGGAGGGAGGAGAGGACAGGTACCAGTGGCCAGGAGCTCTTAACAGCATGTCGCAGAATAGTCTCGGACTGAACGTAATATCCAACATGTCCCTCTTGATAACCGTCACGCCACTTTATAATGGTCCAGGACCGACCGTAAAACGTCGACCAATTGCTCTACTTTCAGATGTGTAGCTTGGGTCTCTATAATGCCCCAGCCCCGTTATTGTGACTACTGTCTGCATTTGTGTTCGGGCCATAGTAGGTACATCCTATAGAGCCAATGAATAACCTAGCTATAGATGGTACAGGCTGTATAAAATATTAATTACTATCTGACATTTTATCTACATCTCAAAATCGTCATAATTCTATAGAATTTTAACATCACCCGAGGATATACCTGAAGTAGGTTCTGGGAGTTCTCCTCGCCATGTCCCGCCCGAAGCCAGAGTAATAGTGGAAAAAGTTCGAGGTACAGACTGAGGTGGAAGGCACCAACATGCGATGCTTAAACACTATAGTTTGCATTTGTCAGCAACGTGGTGTATATATTGACGGAGTGTGTGCATATATTATGTAGCGGGTGTGTTGGTCTGCCAAGACTGTAATAATGACCTGGCAGGCGTGTAGGCTGGAGTGTCGTGTTGTGAAGCCACAAGTTGCTGCCTCGAGTGATGTATGAATGTAATATCATGTGCATTGAAGTCGACTCCAAGCACCTCCTTTTGAAGGTTTCACGGGAGTGTTGTTAGCGCTATCGGCTACAGTTTTTGGGAGGTCGCTCCTTGTATCATCATCATCCTCATCATTCTCCACCCCTCTTCTGCAGCTCCTCTACCCTCCCGTCTCTCTCTCTCTCCTCTGCCTCTTCCTCTCCTCCCGTCTCCTCGTATACCAAAGGGCAACATCGACTCACTCCCATAATCGAGACCACCATTATGTAGCCGTGAGCGCTGGACCACCGCTCCTCGCTGCCTGTGTCGCCTCCCTTCACTACCCCCCCGCCTGGGTTCATTACACACTTGCATGTCCAACTTTTGAAACCTGTGCATCTTTCCTTAATCGTGACGGCTTCGTGTGAACGTTTTCAACTTTACGAGATTCAAAACAGCGCGACCCCCAAGTGGCTATTGTTATGGAGAGCCGCGTGTGGTGCTCCAGAAGTCATAAGTGTTTAGTAAATGTAAATTAAGCCGCCATAACCGGAGGAAAGATGTACAGGTTTCATCAAGTATACACAAATGCTAATTGAATCTTGGCCCTGTACGAGTAGGTGTATGTAGGAGGCGTGGGGGGGAAGCAGTAAAGCAGATTAGTATGCACAGTGACGCACCCAAGAGTTCACTTTGGGACGGAGGCAAATAAATGAACACTATTCTGTACACTAAAAGTTCCCGTTGGTAATGGTTTGTTACCTTTCTTAAACACAAACTTGGGAAATAATGGCTGCAGACATTGTATAAATCATCGTACAGTCATTAAGATTGTTTGTGATTTCTGGGAGCAATCTGTTAGATCACCACCACCTGCATACACATACGGGCCCCTGCTACCGCTCCCGGCGGCCACCTCGTCACGCCCACCACCGCTAACGGACGCCACCACCGCTAACGGACGCCCACCTAACACGCCCCCTAACGGACGCCCACCACCGCTAACGGACGCCCACCACCACTAACGGACGCCCACCACCGCTAACGACGCCCACCACCGCCAACGACCCCAATAAGCGCACACCACACGGACGCCCACCACCACTAACGGACGCCCACCACCACTCGACGCACCACCGCAACGGACGCCCACCACCACTAACGGATTCCACCACCACTAACGACCACCACTAACGGACGCCCACCACCAACGTCCACCACTAACGGACGCCCACCACCACTAACGGACGTCCACCACCACTAACGGATGCCCACCACCACACGGCCACCCTAACGGACGCCCACCACCACTAAGGCCACCTAACGGATGCCCACCACTAACGACCCACACCTAACGGACGCCCACACCACACACGCACCAGCAACGGATCCCCGCTACGGACACCCAACGGACTCACCCCGTAACGGACGTCCACCACCGCTACGCGCCACACGACGGACGCACCCCACGAGCCCCACCACACGGACCCCACCTCGCCACACCAACGGACGCCCACCCCGTAACGGCCACCACTAGGCGTCGCGTACCTACGGCACCACACTACGGACCAACCCTAACGGGCCACACCATGCCCCCTAAGACCACCCCCTAGAGTCAATCGGACGCCATCCACATCCGTGAGCTTCATCGAGGAAGGGACAAACACTAACCGTGAAACGAACATTTTTTCTGTAATTATTCATGTGCAATGGTCATTAAACTTATTATGTACTCTGGCTTGCACTTGTTCCTGGAGTGTACTCAGATGGGGGGTTCTGGGATTTGTTCTACTCCCCAAGCCCGGCCCGGGCCAGGCTTGACTTGTGAGAGTTTGGTCCACCAGGCTGTTGCTTGGAGCGGCCGCAGGCCCACATACCCACTACAATGCGGTTGGTCTGGCAATTCTTTTAGGAAACTATCCAGCCTTTTTTTAAGACCTCCAATTTTGTTGCAGCAATATTCTTATACTTGCAGGAAGGATGTTGAACAACCGTGGACCTCTGATGCTCAGTGTTCTCTGCCTATAGCACCTCTGCTCTTCACGAGCTCTATTCTGCATTTCCTTCCATATCGTTCACTTCAGTAAGGTTATTTAACCGTGCAAATTAGGGACCAGCTGCCCTCCAGTACCATTCTATGTATAGATTATTCGAGATCTCTCTCGTCTCCTTCCTAGTGAGTACATTTGGAGAACTTTGAGGCGATCCCAATAATTTAGGTGCTTTATCTCGTCTATGCGTGCCGTATATGTTCTCTGTATTCCCTGTATTGAGCAATCTCTCCTGCTCTGAAGGGGGAAGTGAGCACAGAGCAGTACTCGAGACGGGACAACTTGCTTTGTGACTTTTGTCTTCAAGTTGCATTATAACGAAGCATGTGAACGACGTGGCGAGGACGAGCGTAAATCAGTGAACTATGACAGACAACGGGTAGGCGTCGTTAAGACGCAACCATGTATACCGTGTCATGTATACTAGTATACATGACATGTATCATGTATACTAGTGTCAGTATACGTGCCTCAACGGGACGAAACTTCGAGTGCCGGAGTGGCAGACACCTCGTAAAAATATACTGAGGAAATGTATTAAAGATGTGCAGCATTAGCCTTGAGGCCCAAAGGGTTTGGAAAGGATGGGAGGAGGAGAGAGAGAGAGAAGAGAGAGGAGAGAGAGAGAGAGAGAGAGAGAGAGAGAGAGAGAGACAGAGAGACAGAGAGAGAGAGAGACAGAGAGACAGAGACAGAGAGAGAGAGAGACAGACAGACAGAGAGACAGACAGACAGAGAGACAGACAGACAGACAGACAGACAGACAGACAGACAGACAGACAGACAGACAGACAGACAGACAGACAGACAGACAGACAGACAAACAGACACACAGACACACAGACACACAGACAGACAGACAGACAGGACAGACAGACAGACAGACAGACAGAAGACAGACAGACAGACAGACAGACAGAGACAGGAACAGACAGAGACAGACAGACAGACAGACAGACACACAGCAACAGACAGACACACAGACAGACACACAGACAGACAGACCGGACAGACGAGACAGACAGACAGACAGACAGACAGACAGACAGACAGACAGACAGACAGAGACAGAGACGACAGACAGACAGACAGACAGACAGAGCAGACACAGACAGACAGACCGACAGACAACACAGACAGACACACAGACAGACACACAGACAGACACACAGACAGACACACAGACAAGCACACAGACAGACAGAGACAGACAGACAGACAGACAGACAGACAGAGGGAGAGAGAGAGAGGGAGGAGAGAGGGGGGGATTGAAGTTGAGTGGCAGTATACTATTCCCCTGCAAGAGGAGGAGTGTCAGCCCAGAGCGGCCACCTAACACAGGTAAGAGAGCACCA
>WNGS01111181.1:19421247-19454552 GCA_020271785.1 Procambarus virginalis | reverse complement strand
GGACCCAGAAATTTGAATTTCATTACATTCAAAACTGGTTTTAGTGTTAGAACCTAATTAGACTCGTGTAATGAGATTCAAATCTTGTCTCAAGTTACTTTCTATCCATTTATGTTACTGGGCCTGCAATAAACTTTATATTACATGGAAACCAATAATATGTCAATGGATTTAATGCTGAAATGAAAGTTCAATCTGCTATAATAAACGTTTTTGACATATTAGGAATTATTAAGCAACAGTTAGTGCACAAGTATAATAAATAATATATTTTGATGAATTAAGGAACCACAATTGATGGAAGACAAATATCATCTACAGTAAAAAAAAAAGTGAATTAAGTAATAACAATAAAGATACATGCATTACCATTAACACTGACCAACACATGCACAGACTTTCGCAGACACATGCAGACACAACCTCGAGCCTACAAAACAAAATCTTAAAACCGCACACCACAAAAAATTGTAACCGGGGTTGCATACGCTGAAAATCGACTGAGGTCCACAAGACTACTGGACGCCCCCGGTTAGGCTGCATGCTGTTGAAGGAATACATGCTCGCCTGGGTCACACTCAATCACCCTTCTAAGATCACGCTGAAAGAAGGGGATACAGAAATATGCCACGCCCATGGAGTTACGCCTAGAACAAAAAAATTACAGCACACGGCCAGGTTATTCCCATACACATCAACATGGAACATCTTCACTGGGATTATATAAGCAGAATGATAAATTTCTAACTACTAAGATCATTAGCAGGTTTACTTAAAAAATTTAGTAGGCAGGTGGATTTACTTTCGTTCAAAGAGAAAGATTTCAGAATTGGGGCACCTACTTGGCTTGGTGAAGCGAGGGAGTCAACGACTGCGGTAGAGGCTGCCACCACCTCCACTACCTAAGGGACCTGGTAGGTAGTCACGTGTGTCACTCGTGGACGAGATCACCCAGAGTACTGCCACTGTGGTTGTGCTCCTCTGCTGTACTGGTGATCACGGTGTTCTGGGGAGGAAGAGGAAATGATTAGCCACATGAGTAGTAAGACAGTGCATGCATGCACATGTTGCAGATACTGTACTGAGAAAGTGGGGATAAAATGACTACATGGAAACAATAAAGTGAGATCACGAGATATTTCCATCTATACCAAGGATATCTGCAAGGAAAACCAGACTATTCTATTTAGACAGATCAGATCATTGCAGAAGAATAGATGTCTCTCCTCACTTCTTCTGACTCGCACTGTAAGCAAGAATAATGATAATTAAGTTAGACATTACACTAAAATAAATCTTCATGAAACCTCTCTGAGTCACACATTTTCCCCAATGTTCTGACGTACTAGAAGCAAGGGAGAAAAGAACACTCAAATCTACCATGGCAATTTGTTGATGGGAGCATGAATAGGTGTATAGGAGGCCAGCAGTGTAGGAGGAGAGGATGTAAGCTGGGAAGAGGGGGTAGTGATAGTGTCCCCAGTAGGGGGGTTGTGTGGGGGGGTTGTGTGTGTGGGGGGGGTTGTGTGTGTGGGGGGGGTTGTGTGTGTGGGGGGGGGTTGTGTGTGTGGGGGAGGTTGTGTGTGTGGGGGGGGTTGTGTCTGTGGGGGGGAGGTTGTGTGTGTGGGGGGAGGTTGTGTGTGTGGGGGGGGAGGTGTGTGTGTGGGGGGGGGAGGTTGGTGTGTGGGGGGGGGGTGTGTGCTCACCTATTTGTGCTTGCGGGGTTTGAACTTTGCCTCTTTGGTCCCGCCTCTCAACTGTCAATCAACTGGTGTACAGGTTCCTGCGCCTACTGGGCTCTATCATATCTACATTTGAAACTGTGTATGGAGTCAGCCTCCACCACATTTCTGCCTAATGCATTCCACCTGTTAACTACTCTGACACTGAGAAAGTTCTTTCTAACGTCCCTGTGGCTCATTTCGGTACTCAGTTTCCACCTGTGTCCCCTTGTTCGCGTACCACCAGTGTTGAATACTTTATCCTTGTCTACCCTCTCAATTCCCCCTGATGATTTTGTAGGTAGTGATCATGTCTCCCCTCACTCTTCTGTCTTCCAGTGTCGTGAGATTCATTTCCCGCAGCCTTTCCTCGTAACTCATGCCTCTTAGTTCTGGGACTAGTTTAGTGGCATAACTCTGAGCTTTTTCCAGCTTTGTTTTTTGCTTGACAAGGTACGGGCTCCATGCTGGGGCCGCATACTCCAGGATTGGTCTTACGTATGTGGTGTACAAGGTTCTGAAAGATTCCTTACACAGGTTCCTGAAGGCAGTTCTGGTGTTAGCCAGCCTCAAATACACCGCCGTGTTTTTCTTTTGATGTGGGCTTCAGGGGACAGGTTTTGCGTGATATCAACTCCTAGATTCGTTTGTTTCGTGAAGGACTTCATCTCCCATTCTGTATCCAGTGTCTGGCCTCCTATTTCCTCCCCCTAGTTTCATTACCTTACATTTACTTGGTTTGAACTTTAGTAGCCATTTGTTGGACCATTCATTCAATTTGTTTAGGTCATCTTGTAGCCTCATACTATCTTCCTCCGTTTAAATTATCCTCATATTTTTTGCATCGTCCGCAAACATTGAGAGGACAGAGTCTTTTCCCTCTGAGAGATCATTTACATATATCAGGAACAGTATAGGTCCAAGAACTGATCCCTGAGGGGCTCCACTGGTGACGTCTCGCCACTCCGAGACCTCGCCACCCTTATCCAATGGAGTACCTTCCCTTTCACTCCTGCCTGCATCTCCAGTTTGTGCACCAGTCTCTTATATGGTACTTTGTCAAAGGCTTTCTGGCAATCCAAGAATATGCAGTCTGCCCAGCTCTCTCTCTTTCTTGCCTGATTTTTATTGTCTGGTCATAGAATTCAATCAATCCTGTGAGGCATGATCTGCCACCCTTGAACCCCATGCTGATGTTTTGATACAAAGTTCTTCCGCTCCAGATAGTCACTATTTTTTTCGCACAATTTTCTATATCATTTTCCATGGCATGCAAGTTAGTGACACTGACCTGTAGTTCAGTGCCTGCTGTCTATCACCCTTCTTGAATATCAGGACAACATTAGCTGTCTTCCAAGTTTTTGGCAGTTCTCCTGTCATCAGTGACTTGTTGTACACCGTGGCGAGTGGCTGGCACAGGGCTTCAGCTCCTTCCTTCAGTATCCAAGATGAGATTCCATCTGGGCCTATAGCCTTTGTCACTTCCAACTCTAGCAGATGCTTCACAGATGATGTGTGTGGGGGGGGGGGTTAGGGGGTTTTGGGTGGGGGGGTGGTAGGAGGTAGGGGGAAGGCAGGTGCAGCAATCGGTCCTCGAAGAGATTAACGGACGTCAGGTCTTTGGGGGGGGGGGGGAGGGATGCAAGAGATGGCACCTTAATCATACTGGACTGTTAATTGACCTGATCAGGTCGCACCCTTTGTCAAGATGCACGCCATGAGATATTGTCGAAACAAGCAAATTCGAGTGTTGTCTGGTAGCAATGATTACGGTGACTGAGGGTGCGGCCGGGGGACACTCACTCATGGTCTCAAGTTTCAGCAGTTACCAGGTTTTAAGAAGGACAAGACGGTACATTAGTAGTCATCCTGGCACTCTGGTCCGGACCTTGGTGTTGTGAGTCGAGGCGGAGCGAGGGTCCGAGAAGTCCCCTGCTGAAGTACTGGGTTGGACCAGGGCCCCGGAGCTGAGTACTGGGGTGGACCAGGGCCCCGGAGCAGAGTACTGGGGTGGACCAGGCCCCGGAGCTGAGTACTGGGGTGGACCAGAGCCCTGAGCTGAGTACTGGGGTGGACCAGAGCCCCTGAGCAGAGTACTGGGGTGGACCAGGGCCCCAGAGCAGAGTACTGGGGTGGACCAGGGCCCCGGAGCTGAGTACTGGGTTGGACCAGGGCCCAGAGCAGAGTACTGGGGTGGACCAGGGCCCCAGAGCAGAGTACTGGGGTGGACCAGGGCCCCGGAGCAGAGTACTGGGTTGGACCAGGGCCCCGGAGCTGAGTACTGGGGTGGACCAGGGCCCCGGAGCTGAGTACTGGGGTGGACCAGAGCCCCTGAGCTGAGTACTGGGTTGGACCAGGGCCCCAGAGCAGAGTACTGGGGTGGACCAGGGCCCCGGAGCAGAGTACTGGGGTGGACCAGGGCCCCGGAGCAGAGTACTGGGGTGGACCAGGGCCCCGGAGCTGAGTACTGGGTTGACCAGGGCCCCGGAGCTGAGTACTGGGGTGGACCAGGGCCCCGGAGCTGAGTACTGGGGTGGACCAGGCCCCGGAGCTGAGTACTGGGGTGGACCAGGGCCCCGGAGCAGAGTACTGGGGTGGACCAGGGCCCCGGAGCAGAGTACTGGGGTGGACCAGGGCCCCAGAGCAGAGTACTGGGTTGGACCAGGGCCCCGGAGCTGAGTACTGGGGTGGACCAGGGCCCCAGAGCAGAGTACTGGGTTGGACCAGGGCCCCGGAGCTGAGTACTGGGGTGGACCAGGGCCCCAGAGCAGAGTACTGGGGTGGACCAGGGCCCCGGAGCTGAGTACTGGGGTGGACCAGGGCCCCAGAGCAGAGTACTGGTTGGACCAGGGCCCCAGAGCAGAGTACTGGTTGGACCAGGGCCCAGAGCAGAGTACTGGTTTGGACCAGGGCCCCAGAGCAGAGTACTGGTGTGGACCAGAGCCCCTGAGCTGAGTACTGGGTTTGGACCAGGGCCCCGGAGCAGAGTACTGGTGTGGACCAGAGCCCCTGAGCTGAGTACTGGGTTGGACCAGGGCCCCAGAGCAGAGTACTGGGGTGGACCAGGGCCCCGGAGCAGAGTACTGGGGTGGACCAGGGCCCCAGAGCAGAGTACTGGGGTGGACCAGGCCCCGGAGCAGAGTACTGGGTTGGACCAGGGCCCCGGAGCAGAGTACTGGGTTGGACCAGGGCCCCAGAGCAGAGTACTGGGTTGGACCAGGGCCCCGGAGCAGAGTACTGGGTTGGACCAGGGCCCCAGAGCAGAGTACTGGGGTGGACCAGAGCCCCGGAGCTGAGTACTGGGTGGACCAGGGCCCCAGAGCAGAGTACTGGGTTGGACCAGGGCCCAGAGCAGAGTACTGGGGTGGACCAGGGCCCCAGAGCAGAGTACTGGGGTGGACCAGGGCCCCGGAGCAGAGTACTGGGTTGGACCAGGGCCCCAGAGCAGAGTACTGGGTTGGACCAGGGCCCCGGAGCTGAGTACTGGGGTGGACCATGGGCCCCGGAGCTGAGTACTGGGGTGGACCAGGGCCCCAGAGCAGAGTACTGGGTTGGACCAGGGCCCGGAGCTGAGTACTGGTGTGGACCAGGGCCCCAGAGCAGAGTACTGGGGTGGACCAGGGCCCCGGAGCTGAGTACTGGGGTGGACCAGGGCCCGGAGCTGAGTACTGGGTGGACCAGGGCCCCGGAGCTGAGTACTGGGGTGGACCAGGGCCCCGGAGCTGAGTACTGGGGTGGACCAGGGCCCCAGAGCAGAGTACTGGGGTGGACCAGGGCCCCAGAGCAGAGTACTGGGGTGGACCAGGGCCCCAGAGCAGAGTACTGGGGTGGACCAGGGCCCCGGAGCTGAGTATGGTGTGGACCAGGGCCCCAGAGCAGAGTACTGGGGTGGACCAGGGCCCCGGAGCTGAGTACTGGGGTGGACCAGGGCCCAGAGCAGAGTACTGGGGTGGACCAGGGCCCGGAGCTGAGTACTGGGGTGGACCAGGGCCCCAGAGCAGAGTACTGGGTTGGACCAGGGCCCCGGAGCTGAGTACTGGTGTGGACCAGGGCCCCAGAGCAGAGTACTGGGGTGGACCAGGGCCCCGGAGCTGAGTACTGGGGTGGACCAGGGCCCCAGAGCAGAGTACTGGGGTGGACCAGGGCCCCGAGCTGAGTACTGGGTGGACCAGGGCCCCAGAGCAGAGTACTGGGGTGGACCAGGGCCCCTGAGCTGAGTACTGGGGTGGACCAGGGCCCCAGAGCAGAGTACTGGGGTGGACCAGGGCCCCTGAGCTGAGTATGGGCCCAGCTTATTTGACTGTATAAGTCGAACCATTGTGGTGTGTAAGTATGGGTCAGTAATAACTGATTAATTAAGGAGATGACTTATGTGAATACTGAGGTAGGGATAGGATGGTTGTGTTATGTAGACCAGGTGTCCACATTGTGTGGACCGGGCTGGGCCAAGGTATGGGCCGGAGGTGGTAGCAGTCTCCTGGTAATCAGCCAGGTTAAGAAACTCCCGATACTGAGAAAGTGTGAATTAGCTATTGTCAAATAGTTTTCATACTTAATACTCTAAATAACAATTGGGCTTCAATAACCTTTCATTTATAATTCCTTGTGTCAAGAGCCGAACGGTACGCCCCAGAGAGACTGGTCGGAGTCTGATGATCTATATTAATATTTACATTGATATAACATATGACAGTACATGTATCATGTGCAAATCTCAGTTTGCAACCATGATGGCCCACGTGAAGTAAGATCCCGTTACATCATCTACCTCCGTTAAGCTCCTCGAGCACTAATGGCTACTTCCACCACAACACTAGTCACTACTCATATGCTGGAACGTGTGTACTATCAGGAGAGCGCGCTAAGTCATTACGACTATATAGCACTGGGAATGGATCAGGATAAGGATATGGGATGGGACAGGGGGGGAGGGGGTAAGGAATGGTGACCAACCACTTGGACGGTCGGGGATTGAACACCGACCTGCATGAAGCGAGACCATCGCTCTACCGTCCAGCCCAAGTGGTTGGGTCTCATATGCTAGAAAGACAATACCTTTTTTAGCTTAAATATCCACACTGTTTCGGTGACAACAGTTGCGGTGATGGGGTAGGGGGTAGTGCTGTTGTGGTGGTGAGGCGAGGNGTATTTGAGAGAGTGATCAGGAGTCAGGTCACCAGTTTCATGGAGACCAATGACTTGCCACCCAGGCCAACATGGATTTAGAGCGGGAAGATCGTGCCTCTTACAGCTACTTGACCACTATGATAAAGTCAATGAGGCATTAGAAGAAAAACAGAATGCAGCTGTGGTATACACAAACCTCGCAAAAGCATTCGAGAAATGTGACCATGGAGTGATAGCACACAAAATGAGGTCAATAGGAATAGCTGGTAAAGCAGGAAGGTGGATACTCAGTTTTCTGTCAAACAGAACACAAAGAGTAACAGTCAATCATATAAAATTTGAGGCCAAGCACAGTTTAAAGCTCTGTCTCAGGGTACAGTCCTTGCACCACTGCTATACCTTATTACATATCAGATATAGACACAAACACAAGTCACAGCTTCTTATCACTTTTGCAGATGACACAAAAATCAGCATGAAAATTACTTCTGACGAAGACACTGAAAAAACTATAAGCAGATATAATCACGTTTTCAACTGGGCCACAGAAATAACATGATGTTAATGATGAAATTTCCAAAGTACAGTACTCAGGCATGGTAAAAATGAGGACCTTAAACATAATACAGGGCACAAAGCCAATCAAATCTTCCATAGTAGGAAAGCAGCATGTAAAGGATTGGGATTAATGATGTCTGACGACCTAGCATTTAGGGAGCATAACCAAGCAAATAAGAACCAGCCAGAAAAAATGATAGGAGGATTACGAGAACATTCAAACAGGGATCCCATCACTGGTTTTACTATTCAAAATTACTTGTACTGTCCTGTCTGGAGTACTGCTCAGTCCTCATTTTCCCTTCAGGGCAGGAGAGATTGCTGAAATAGAGGGTGTACAGAGAATGATATGGCATACAGACGTGATAAAGCACCTAATTATTAGGATAGTCTCAAAGCTCTCTAAATGTACTTACTAGAAAGGAGACAAGAGAGAAATCAAATAATGTATTCATGGAAACTACTGGAGGGCCAGGTTCCAAATCTACACAGTAAAGTAACAACATACTGGAAGTGAACGACATGGAAGAAAATGCAGAATAGTGCCAGTAAAGAGTAGGGGTCCATAGGCACAATCAGAGAACACTGTATGAACATCAGAGGTCCACGATTGTTCAACATTCTCCAGTGATTATAAGAAGTATTGCCATAACAACTGTGGATATCTTCAAGAGAAAATTAGATAATTTTCTTCACAAAGTGCTGGACCAACCAGGCTGCGGTGGATTGGTGGCCTGTGGACCGCTCCAAGCAACAGCCTTTGGCCAAGCTTTCACAAGTCAAGCCTGGCCTCGGCCAAGCTTGGGGAGTAGAAAAACTCCCTGAACCATCAAGCAGGTATAGCAGGCTGTGAGCAGCCATGTCCAACAGCTGGTTGACCAGATCATCAATCAGGAGGCCTGGTCAGAGACTGGGCTGCGGGACTTGAACCTGGAATCACTGCAAAGTAACCCTCAAGGTAACCTAGGATATCCATGGAGTCCACAGGGATGTAATACAGTCTGCTTCTTATATTTTGGCCAAAAAGGGAGACTTCACAGGCATGCAACTTTCCTCTATGCTGAAGCAAACAAGGGGTGCAGTGTACTGCAATATTTTTCTGGGAGGAAATCCCTTTGGTGATTTTCTGGAGCTAGCCACCACATGATAGCTCAACACACATCATGCCCTGCCAGGCCCTGCAAGTCAAATGCCTACTAGAGACCAAAGATAAACAAAATCTGGTTCACTAAAAGAAGCGCAGGGAACTGAGCATGCTAGATCAACCCAGACAATATTGAAATGTAACCAGAAAGGTAGAGCGCTCCAAAGCACAACTGTAATGAAAATAAACAGCAAGCCTGGTGAAAATGAACACAGTAGTTAGGTCATTACCACTGCTAGTTACACTCCCACCACCAGGTGGAGGATTTGAAAGCTCATAGTCCCCAGTGACATTGAATCAATCGCATGCCTGATGTGGACCCATCCACCCCTATATCAGCATTGTCACCACCAATTTCCACTGGTGTTGGCTATCTTTTGGACTCTCCTGCAGGGGCCTGTACCCATATTTGTTCAATACTTAGTTTTAGCTTCATGTGAGTAATTATATAAGCCTCACTGTTAAGTGGACCTTGAGTTTTTTGTTTACGTCAAGCTGCATGTTTAGGGATGCTTTCCCTATGTGCTTACTGGGAAAATTCAATCCCTTGCCTGGCTAATGTTACTTTCCTTGGGGGTTTGGGAGTTCGTTCCTTTGAGAGCACTTCTTTCAAAGTGTCTGCTTCTGATTAGTGCATGTGCCTTTTACTCCTCTGTGAGACTAAGGTTGGGTAGACAGGATTCAACTTTGTCTCAGGGGCACAAGGGCTTACATGCTAGACTTGCTGAATGTCACTTACACCCTCGGATGCATTTTTCTTAAAACTGGGTTTGGTTTATTTAAAAGCAAGCATCCCTTTGCGCATGGATCGATTTTGCTTCTGCTGGACCTACCTAATAAATAACCTGTCTTCCCCCTGTCATACTCTACTCAAAATGAGCTTGAGGGTCCTCTGGTGTGATATATATCTGTTGTGCTCGGGGGTGTGATGTCCCTATGATGTCGTGTTTCTCATTTGTTTTGCCCTTTTGCCATGGGGGGTGGCATTTTGGCCTTTAGAGGTGACTGCTGCTTGCTGCAGGTGTTTCCTGTTGCTGTTTTGCAGTGCTTGGCTGGTTTGCTTGCCCCAGAGTTAGTACCTCTGTTGTTGTGGTTGGTGTCTTGAGTTTTGGTTTTTCACTTTCTTTTAGTCCGGCAGTTGGGGCTGTGACCTGGGCATCTTCGTCCCCCTCCTTTTTTAGGTTTCAGTGCCCAGGATTAGAGTGGTTTGGGGGTTGTGAAGCCATCTCCAGGGAGTTGCCCCTTCTTTTCTAGAAGTGGAGGCAGATGAGCCTTTGTTTTTGCATCTGAGGTCACTTGCTTGGGTCTAATGGGGCACAGATCTCCCTTGAAGATGGGGACACTCATCTATCCTTTCCAGGTATGGTGTAGACCCACTCAAGCTCTATTACCCACTTCCTGTATACAGTATTTTGTCTATCGTACATTGGACTGGGCTAGAGAACTGCTACATTTCATAGGTGAGTTACTAAGCACTCAACCACAATAGGTGATTAAAGTGCTTTTCCAAGCTAAATTTTAAATGTCATATATATTACATTATTTTTGTATACATAGTAAATCTTGGGTACAGCTTCAGTATATCAAAAATGTATATACAGTATACTTTACTGATTAACACTAAAGTGTTTTTACAACAGCAAATTACAACACCATCTGCTGAGTACTCAGTAACTCACTACACATACCAGCTCTCAAACCCGGTCCGTGAAGGACAGAAGAAAATGTATGTACAGTACTTTATTTGCATTCTTTGGGGCATCCACTCACTCCATGTGGATGCTACAACAATGACAAATCTAAGGTATCCTTGGGGTTAAAAAAAAATTGAGAATTGCCACTCCAAGGTCACTCGAGCAATCCCCTCAACCACAGAAAATTGATGCTCCACTACTGGGCGAGGGGACAGGAGGGGAGCAAGAGGAGTGATAACATTTACATAATCATCCTGGCCTTCACATTGCCAAATGAGGAGTGGGGGAGATAAAACAAAGTACTGTAGTTGCAATGCAAGCTATAGCTAAACAAAATGAAGGAATACAATGCATGCCACAACAAGGAAGTCACAGCTAAACAAAACAAAGGAATACAATGCATGCCACAACAAGGAAGTCACAGCTAAACAAAACAAAGGAATACAATGCATGCCACAACAAGGAAGTCACAGCTAAACAAAACAAAGGAATACAATGCATGCCACAACAAGGAAGTCACAGCTAAACAAAACAAAGGAATACAATGCATGCCACAACAAGGAAGTCACAGCTAAACAAAACAAAGGAATACAATGCATGCCACAACAAGGAAGCCACATCTAACGACTGAAGGATCAAACACACACTTCAGAGGCTCTCCTGATGACTCAATAGAGTTATAAGTGCAGTAATGGGACTATTGTACTATCTAGGTCTCATGTAGTCTCATTAGCCAAAAAGTTTTCCAATCCCATATGTGCTTTCTGCTAAACTGAAAAATAACAAAAAATTAAAATTTCCCTATACTAATGTCTATATCTTTTCAAACTATTTTTTTTACACACCTTTGTGTATAAGCAAGGCAATGTTGGATTTAGAAGTAAAAAAAAAAGTATCCTTGAGACATAAGCAGACTTTTGTCTTGAAATCTTCATCTGACATTTGCAGGCAAAATCCCTACAAATCAATTAGGGATCTAAATTACAATTGTATTACAACTGTAATACAATCTATAAGTATGATCACTTTATCTTAAGGTATCAAACAGCATACTTTAAGTATGTAAGTATGCTTTATTTTTGTATTAGTAACTTCAGCCTGGAGTCTGTTGGAAAACATGAGTTTAGCAAACACAGCTAATTGTCAATTTGCCCCAATGTATTTAACTGTTTAGTGTCCATCACAGCTAATATTAGGAGGGAAGTGGCACAAAATCTTGTTTTTAGGCCTACCCATTTTATAATCTACAACAAAACGGTCAAATAAGTCAAATACACCATCAAAATTGCAGATAATGATGATGTGCTTTATAACACGGTGGCAAACAAAAGCCAACATTTAAAATGACCTACTCAAACTTCACAAATGGACAAAGAAACAAATGTTAGTTATTGTTGCAAATTACAGGACTGTGTTTGGGATTCAATAATGCACATCACAGCTACCACATTGAGAATATTGCACTGCTATCTGTGGAAAAATAAAATGATCAAGGAGTCACCAAACCCCACCTTTAAAGAAGAAATTGTAAATCACCTTTACTTATCTTTTGGGTACTTTCGAATAACGTACTATCGATTCTATTGATAATGTGGAGGATCAAGATTACCAGAATACTCCATGCTCAGTTATAAAATATATCTGGAGAAACTCGCCAAGTAAATTCGAGGCGACATTTGCAAGTCACAAACTTCCTGTTCCAGACAAGGCCACAAGATAACCTGATGACCATCAGATATATTTCAGTAAAATGGTAAATAAAAACTCACTGATGGCAAAATGAACAACCAAGTTTCACAAAGTGTGAATTCAAATAACAGTTATTTGAATAGTGTAGTTGTCACTGATTCTAAATACTAGTACTTTTCAAACAATATGTATGTAGGAATACAGTATGGCCTTGGGTAGAGTATATATTAAAGGCAACTCAATTCGCTTAAATTATCAAGTTGATTACATGGTGTGGGGTGAGCCCCTTATGACTTCCCTGAAGCTACTATCTCCGACAGAGTGCCATGCTGCTAGGTGCCATCAGTTACGTAGTTCTGTTGGCCTACTGGGGACCAGAACCAGAACTGCCCCCACCCCCCTCCCCTCTGAAGAGGTGCAGGGAGCGGTGGCACCTATAATCAAATGACAATTTATTCATGTCTTCCACCAAAAGGAAAACACGCAGAAAGTCAGTGAAACAAAACAGACAACTGCTGATTATATGCTAGACCACAGCCTCAAAAACTGCCAAAAAGAACTCCCCAACCATGTAAGCAAACAATAAAAAAAATTGTGAAACTTGCATTAGCTTGTTCGCCCCACCTCCCTCACATTTGTGGGGAGGAGGTTGACAGTCCAGGGTTAGCCAGCTGCTCCACCTTCAGTTCTATTCTGATGGTAATGAGTATGAGGAAACCCCTCTGTTGATCTGGCTTTAGTGTCCTATTTTTCAGCCGAATCATGTTTTGCTTTTTGTGGCTGTTCCTATGCACTTTAAGGCTGTTTGAGTCAGGAGTTAAGAGTGCTTGGGGCTGCATGTGCACAGCGTTATCTCCCTATGTGCTCCTTATTGCCACCCATGAACTGCCAGGGTTGTCTTCCCTGGAGTGTTTGGGGGATAGTTCCTTTAGAGGTCCTCCTTGCTTATGGTGGCCTTCGCCCTCGGTAAGTCAGTTGTCTTTAACTTTCTGTCTTCCCTCAGGTTGGAAGTGATTTTGGCTGGGGAGACACGGGTTCATGAGATCTTGAAAAGCATGCCGAGGTCGGCCTTTGCACCCATGTGTTTGGGCTGTGCTGGCCTACTCTTTTTTTTCTTCCCTCCTGTTCTTCAGTGTTACAGTATTGAAAGGAAAGCCTATCCATGGTATAGGTGAAACTGGCATTGTATTCCCAGTGCCTGAGAATACTTGTGGGGTCATTTCCCCTGCAAGCCCTGGAAAACTCCTGCGGGTTCCATAGTCCTAGTGATATTCTGACCAAACCCACTCTCGCTTCGAGCATGTTTTAGGGCTTTCCATCGGTTATGCCACGTTGCAACATTCAGTCCACTTACCTCCGTGTGCTGCGCGTTGGGTCTGTGACATATTAGGTTCCTAGGTTGCAGTGGTCTGGGTTGTGGGTCTGGGTTGTGTGCCCGGGTGGATGCCCTGGAGCTGTCTCATTTGGTGTTAGGGTCATGGGATTGAAGATGTTAGATTTCTACCTTGGTTCTGTCTGTACCTCCTCTTCCTTCCTCTTCAGGCATAGTTTGACCTTCCTTTTCCAATTTCCCTTGCTTCCAGCCCTGAGGCATTTAAGGGTTTCAGTGGTTGAGAGTGGGGTTTGAGTTCAGGATGTGGCTTAGTCAGCTTCGGAAGATGCCTCTTTTAATTCAGGTGTGGAGGCAGTTGAGCCCACTGGTCCTGCCAAGGCTTCTGGGTATTCCATACACAGCCATCCCTCCTCCTCTGAGAAATCTCACTTTGACTCCACTTCTTTCATTCCTTTCCCCCATCCCAAATCTTTATCCTGACCCCCCTTCCAAATGCTATATAGTCGCAATGGATTGGCTCTTTCCCCCTGATAATTCCCTCCCTTTACTTTTCTATCCTGGGTGGAGAGCATGGACATGGGCCTTGCCCTGGGGCCCTGGGATTCTCGGGGCTTGGGGAAAATCGGCTGTGGGTCCTTTAGCCCCTTTCTTTGATCCTCTGTTGCCTGCCGTGCCTTTCACGATGAGTCTTTTGTTGCAGGGAGGTGGGGGTTGTTTTCCCGCTCGATTTATTTTTTGGTTAGTGGCGACTTTCCCAAGGGTTTGATCCCGCATACCTTGGGCCTGTTGGGGGTCGACATATCACGGGTGCTTGCCTCTCGGGACCCCTTATGTGATATCTCATGTGGCTTCTTTTCTGTGTGTTTCAATTCCTCATTATAGGTCGGGGGTTCCGGTGTTCCCTAGCTGGCAGACATTCTCTTGAGGTTTTGTGCCTTCTTTGTCGTGCCCTCGCTCTTTGGTAGAATGATTTTTCGACAGGGCTTCAGGCTTCCCTGAGGTGCCCTCTTTTGGGTCCATTGCTTATTTGCCCCCACCTTTCATGGAGTGCAGCTCCAATTGACTTTGTTTGTCGATGGTGCTTGTAGTGGGTTTCCATTCTACTCATCTTTTGGGTCTTTTTTTTTGTGCATACCTGAGCCTCTCTGAGCTGCTTTTTGCTTGGCTCTTGTGGGACGTTTGAGATGCTTGCCAGGGGCCTCTGGTGTCGGTCTTGCTTTCTGCTGGTGCCGAGTTCCTTGCTGGTATTCCCGTGCTCCAGGTAGCGATTGCCACTTCCTTGCCATTCGACTTTTGGGTCATCTGGCTGGATTGGCCTTTCTTTAGTTAGTCGTGGGCCTTGGCTGTCCCATCTGCCTCTTTTTCTCTTTTTTCTTTTCTTGCTGTGTTGGTATGCGGTTCTTTACGTGTCTGCGGCTTCTCGGCTCATTTGGGGATCTGTTTTTGAGGTCCTTGTTCTTGTTTTCAGGTTTTGGTTGAGGCGTTGCTAGTTTCTAGTCAGGGTAGGCGTTCTGGGGAGTCAGATGCTGGGTTTCCTGTGTTAATTGGCCGGTCATCCCTCTGGTTGGCTTCAAGTTACCCTCTTCTCTGGGCAGCCTCTCCATTTGTTCCAGCCCTCCTTCACCCCTAGCCTTGGCGGTAGGGGGCAGCTCGCCCAGTTCCCTTCCCTTGATCCACGAAGTGTTCACAGCCCCCCCCCCTTCCCGTTTTTGGTGGGTTCTGCCTAATGCAATGCACAATCACTGCCTAATGCATTCCATTTGTCAACCACTCTGACACTAAAAAATTCTTTCTAATATCTCTGTAGCTCATTTGGGCACTCAATTTCCACCTGTGGTCCCCTAGTGCATGTGCCCCTTGTGTTAAATAGCCTGTCTTTATCTACCCTGTCAATTCCTCTGAGAATCTTGTACGTGGTGATCATATCCCCCCTAACTCTTCTGTCTTCTAGCAACGTGAGGTTTAATTCCCGTAGTCTCTCCTCGTAGCTCATACCTCTCAAGCCGGGTACTAGTCTGGTGGCAAACCTTTGAACTTTTTCCAGTTTGGTCTTATGCTTGACTAGATATGGACTCCATGCTAGGGCTGCATACTCCAGGATTGGTCTGACATAGGTGGTATACAAGGTTCTGAATGATTCCTTGCACAAGTGTCTAAATGCCGTTCTTATGTTAGCCAACCTGGCATATGCTGCTGATGTTATCCTCTTGATATGGGCTTCAGGTCTGGCTTGATATCAACCCCCAGGTCTTTCTCTCTCTCTGACTCTTGAAGAATTTCATCTCCCAAATGATACCTTGTAACTGGCCTCCTGCTCCCTACACATATCTTCATTACATTACATTTGCTTGGGTTAAACTCTAACAACCATTTGTTCGACCATTCCTTTAGTTTGTCTAGGTCTTCTTGAAGCCTCAAGTGTGTGTGTGTGTGTGCATGCGCGTGCGTGTGTGCATGTGTGTGTGTGTGTGTAATTACCCAAGTGTAGTTACAGGATGAGAGCTACGCTCGTGGTGTCCCGTCTTCCCAGCACTCTTTGTCATATAACGCTTTGAAACTACTGACGGTTTTGGCCTCCACCACCTTCTCACTTAACTTGTTCCAACCGTCTACCACTCTATTTGCGAAGGTGAATTTTCTTACGTTTCTTCGGCATCTGTGTTTAGCTAGTTTAAATCTATGACCTCTTGTTCTTGAAGTTCCAGGTCTCAGGAAATCTTCCCTGTCGATTTTATCAATTCCTGTTACTATTTTGTACGTAGTGATCATATCGCCTCTTTTTCTTCTATCTTCTAGTTTTTGCATATTTAATGCCTCTAACCTCTCCTCATAGCTCTTGTCCTTCATTTCTGGGAGCCACTTAGTGGCATGTCGTTGCACCTTTTCCAGTTTGTTGATGTGCTTCTTAAGATAAGGGCACCATACAACCGCTGCATATTCCAGCTTTGGTCTAATAAAAGTCGTGAACAATTTCTTTAGTATTTCTCCATCCATGTATGTGTGTGTGTGTGTGTGTGTGTGTAATTACCTAAGTGTAATTACCTAAGTGTAGTTACAGGATGAGAGCTACGCTCGTGGTGTCCCGTCTTCCCAGCACTCTTTGTCATATAACGCTTTGAAACTACTGACGGTCTTGGCCTCCACCACCTTCTCCCCCAACTTGTTCCAACCGTCTACCACTCTGTTTGCGAAAGTGAATTTTCTTATATTTCTTCGGCATCTGTGTTTAGCCAATTTATATCTATGACCTCTTGTTCTTGAAGTTCCAGGTCTCAGGAAATCTTTCCTGTCGATTTTATCAATTCCTGTTACTATTTTGTATGTAGTGATCATATCACCTCTTTTTCTTCTGTCTTCTAGTTTTGGCATATTTAATGCTTCTAACCTTTCCTCGTAGCTCTTACCCTTCAGTTCTGGGAGCCACTTAGTAGCATGTCTTTGCACCTTTTCCAGTTTGCTGATGTGCTTCTTAAGATATGGGCACCAAACAACAGCTGCATATTCTAGCTTTGGCCTAACAAAAGTCATGAACAATTTCTTTAGTATATCCCCATCCATGTATTTAAAAGCAATTCTGAAGTTAGAAAGCATAGCATAGGCTCCTTGCACAATATTCTTTATGTGGTCTTCAGTGATAGTTTTCTATCTAGAACCACCCCTAGATCTCTTTCTTTATCAGAGTTCTTTAAAGATTTCTCACATAATATATAGGTTGTGTGGGGTCTATGTTCTCCTATTCCACATTCCATAACATGACATTTATTAACATTAATTCCATTTGCCAAGTGGTGCTCTTGGTAACACGAACGACGAACGACGTAGTGTGTGTGTGTGTGTGTGTGTGTGTGTGTGTACTCACCTAGTTGTGTTTGCGGGGTTGAGCTCTGGCTCTTTGGTCCGCCTCTCAACCAAGTAAGTAAGTAAGTAAGTAAGTAAGTAAGTGTGTGGTGTGTGTGTGGGGGGGGGGGGGTTGGTCTCATTTGGGGGCCGGGTCCAGTGTCTTTACTCCTTGGCTGGTTGTGGCTCCTGTTCCTGTCTGGGGGTTTTGGTCTGCCCCTGGAGTTTTCCCAGCTCTCTGGTGGCTGACTTGGTCTGTTTGGGCACTTCTCTTCGGTTCCAAACCTGGGTGTTTTCCGTGGCTATGCCTTTCATTGGGTCAGACCAGTGTTTGTTTTTGCTGGCTCATCATTCTTCTCTGTCGTTCGCATCTGGGGCCAGATTCACAAAGCAGTTATGCAAGCACTTACGAACCTGTCCATCTTTTCTCAATCTTTGGCGGCTTTGCTTACAATTATTAAACAGTTAATGAGCTTCAAGGCACCAAAGGCTGTTTATAACAATAACAACAGTTGATTGGGAAGTTTCCATGCTTGTAAACTGTTTAATAAATGTAACCAAAGCCGTCAAAGATTGAGGAAAGATGTACACGTTCGTCAGTGCTTGCGTAACTGCTTCGTGAATCTGGCCCTGGTCTTTTGACATGTTTATATATCAAAATCACCTATGTCATCTCTGCAGTGGTTAGGTGGCTTCATGAAGGTGCTCCACCTATGGTTTTTTTATGGTGATGGTGTGGTTCGTGGCACTTTTTTGCCACTCTCTTTCCTTTCTTAATAATCCTTCTGTTTTGTGTTCTTGCCATCTATTTTTTTTTTTTTGCCCAGCATCTTCTGATGTATGTTGTCGCATCTTTTCATGTAGCATTGGTGGAGCCACGACAGCTTGCATTTGGGTCGATACTGTCTCAGCTCCATATCAAATGCTGTGTTATGCGCTCTCGGCCTCCTCTTACACCACAAGTGCTTGTTCATCTCTTGACTGTATTTTTTCTTTCTTTCACTCAGTGTCTGGTATCCCTTTGGTCTGGGCTTATTTCTGTGTCTAGTGATCAAGTTAACAAGCTGCTTGGCCTCCTCCAGTACTGGGGTTTTGTTTTTCAGCTGTAATGGGCGGTCGTTTGTTGCTGGTGGCTCTTTCTGGTGAGTTCAGGTTGGTTGGCTTCCTGTTGAGTCACCTGGTCTCTTTTTTTGCTTGGTTCCTTCAGCCAGGGGCTTTCCCTTGTGTTGTTTTCGGTGGCGGTGTTGCCGCGTCATTTATGCTGCCGTTCTGCCTCACTGGGCATTTGTGGGATTTCCTACCACCTGAGTTTCCAGTTTCGTTGTTCACTTTTTTTTGTTCGCAGGTGTCATTCAGTCTCGTCAGCTCGTGGCCTTCTCTGGCGCCCTTGATGTTCATCCTTTGGCGCTTCTCGGCTGGCTTTGCAAACATATTCTGGACTACTCTTTGGGTGGGGGGGTTTTGGGGCTCTAACAGGTTACATGACACATACCTGAGAGGGTTTCACGAGTTCTACTCCAAGCCAGGCCTAGGGCTAGGCTCAACTGTGCCTGGACATGGTGGTCTTGTGTTTGCTTGAGGTGTGTGCCTCGCAGGTTTCAAAGGGTCGTTCTGTCCGGCTGGCCTGCAGTCTGTCCATGTGCCTGTGTTGTTCGTTATTTATGTTCTGCTCTCTTGACTGTCCTTGTGGTTTTGGCGTAAGCTACTTTTAGGGTGCAAGGGGCTTTCAGGGTGAGCCCGTGGTTATGGCACCTCAGGGTCTTTTGTTCCCGGTCCCCAGTGCCTGTGTGTGTCTCTTTTTCTAGTTTTTTATGGTGTCCCTGGTTAGTGCTCGTTTGTTCCTTCTCCATGGGTAGATAGCTTCAGGGAGACATAAGGGACTCCCACTAGAAAACCAGCGTTAAATGCAATGAAACCCAATTTCTGAGTGAGCCCTAACAATCCAGGGCGTCGGGGTTGTTCCCATCTTCATAGNTACCCACAGTAATTAATATAAATACTTTGTTAATAATAACACACTTTCTCTCAAACGTCCACACTATAATATCTAATGAAACAGACCTTATCCCACTGCAAATTACAGATTATTTAAGAGCTGCGCTGGCTGCTTGTCATATGAAATTACCGCTGTATTTTCTCAGAAAATAAGAGCAGTAACATATCTTTAAAATGCTCTTTAAATGATAGGATAAACAAATTATTAAAGCACACTTGACAAATATTTAACGCAGTCATAAAGGTGCATGAACAAGGCTACTGAAATGCAAGTTTGTGAGGTATTTGCAAAGTCACACTGAAAATTGCGAACGTTTTAAATTCAAACAAACTAGATTCTGAATTAGATAAGAGAGTTCTCAAATGATAAAACTAAACTTGACAAAAACATAAATGTTGTACATAAAGAAATGAGAGAGAGGTTATCATGGGAAGATATGGGGAATGATTGTTGTGACGATCATGTTCGTCCATTAATCAAGGTTGATTGCCGTGTTTGAGCAAACTGCTACATAATCAGGGACGGATCCTGAGGGTTTAATATATAAAGAAAAGCTTCACCAAAACCTGGTGTATGTCTTGCTAAACTGTTCAAAGCAGATATTTTACAGTAAAATACCATCACCACCTTTCAATACCAATATTTTTTTTTTTTTTAAAGGACCTCCACATTTTGTTCACACATGACACTTGAATGGTTATTCATTAGCCATATTCTTGAACAAATATAATGTTCTCAATTGTTACTCTTCTGAGCATAGAGTACTGTAAACAAACAGCATAATCAATGAAGCTTACATTGATTAAGTTACATGGTAACTTGAGTTAACAGAACAATCATTGGAGGAAACATTACTAAGTAATTGCAACCCTTTGGCTGTGAAACAAATTTTTTAGATTATTCCTACCGAGTACCAAAATGCACCCATAAAAGAACATTTTGAAGTCTTGGCTTTAAAAATCCCAATAAAAATTATAAACAAGTGTCATAAACAAGTGAGTTTGAAGGAAGCATAATTGCAATTGTGGTGTTACTGTACCACAAAAGGTGATATTTGATTCTGCTACCAACCAGAATATAGGGTCCTGTATTGAAGGTCAGAGGACCTGTCAGTCAATACATGATTTAGAAATGTTTTTCTATGCCCATAGGTTTGGTTATGACTGTCTAATTCCATTTCTCACGAGTCATCTGCTTTCCCCCAGCATACCCAGAGGTTAAATGTCAATTTTTATCTTTTGCCCTTTGTAATGAAAAATACAGTTGAGCTTGCAAACATTATGCATGTTATAAATATGTAATTACATTGATCACATTGTTAAAATTAAATTGGTCACTTGTCAAATACTCAATGGGTCACATGAAAATACTAAAAATTTTAAACTTGTACAGTATCAGTACTGTACTGTACTGGTAAAGTATTTTGTCATAAATCTAGTTCAGTAATACAGTATTAATTACAGTCAATACACCTATCATTAATGTCAAAAAAGAGAAGTAAATTATTTGAATATCTGCTGTATACATTTCCACAACCACATTCTGGATCCGCCCCAGATATTGCTCATATACAGTAGTTACGTAGCTGTTACCTTAACCACAGTGGGCAGAGTCAAGAGCCCTTCAAAAATGTTAAGAGGAAAAATGGATGATTTGTTATTAAGATGGAGAAATACATGTCAAAAATAATGGCCATGTATCCAAATGACATTCTGCACATCATAAATCAGACATACAAAAATACATTATATGACAGGCCTAGAAGCAGGAAGAACAATTAAATTATGTTTTCCATAAGTGCACAAGTATCATCACAAGAGATGTTTTATAGAGAAATTAATGTAAATCTCCTGGAAGATAAGGAAATGCTACAAAGTTACCAATACTAGAAGTGCTGTGGCTCTTGACTCCTACAGCTGTTGTGGAGGTAGTAGCTGGGTTACATCATTCTTCCAAACCTACTAATGTATATTATGATTTACCTATGGACACACACATTCTCAATACTCTGATAAACTTTGTCTTTATACAAAATAATTACAGACACATTTCATCATTATTTATAATAAATACTTGAAATTCCACAACTCTCACATGTCTTTCACCATGTGCAGGAGGCCCGGGTCCTCCAGTATGAAGGGTAAGGGGTCTCCCAAAGCCAATTCAATGTTGGTAAATACCAACATACTTGTTATGTTCTTCCACCACCTCCATCTGTATCATGTCCACTCTGGCCATTGCTGGGTGTTGGATCAGAAATTCCAAAGGCTGCAAGCTCTGGCAGAAGTGGCAGAGGTCGAGCAGGCCAGTACCTAACAGCTTTCATGCTCTCAGCCTCTCGTTGAAGTGTTTGTAAACGTTTTAGTAATGGCCATACATGCTGTTCCAACCACTCGCCTACTGTCCAGTCATCATACCATTCAGCCAGGGCTTCACGAGCTGTTTTCATGAGAAGTGTTACTGCATGAAGTCGTGCTGGTAATTCTTCAAGATCTTCGTCTACTCTCATTGGCGATGAGTAGTTGTGACGGCGGTTGTAGTCTGTGATCCATGCACGGCTCCTTGTTACACGCTCAATGTAGGAGTCAACATCTCGCCTTGTAGCATCAAGGCGTGCTGTTACTTTAAAAACCTGGGCACCAGGGAAGAAGCACCAAGAAAATTTATCCCAGAGGTATGGATCACCATCTAAATTTAGCCATGTTTGATACTTTGGAGTCTGCATGCAGTTAAGAGCTTGATAAAGTTGTCCCTGAGCAGAAGAATTAAAATAGCCATGGGAAACTGCAATTAGATTGACTGCAAGTGATGGAAGGGATGCTGGAAGCAGTTCACACAGGACAGCAAAGTGGTCATAACGCTGCCATCCTGTGAGAACAATGCCACGAAACCCAGCTGTAAATTTACTTGCCTCACTAGCCATGACATCCAACCAGTTAAGGTTGTTATCTAAATGTCTACGGACATTAGGCACTGTCAACTGTTCACCAAATGCACCCTTAAAAGCAGAAGCAGCCCATACACGAGAAAACACTTGGCTATATTTGGTCCATACAGACGGCTGAACAAACCTATACACATCTTCTGCATACACCCATACCATTGGCTCCACCAGTTCACCCAAGTGAGCCTCTTGCATGGCAGATTCTGAAACATGGCGCAACATATCATCCCATATCAGAGGTATTGCAGCATACTTCTTACGAACATATTTTGCCACAGCTTCAACATGTTGTAGAAACAGTGTTTCTCTCAATACCAAGCGACACTTCTCACACTCTCCTATCTGGTACACCTCATCACAGCCAATATGTAGGTAACGAGCACCTGGGTGAAGTGACATTACCTGGTCCACCATGGAGTGAACCAACCACAGTGATTCATTTAGAGATGGGCACAGAGCTTGTGGAAGTTCAGGAACTTCACGTAGATGTGAGAAACGCTCATGTTTGAGGGCAAACTCCAAGTGGCCAAAGGTCTGGACAAGAGGAATAACTTCTAACCCATGATTGCGACAGGCTGTTACCAAGTTTGCAATTTGTTTCCTAGAATAGTGATTTTTAGCAGCAACTTGTGCTAGCCGGCCCCGCCATGGAAACATATCCTCATATTCCAATAACACTGCTGTAGCTCCTTGCCCGGCTATCCATGGAAGTAGTTGCATTACAGCTGACATCTTGGGAGGAGCACCCTTCAAATCAAAATGCACAACACGGTGGGGTGGTATATAAATGGGTCGATCTGTTCGCCCATAAACTGGCTCACCATAGGGATTATAGCGATACTGACCTCCACCCCAGGAACCACCAGGTGGTGGGTCTTGCTGGGGTAACATAACCGCTCCTGGCACTGCTGCTGCTTGCTGGTCTTGTGCCTTACGTTCTGCAACTCTCCGTTGGAGGACTTCAACTGCTAGACGGTGTTGTGCTTGAGCAGGATCTGAAGGTATGGCTTCTTCATTAATTACATTTTCATTTTGGTGTGTCCAATCTTCACGCTGATGTTCAACCCGATTGTCCTGTTCTTCCTGATGGCGTGGCCACTCACCTGGTTGCTGGGCATCACTGCCCGTTACAAATTTTACATGTTGTACATGAGCACTATCAGCCGAGCCTTGACCATGGCCCTCTCTTTCATGAGAAGTGTAAAGTGTGTTTAATGCACGGTGTCTTGGAGCCGAAGGGTGATCCAGTGGTCCCCCAGGAGCATACTGCAGGTAAACCACGCCTACAGTTACCAAAACACATGCTGCCCACACCACCTGTTTTCTTGACCGCCAAGCTCCCACTCCAGCACGGCCAAACCAGGCACGCAACACCTCCATACTAGATCGAACACACAGTGATGCCCAAGAGTGTTTGGGCAGATAAGTCTCCCCAGATGTCCAGTATCTGGCCTCAGAACCTGCAATAGGTAAACAGTGTCAGGGTATGGAATATTCAGCCTAAAAATACATTGTACAAGTATTTAAAGTACTTACCAAATGTAATTTTATATTAAAATTTTCTCAAAAGATGTAAAAAATACATTTATTGGTTTTTAGGTTATTTTCTAATAAACTGTTTTAATTTGGGGAACTATAGTATCTACTCAACATTTATATGCAAAGTTTTCACATTCTACATTAAATATCAAGGCATGGTGATGGAGTGAAGTCACGAAGAGTGAAGAACACCAGATGTGGTAGAGAACAAGAACAGGTGGCATTCTTTTGTGATGGGGATTAAATATTGTGTGTACACTACATGACAACTCATAAGCAATATACAATACACAGTTTTATGAAATGGTAGAAAATTTATGTGGGCAATTTGCTCTAGAATGGTGTTACTAGTTCTCCATGATGTTATACAGTGCATTCATTCATTCTTTGTTCAAACTCCAGCTTTCTAAACATAACATATACCGAATTGGCAAAACTTCAGGTAAAGTTCAGATGTATTTGAAAGTTAAACAAATTGTTTGTGTGCATAAGCATTAGACTCGGTTTCCTGGGACAAAATCTTATAAAAATATGCTCAAACACAACTGAATTAAAGCAGTACATATATGACCCTTGCTGAACACAGTTTTCTCTAACATGTTAATACGTAGTTGACTATGAGTGACACATTATTTGCCCAATGCATATAAATTATCATGCACACAAATTAGTGCATAGCTGCCAGCCATGGCTATGCCAGCCTGCGGTTTACCTGGAGTCAGTTTTGAGAGTTCCACTTCCCAGGCAAAGCCTGTTTTGTGATAAATTAAAAAATCTGTTGCTTAGAGCAACCCACAGACCTACATATCCATTACAGCACAGTTAGTCTGGAACTTCCTGCAGGAACTTGTCCAAATGTCTCTTGAACACTTCCACTTGTGTTCCGATAATATTTCTTGTACTGTACTTGGTGGGAGGAGATTGAAGAGCCGTGGACCTCTGCTGTTCATACAATGTTTCTTGATTGTCCCGATGGCACCCTTACACTTCACTGAGTAAGTTGTTATATTGTTGTGAATATTTGGGATCTGTCCTTTCCATATCTTCCATATGGATAGACGTATGGATAGTGCTTTTTATAACTTAAGTACTTTCTCCCTTAAAACTGTTTAAAAACAAAACCCCATCAAGTAACTTCTTTTTGACAATAAAGCAAAGTTTAGAAATAAGTGATAAAATGGTGAAGAAATAGGATAAAGAGGATGACATTAGCTGAGAAAAAAAAAAAGAGTAATTCTAGAACTCTGTGAAAGCATTAGTGAATTAATCCTTGCATGAAAATATGGAATTAACAAATCCCCAATTTGTGTCAAGTGCCTTGACAATAATGCCATTTCACAGGCAGGAAAATTACTTAATTCCTGTCTTTACTGCAGAGTCAATAAACTTCATGAATACGTCTGCATGAATGATTTTAGCACTGCTGCTGCTAGTGATTTTCAGGTCAACAAATCATATTGTACTGTACTTAGGAAACTTTTATCAGGATATTTAATCTGAATAATGTTAAGTTACATGGAGAAGCTATGTCAGCAGACCATGCTGCTACTACTACCTTTAACTCATAATTCCTAGAAGTGATCGGGGGCATCTTGGTAATCCATCAAGCTGGGTCAAATACTGCAGAACCATAATGCTCATCCCTATTCAGAGGTGCAATAGGTACTCTGAGATAGAACTCTATCAACATTAGAGACCCGAGACTGTTCAACACATAAGGGGCATAACTGGCCGAATCCTCACGGTGTTCAAGAAAGAACTTGATAAACACCTCCAAAGGATACCCAATCAACCAGGACGTGATTCATACAGATATAACTGATATCAACACAAGCGTGGCAGATTTTGAAAAAGAAATTGACAATATGTCCATGCTCTCATCTGTGGGTCCAGATTCATGGAATTCAATATTTATAAAGAAATGCAAGATGCCAGTAGCACAAACACACAGTATAGTGTGGAAGAGCTTAGACACAGGGGAGACACCAGATGCACTTCAATCAGCAGACATAGCCCCTCTACACAAGGGAGGGAGCAAAGCGTTGGCAAAGAATTATAGACCACTTGCACTAACATCCCACATAATAAAAGTACAGGTATTTGAGAGAGTGATCAGGAGTCAGGTCACCAGTTTCATGGAGACCAATGACCTTCACAACCCAGGCCAACATGGATTTAGAGCGGGAAGATCGTGCCTCTTACAGCTACTTGACCACTATGATAAAGTCAATGAGGCATTAGAAGAAAAACAGAATGCAGATGTGGTATACACAAACCTCGCAAAAGCATTCGAGAAATGTGACCATGGAGTGATAGCACACAAAATGAGGTCAATAGGAATAGCTGGTAAAGCAGGAAGGTGGATACTCAGTTTTCTGTCAAACAGAACACAAAGAGTAACAGTCAATCATATAAATTTGAGGCCAAGCACAGTTTAAAGCTCTGTACCTCAGGGTACAGTCCTTGCACCACTGCTATACCTTATTCTCATATCAGATATAGACACAAACACAAGTCACAGCTTCTTATCATCTTTTGCAGATGACACAAAAATCAGCATGAAAATTACTTCTGACGAAGACACTGAAAAACTATAAGCAGATATTAATCACGTTTTCAACTGGGCAACAGAAAATAACATGATGTTTAATGATGATAAATTTCCAAAGTACAGTACTCAGGCATGGTAAAAATGAGGACCTTAACATAATACAGGGCACAAAGCTCAATCAAATCTTCCCATAGTAGGAAAGCAGCATGTAAAGGATTTGGGATTAATGATGTCTGACGACCTAGCATTTAGGGAGCATAACCAAGCAAATAATGAACCAGCCAGAAAAATGATAGGATGGATTACGAGAACATTCAAATCCAGGGATCCCATCACAATGGTTTTACTATTCAAATTACTTGTACTGTCCTGTCTGGAGTACTGCTCAGTCCTCATTTTCCCCTTCAGGGCAGGAGAGATTGCTGAAATAGAGGGTGTACAGAGAATATATATGGCATACAGACGTGATAAAGCACCTAAATTATTAGGATCGTCTCAAAGCTCTCTAAATGTACTTACTAGAAAGGAGACAAGAGAGAAATCAAATAATGTATTCATGGAAAATACTGGAGGGCCAGGTTCCAAATCTACACAGTAAAGTAACAACATACTGGAGTGAACGACATGGAAGAAAATGCAGAATAGTGCCAGTAAAGAGTAGGGGTTCCATAGGCACAATCAGAGAACACTGTATGAACATCAGAGGTCCACGATTGTTCAACATTCTCCCAGTGATTATAAGAAGTATTGCCATAACAACTGTGGATATCTTCAAGAGAAAATTAGATAATTTTCTTCACAAAGTGCTGGACCAACCAGGCTGCGGTGGATATGGTGGCCTGTGGACCGCTCCAAGCAACAGCCTGTTTGACCAAGCTTTCACAAGTCAAGCCTGGCCTCGGGCCAAGCTTGGGGAGTAGAAAAACTCCCTGAACCATCAAGCAGGTATAGCAGGCTGTGAGCAGCCATGTCCAACAGCCTGGTTGACCAGATCATCAATCAGGAGGCCTGGTCAGAGACTGGGCTGCGGGAACCTTGAACCCTGGAATCACTGCAAAGTAACCCTCAAGGTAACCTAGGATATCCATGGAGTCCACAGGGATGTAATACAGTCTGCTTCTTATATTTTGGCCAAAAAGGGAGACTTCACAAGGCATGCAACTTTCCTCTATGCTGAAGCAAACAAGGGGTGCAGTGTACTGCAATATTTTTCTGGGAGGAAATCCCTTTGGTGATTTTCTGGAGCTAGCCACCACATGATAGCTCAACACACATCATGCCCTGCCAGGCCCTGCAAGTCAAATGCCTACTAGAGACCAAAGATAAACAAAATCTGGTTCACTAAAAGAAGCGCAGGGAACTGAGCATGCTAGATCAACCCAGACCAATATTGAAATGTAACCAGAAAGGTAGAGCGCTCCAAAGCACAACTGTAATGAAAATAACAGCAAGCCTGGTGAAAATGAACACAGTAGTTAGGTCATTACCACTGCTAGTTACACTCCCACCACCAGGTGGAGGATTTGAAAGCTCATAGTCCGCCCAGTGACATTGAATCAATCGCATGCCTGATGTGGACCCATCCACCCCTATATCAGCATTGTCACCACCAATTTCCACTGGTGTTGGCTATCTTTTGGACTCTCCTGCAGGGGCCTGTACCCATATTTGTTCAATACTTTAGTTTTAGCTTCATGTGAGTAATATTATATAAGCCTCACTGTTAAGTGGACCTTGAGTTTTTTGTTTACGTCAAGCTGCATGTTTAGGGATGCTTTCCCTATGTGCTTACTGGGAAAATTCAATCCCTTGCCTGGCTAATGTTACTTTCCTTGGGGGTTTGGGAGTTCTGTTCCTTTGAGAGCACTTCTTTCAAAGTGTCTGCTTCTGATTAGTGCATGTGCCTTTTACTCCTCTGTGAGACTAAGGTTGGGGTAGACAGGATTCAACTTTGTCTCAGGGTGCACAAGGGCTTACATGCTAGACTTGCTGAATGTCACTTACACCCTCGGATGCATTTTTCTTAAAACTGGGTTTGGTATTTATTTAAAGCAAGCATCCCTTTGCTGCATGGATCGATTTTTGCTTCTGCTGGACCTACCTAATAAATAACCTGTCTTCCCCCTGTCCTACTCTACTCAAATGAGCTTGAGGGTTCCTCTGGTGTGATATATATCTGTTGTGCTCGGGGTGTGTGATGTCCCTATGATGTCGTGTTTCTCATTTGTTTTGCCCTTTTGCCATGGGGGTGGCATTTTTGGCCTTTAGAGGTGACTGCTGCTTGCTGCAGGTGTTTTCCTGTTGCTGTTTTGCAGTGCTTGGCTGGTTTGCTTGCCCCAGAGTTAGTACCTCTGTTGTTGTGGTTGGTGTCTTGGAATGTTTTGGTTTTTCACTTTTCTTTTAGTCCGGCAGTTGGGGCTGTGACCTGGGCATCTTCGTCCCCCTCCTTTTTTAGGTTTCAGTGCCCAGGATTAGAGTTGGTTTGGGGGTTGTGAAGCCATCTCCAGGGAGTTGCCCATTCTTTTCTAGAAGTGGAGGCAGATGAGCCTTTGTTTTTGCATCTGAGGTCACTTGCCTGAGGGTCTAATGGGGCACAGATCCTCCCTTGAAGATGGGGACACTCATCTATCCTTTCCAGCGTATGGTGTAGACCCACTCAAGCTCTATTACCCACTTCCTGTATACAGTATTTTGTCTATCGTACATTGGACTGGGCTAGAGAACTGCTACATTTCATAGTGAGTTACTAAGCACTCAACCACAATAGGTGATTAAAGTGCTTTTCCAAGCTAAAGTTTAAAATGTCATATATATTACATTATTTTTGTATTACATAGTAAATCTTGGGTACAGCTTCAGTATATCAAAATGTATATACAGTATACTTTACTGATTAACACTAAAGTGTTTTTACAACAGCAAATTACAACCACCATCTGTGCTGAGTACTCAGTAACTCACTACACAATACCAGCTCTCAAACCCGGTCCGTGAAGGACAGAAGAAAATGTATGTACAGTACTTTTATTTGCATTCTTGGGGCATCCACTCACTCCATGTGGATGCTACAACAATGACAAATCTAAGGTATCCTTGGGGTTAAAAAAAAATTGAGAATTGCCACTCCAAGGTCAGTCGAGCAATCCCCTCCACCACAGAAAATTGATGCTCCACTACTGGGCGAGGGGACAGGAGGGGAGCAAGAGGATGTGATAACATTTACATAATCATCCTGGCCTTCACATTGCCAAATGAGGAGTGGGGGAGATAAAACAAAGTACTGTAGTTGCAATGCAAGCTATAGCTAAACAAATGAAGGAATACAATGCATGCCACAACAAGGAAGTCACAGCTAAACAAAACAAAGGAATACAATGCATGCCACAACAAGGAAGTCACAGCTAAACAAAACAAAGGAATACAATGCATGCCACAACAAGGAAGTCACAGCTAAACAAAACAAAGGAATACAATGCATGCCACAACAAGGAAGTCACAGCTAAACAAAACAAAGGAATACAATGCATGCCACAACAAGGAAGTCACAGCTAAACAAAACAAAGGAATACAATGCATGCCACAACAAGGAAGCCACATCTAACGACTGAAGGATCAAACACACACTTCAGAGGCTCTCCTGATGACTCAATAGAGTTATAAGTGCAGTAATGGGACTATTGTACTATCTAGGTCTCATGTAGTCTCATTAGCCAAAAAGTTTTCCAATCCCATATGTGCTTTCTGCTAAACTGAAAAATAACAAAAAATTAAAATTTCCCTATACTAATGTCTATATCTTTTCAAACTATTTTTTTTTACACACCTTTGTGTATAAGCAAGGCAATGTTGGATTTAGAAGTAAAAAAAAAAAGTATCCTTGAGACATAAGCAGACTTTTGTCTTGAAATCTTCATCTGACATTTGCAGGCAAAATCCCTACAAATCAATTAGGGATCTAAATTACAATTGTATTACAACTGTAATACAATCTATAAGTATGATCACTTTATCTTAAGGTATCAAACAGCATACTTTAAGTATGTAAGTATGCTTTATTTTTGTATTAGTAACTTCAGCCTGGAGTCTGTTGGAAAACATGAGTTTAGCAAACACAGCTAATTGTCAATTTGCCCCAATGTATTTAACTGTTTAGTGTCCATCACAGCTAATATTAGGAGGGAAGTGGCACAAAATCTTGTTTTTAGGCCTACCCATTTTATAATCTACAACAAAACGGTCAAATAAGTCAAACCTACACCATCAAAATTGCAGATAATGATGATGTGCTTTATAACACGGTGGCAAACAAAAGCCAACATTAAAAATGACCTACTCAAACTTCACAAATGGACAAAGAAACAAATGTTAGTTATTGTTGCAAATTACAGGACTGTGTTTGGGATTCAATAATGCACATCACAGCTACCACATTGAGAATATTGCACTGCTATCTGTGGAAAAATAAAATGATCAAGGAGTCACCAAACCCCACTTTTAAAGAAGAAATTGTAAATCACCTTTACTTATCTTTTGGGTACTTTCGAATAACGTACTATCGATTCTATTGATAATGTGGAGGATCAAGATTACCAGAATACTCCATGCTCAGTTATAAAATATATCTGGAGAAACTCGCCAAGTAAATTCGAGGCGACATTTGCAAGTCACAAACTTCCTGTTCCAGACAAGGCCACAAGATAACCTGATGACCATCAGATATATTTCAGTAAAATGGTAAATAAAAACTCACTGATGGCAAAATGAACAACCAAGTTTCACAAAGTGTGAATTCAAATAACAGTTATTTGAATAGTGTAGTTGTCACTGATTCTAAATACTAGTACTTTTCAAACAATATGTATGTAGGAATACAGTATGGCCTTGGGTAGAGTATATATTAAAGGCAACTCAATTCGCTTAAATTATCAAGTTGATTACATGGTGTGGGGTGAGCCCCTTATGACTTCCCTGAAGCTACTATCTCCGACAGAGTGCCATGCTGCTAGGTGCCATCAGTTACGTAGTTCTGTTGGCCTACTGGGGACCAGAACCAGAACTGCCCCCACCCCCCTCCCCTCTGAAGAGGTGCAGGGAGCGGTGGCACCTATAATCAAATGACAATTTATTCATGTCTTCCACCAAAAGGAAAACACGCAGAAAGTCAGTGAAACAAAACAGACAACTGCTGATTATATGCTAGACCACAGCCTCAAAAACTGCCAAAAAGAACTCCCCAACCATGTAAGCAAACAATAAAAAAAAATTGTGAAACTTGCATTAGCTTGTTCGCCCCACCTCCCTCACATTTGTGGGGAGGAAGTTGACAGTCCAGGGTTAGCCAGCTGCTCCACCTTCAGTTCTATTCTGATGGTAATGAGTATGAGGAAACCCCTCTGTTGATCTGGCTTTAGTGTCCTATTTTTCAGCCGAATCATGTTTTGCTTTTTGTGGCTGTTCCTATGCACTTTAAGGCTGTTTGAGTCAGGAGTTAAGAGTGCTTGGGGCTGCATGTGCACAGCGTTATCTCCCTATGTGCTCCTTATTGCCACCCATGAACTGCCAGGGTTGTCTTCCCTGGAGTGTTTGGGGGATAGTTCCTTTAGAGGTCCTCCTTGCTTATGGTGGCCTTCGCCCTCGGTAAGTCAGTTGTCTTTAACTTTCTGTCTTCCCTCAGGTTGGAAGTGATTTTGGCTGGGGAGACACGGGTTCATGAGATCTTGAAAAGCATGCCGAGGTCGGCCTTTGCACCCATGTGTTTGGGCTGTGCTGGCCTACTCTTTTTTTTTCTTCCCTCCTGTTCTTCAGTGTTACAGTATTGAAAGGAAAGCCTATCCATGGTATAGGTGAAACTGGCATTGTATTCCCAGTGCCTGAGAATACTTGTGGGGTCATTTCCCCTGCAAGCCCTGGAAAACTCCTGCGGGTTCCATAGTCCTAGTGATATTCTGACCAAACCCACTCTCGCTTCGAGCATGTTTTAGGGCTTTCCATCGGTTATGCCACGTTGCAACATTCAGTCCACTTACCTCCGTGTGCTGCGCGTTGGGTCTGTGACATATTAGGTTCCTAGGTTGCAGTGGTCTGGGTTGTGGGTCTGGGTTGTGTGCCCGGGTGGATGCCCTGGAGCTGTCTCATTTGGTGTTAGGGTCATGGGATTGAAGATGTTAGATTTCTACCTTGGTTCTGTCTGTACCTCCTCTTCCTTCCTCTTCAGGCATAGTTTGACCTTCCTTTTCCAATTTCCCTTGCTTCCAGCCCTGAGGCATTTAAGGGTTTCAGTGGTTGAGAGTGGGGTTTGAGTTCAGGATGTGGCTTAGTCAGCTTCGGAAGATGCCTCTTTTAATTCAGGTGTGGAGGCAGTTGAGCCCACTGGTCCTGCCAAGGCTTCTGGGTATTCCATACACAGCCATCCCTCCTCCTTGAGAAATCTCACTTTGACTCCACTTCTTTCATTCCTTTTCCCCATCCCAAATCTTTATCCTGACCCCCCTTCCAAATGCTATATAGTCGCAATGGATTGGCTCTTTCCCCCTGATAATTCCCTCCCTTTACTTTTCTATCCTGGGTGGAGAGCATGGACATGGGCCTTGCCCTGGGGCCCTGGGATTCTCGGGGCTTGGGGAAAATCGGCTGTGGGTCCTTTAGCCCCTTTCTTTGATCCTCTGTTGCCTGCCGTGCCTTTCACGATGAGTCTTTTGTTGCAGGGAGGTGGGGGTTGTTTTCCCGCTCGATTTATTTTTTGGTTAGTGGCGACTTTCCCCAGGGTTTGATCCCGCATACCTTGGGTCTGTTGGGGGTCGACATATCACGGGTGCTTGCCTCTCGGGACCCCTTATGTGATATCTCATGTGGCTTCTTTTCTGTGTGTTTCAATTCCTCATTATAGGTCGGGGGTTCCGGTGTTCCCTAGCTGGCAGACATTCTCTTGAGGTTTTGTGCCTTCTTTGTCGTGCCCTCGCTCTCTGGTAGAATGATTTTTCGACAGGGCTTCAGGCTTCCCTGAGGTGCCCTCTTTTGGGTCCATTGCTTATTTGCCCCCACCTTTCATGGAGTGCAGCTCCAATTGACTTTGTTTGTCGATGGTGCTTGTAGTGGGTTTCCATTCTACTCATCTTTTGGGTCTTTTTTTTTTGTGCATACCTGAGCCTCTCTGAGCTGCTTTTTGCTTGGCT
>WNGS01111181.1:19413747-19416247 GCA_020271785.1 Procambarus virginalis | reverse complement strand
TCTAAGATCACGCTGAAAGAAGGGGATACAGAAATATGCCACGCCCATGGAGTTACGCCTAGAACAAAATAATTACAGCACACGGCCAGGTTATTCCCATACACATCAACATGGAACATCTTCACTGGGATTATATAAGCAGAATGATAAATTTCTAACTACTAAGATCATTAGCAGGTTTACTTAAAAAAATTTAGTAGGCAGGTGGATTTACTTTCGTTCAAAGAGAAAGATTTCAGAATTGGGGCACCTACTTGGCTTGGTGAAGCGAGGGAGCCAACGACTGCGGTAGAGGCTGCCACCACCTCCACTACCTAAGGGACCTGGTAGGTAGTCACGTGTGTCACTCGTGGACGAGATCACCCAGAGTACTGCCGCTGTGGTTGTGCTCCTCTGCTGTACTGGTGATCACGGTCTTCTGGGGAGGAAGAGGAAATGATTAGCCACATGAGTAAGACAGTGCATGCATGCAAGTGTTGCAGACACTGTACTGAGAAAGTGGGATAAAATGACTACATGGAAACAATAAAGTGAGATCACGAGATATTTCCATCTATACCAAGGATACCTGCAAGGAAAACCAGACTATTCTATTTAGACAGATCAGATCATTGCAGAAGAATAGATGTCTCTCCTCACTTCTTCTGACTCGCACTGTAAGCAAGAATAATGATAATTAAGTTAGACATTACACTAAAATAAATCTTCATGAAACCTCTCTGAGTCACACATTTTCCCCAATGTTCTGACGTACTAGAAGCAAGGGAGAAAAGAACACTCAAATCTACCATGGCAATTTGTTGATGGGAGCATGAATAGGTGTATAGGAGGCCAGCAGTGTAGGAGGAGAGGGATGCAAGCTGGGAAGAGGGGGTAGTGATAGTGTCCCCAGTAGGGGGGTTGTGTGTGGGGGGGGTTGTGTGTGGGGGAGGTTGTGTGTGTGTGGGGGTTGTGTGTGTGTGGGGGTTGTGTGTGTGTGGGGGTTGTGTGTGGGGGGGGGGTTGTGTGGGGGAGGTTGTGTGTGTGGGGGGGGGTTGTGTGTGGGGGGGGTTGTGTGTGGGGGAGGTTGTGTGTGTGGGGGGGAGGTTGTGTGTGTGTTGGGGGGAGGTTGTGTGTGTGGGAGAGGTTGTGTGTGTGTGGGAGAGGTTGTGTGTGTGGAGAGGTTGCGTGTGGGGGGAGGTAGTGTGTGTGGGGGGGGTTGTGTGTGGGGGGGGTTGTGTGGGGGGGGGAGGGGTTGTGTACTCACCTATTTGTGCTTGCGAGGTTTGATCTTTGGCTCTTTGGTCCCGCCTCAACTGTCAATCAACTGGTGTACAGGTTCCTGAGCCTATGGGCTCTATCATATCTACATTTGAAACTGTGTATGGAGTCAGCCTCCACCACATTACTGCCTAATGCATTCCATCTGTTAACTACTCTGACACTGAAAAAGTTCTTTCTGACGTCCCTGTGGCTCATTTGGGTACTCAGTTTCCACCTGTATCCTCTTGTTCGCGTACCACCAGTGTTGAATACTTTATCCTTGTCTACCCTGTCAATTCCCCTGATGATTTTGTAGGTAGTGATCATGTCCCCTTCACTCTTCTGTCTTCCAGTGTCGTGAGGTTCATTTCTCGCAGCCTTTCCTCGTAACTCATGCCTCTTAGTTCTGGGACTAGTTTAGTGGCATAACTCTGAGCTTTTTCCAGCTTTGTTTTTTTGCTTGACAAGGTACGGGCTCCATGCTGGGGCCGCATACTCCAGGATTGGTCTTACGTATGTGGTGTACAAGGTTCTGAAAGATTCCTTACACAGGTTCCTGAAGGCAGTTCTGGTGTTAGCCAGCCTCAAATACACCGCCGTGTTATTCTTTTGATGTGGGCTTCAGGGGACAGGTTTTGCGTGATATCAACGCCTAGATTCGTTCGTTTCGTGAAGGACTTCATCTCCCATTCTGTATCCAATGTCTGGCCTCCTATTTCCTCCCCCTAGTTTCATTACCTTACATTTACTTGGTTTGAACTTTAGTAGCCATTTGTTGGACCCTTCATTCAATTTGTTTAGGTCATCTTGTAGCCTCATACTATCTTCCTCCGTTTAAATTATCCTCATATTTTTTGCATCGTCCGCAAACATTGAGAGGACCGAGTCTTTTCCCTCTGAGAGATCATTTACATATATCAGGAACAGTATAGGTCCAAGAACTGATCCCTGAGGGACTCCACTGGTGACGTCTCGCCACTCCGAGACCTCGCCACCCTTATCCAATGGAGTACCTTCCCTTTCACTCCTGCCTGCATCTCCAGTTTGGCACCAGTCTCTTATATGGTACTTTGTCAAAGGCTTTCTGGCAATCCAAAAATATGCAGTCTGCCCAGCTCTCTCTCTTTCTTGCCTGATTTTTATTGTCTGGTCATAGAATTCAATCAATCCTGTGAGGCATGATCTGCCACCCTTGAACCCCATGTGATGTTTTGATACAAGTTCTTCCGCTCCAGATAGTCACTATTTTTTTCGCACA
>WNGS01111181.1:19381506-19402910 GCA_020271785.1 Procambarus virginalis | reverse complement strand
GTGGGTCAATGGCCAAAAGGAGCCTCCTGGAAAGCTTAACAAGGCTTCCTGTTTCTGACAATGTGAACCAAACCAACTTGATCCATCTAGTCATATGCACCATGATCTAGTCATGATGGTTTAACATTTAGCTAATATGACAACAAAGTTTTGAACACAGATGCATTAGAGCTATGCATGACTGTATTAAGGATAAGTTGGGTCCTTAGTCAGGCAAGAATTATGGACCATTTTTGGATAAAATGGCACTGAATTCTTGAATGGTCCATAGTCCCTGATAATTTGCGAGTGCTGAAAGCCATAGAAAAGTATCCCAAACCTACAACACACCATAACTAGCTGAAAGCGATTGTATATGAACTCGGAATCTCTCACTGGTGTAGACAAAGAGATACTGCATTAAGTTCACCCTCAAGCCAATTAAAACAGCCAAGATTTGAGAGAGGGCTTTATTTAAAATTTTTCTTGGTAATTATGTTGCACACAGCCTATTAATATACTGTACATAATTTCACCACTGGAAACTCATGAAGCTAAATTTCACAGTGTTAAAAGTATACCTGGAGAGGATTCTTCCACTCCCTGAGCCCGGCTTGAGGACCGTAAAAATACTGGCCACAAAAGTTGACCTCTATGCTATGCCATAAAAAACCAGCGTTGAATGTAACGAAACACTATTTTCCGAGTGAAACCCTGCGGCTCCCAAAAGCAATCCAAGCTGATATTGCTATATTAGACTTTAGCATCAGTCATGTGAATAGAGTTCTTAGGCCTACCCGGGACCTTTAGCTAGAACCTGGCCCCCCTCAGAGAGGCACGAGGAGTAAAGGCCTATAGAAACCCCCATGTGGTTGGAAGCATTCTATGTCTGCCATCGACCATGTCAGGCACCCAGAAAGGTAAGCTCCCCAAAACAAACCCCTATTCTGGTTAAGAAATTGCTACTGAAAGCCGAACTAGTGGACAGAACTTCCCAAACAAATATGAGCAAACGAGCATGACATCACCGTGCCTCCGTCTGCGTAGCAACCCCCCTTCCAGGGAGGGGAAAAGGGGGAGCCCCAGACCCCTCACTCCGGCCACTCAAACCACAGTTCTGAGGCTGGATATCAAAAACACGCTGAAAAACGCCGACCGGAGGGAGGGTTGCCGGGAAGAATCCAAGTCTCACCCAGAAAATGGCGTTTCATTACATTCAACGCTGGTTTTCTGGGGGAAGCCACTACAGCTCCCCGGAACTACTTACCAAAAGACAAAAACGAGAGATTTACACGGGAGGAGGTCGTTGTTCACTCCTCAACGTGAAGTCAAGACTACTGGCTGCAACTGCCAACCCAAGGCGAGGAACAGGGAAGAGAAATCGGATCAACCCAAAGCACATCCCCGGTCACGGAGGCTGTGGCACGCAAATAACAGCGGAGAGCCGCAACCAGATATAACACATGATGCACCCCCGGCATGAGCAACCAAGCATAAACAACCCAAGGACCCCTCTGGAAAGCAGCCATCTCATTCTTCGCCAGATAAGGAGACGGCTGCAACTGAACAACTTATCCCCAAGACCCAAAAATCTTTGGCGCCAGAGGAGAGCATGAAGCTCTTGGCCCGATCTCTAGAGGCCAATGCCAACAGGAAAACAGCCTTGGAGAGGCAATCCAGAACCGAAGGGGCCACAACAAACCGAGGGGAAAGAGAGATAAGAGATTGGGAAACAAGTCTCACCCCCCCCCCCCCGAAACAAGCACATGCAGGACCAGAGCCGAAGGAGAGACCATATGCGGAGGGAAAGACAAGGAAGCGATCTGAGAGTCCCACACAAGACCCAGCCAAGCCGAACCTGGGAGGGGACCAGATGTGACTTCCGCCAGTTCACCAGAAACCCAAACCCGGCAAGCTGGGAAAGAACCAAATCCCTGGTGAGCAGACACACAGACTGACTGGGAGCCCAGACCAGCCAGTCGTCGAGATAGGCCAACACCCGAACACCTAAAAGACGCAGACAGGCACCACGACTCGGGTAAGGCGTGTGCACATGCGAGGAACCAGGTTCAACCCGAATGGGAGACAATGAAAGCGGTATCAAGAGACACCCCACAACAAAACCGAGCCAGTCCCTGAACCCCGAAAGAGGAGGGACCACCCAACGCCACTGCAGGTCACTAGAAACGACCCGAAAAGCCCACAAATTGTGAGACCAGGCACGAGTGAACAGAGCACGCCTTTCCCCATTGCCCCGTCAATGGCATGAACCGCGAAAGAGCCGACACCCCTTACAAGAACCCAACCTGCGCACAGAGCGATCACCGTGCCAACCAGACGCAGACATAACAGAAGGCAGCGCCGACTCTGAACTTGGCACCTGTGGCCTACCCCAAAGAGTGAAACCCCGAGCCCTGGCACGACCCTTCCGAAAGAACCCCCCCCCCCAGGAGAACCAACAAGTCAGACATCAGACGACAGCTGGAAGAAGCCACCTGTAAGTACCGTTCAACTGTAAAGTCCACAAACAGCAAGGGATAAAAGTGTGAAGAAAACCCAAGAGCCAGGTCCTAAGCAGATTCCAAGGATGAGGCGAGCACAACCTGCCGACACGCGAGATGCACAGCGAAAAACCGTGACACTGCAACAGCAGATATGTAGATTTACTACCTCCCTCTGCACAAAGGAGGTAGTAAAGCAATGGTAAAAAATTATAGACCAGTTGCACTAACATCACACACAATAAACGTTTTTGAGAGTGATTAGGAATCAAATTTCCTAGTTTTATGGAAAATCATAAACTACTCAATCCAGTACAACATGGATTAAGAGCAGGAAGATTCTGTCAGAGTTACTCAGCCTCTATGACAAAATCACAGAAGCCTTAGAAGAAATGCAAATTGCAGATGTTGTATGCAAAGACTTTGCAAAGGCATTCAACAAATGTCAGCCACCAGCCGACTCTGTGAGTAGCTACGTCTCTTATTGTCTAAACTTACCATATAAGCTTAGATGTACAGTTATGGTGAACAAAACATGTAGATACTTATATATAATGTCTGTGTATAGTGAATAAAAGCAAAAAACAGTATGGTGGGAGAAGTATGTTGGCGAGTGAGGGAGTGGTGGCGAGTGGCTGACTGGCTGGTGAGTGAAGGCCACTCTTCGTTGCTTTTTGACTCAATACCAACTTAGTGGTTCGTTATGGTGAACAAAACATGCAGACACTTATATATAACATGTGTGTATAGTGTAATAACAGCAAAACTATTTGTTTATTGTTTTACGAACATAATAATTGAATCATTAATATCCACACCATAATTTTGAGTACAGCGAAGGTTCACACATTTTATTATATAAATATTTTACAATACAGTGGCACCTCGACTTACGATTGCCCCGACTTACGATAATTTCGAGTTACGATGTAAATTTCATCGAAAAATGCGACTAGACATACGATGGTGTCGTCAACTAACGATATTTGTTGGTACACGTTCGGGTTGACTGAGCGCGTGGTTCCCGGTCACGCGGTCCGACCTGCCTCAGTTTACTACAGCTGCCCGCTTAGTGACGATCGCGCCAATAAGAAATTCCGCTTTTGTAGTGATTTTTTGCATTTTGAACATTAAAGTAATTATTATATATCATGCCATGAGTCCCAGGAAAGTCAGTGGTAAGGCTCAACATACGAAAACCCATGTAAGGATGACCAAAGAGCAGAAACAAGAGATCATTCGTAAATATGAAGATGGTGTGCAGGTTGTTGAACTAGCCAGGCAGTACAACAAATCTCAGTCAACGATATCCACCATACTGGCTAAGAAAAAGGACATTATGAGTGCTAAAGTGGCAAAAGGCGTATCAATAATCATGAAACAGAACACAAACACTTTAGGATGTTGAACAGTTATTATTAATTTGGATACACAGCAAGGAGTTAGCAGGTGATAGAGTTTCAGAGGCCATCATTTGTGAAAAGGCAAGAAAATTGCATGAAGACCTTTTAAAGAAAACTCCTGGAATGAGTGATGCAAATGCGAAAGAGTTTAAGGCGAGCAGGGAATGGTTTGAGAAATTTAGAAAAAGAAGTGGCATTCATAGTGTTCCGAGTGTTGTGTGTTGTGAGCTGGTGGAGAAACACAGCGAAGAACTGACCACTGAAGAACTTCACAAGGAGCGGCAACAAGAGACAGCTGAGGAAATTTCTTCAGGGGGAGGAGGAGACAGTACAGAATGTCCCTTCCTCATTAATTAAGAAAATGTGTGCAGCATGGGAAGAATTGCGAACTTTTGCTGAAACGGCTCACCCAAATCACGTTGCAGTAGGCCGTTGCCTTAACCCTTTTAATGACACTGTGATGCCTCACTACAGACAAAAATTAAAACATGGAAAAACAAAAATCTCTGGAAAGGTTTTTAGCGAGACAAACAAGCAGTGAATCACATCCAAGTCCTTGTGGTATGCAGGCAAAACGTATGAGAGAGTGTACCCCAGAGAAGTCATCACTGCCTGATGTTATAATGGTAGGGAAGTCCCCTTCCAAACAGTAACACCTCTCCTCCTCCCCCCTCATCATCTCTATACGCCATCAAGAGACCTCCATAAAGGTAAGATAAACTTATGTCCTGTATTGTAGTTAGAAAAAAACATTGTATTCAGTATAAAATGTATTTGTAAGTTAATATTTTGGAGGATGGGGAACGGATTAATTCAATTCCCTTTATTTCTTATGGGAAAAATCGCTTTGACTTACGATATTTCGACTTACGATCCGCCTCTGGGAACGGATTACCATTGTAAGAAGAGGCCCCACTGTACACACTACTAATATTACTGCAAAAAAAACAAAGAAAAAATCAATCAGAGACATTGAAATAAGTAGGTAATAATATCTTTGTGGCAACCCCCGCCAGACAGCTGGGGCGTAGTGGACCTCGTTTGGCGCCTGCTTTGTCAACGCCTCTTTTTTGCTAGACTTCCCTGCCCTATTGCAGAAAAAATATGCCACCTACGATTTTTTGGTTATTTTTCCCGTGATCAGGAAACACAAATGAACACTTTTATAAGACGAAAGATTTTTTTTTTATACCTGTGGGTGTTGAAGGCAAAAAGGCCCTTAGCCGCCTAAGGGTTAAACGAAAAACAGGGTACAGAACTCAATCGGACCTACTCATAGAAGGAAAGCAACATGTAAAAGATCTGGGAATTATGATGTTTGACGACCTGACATTTAGTGAACATAACCGAGCAAATATAGCGGCAGCCAGGAATATGATATGATGGATTATGAGAACGTTCAAATCCAGATACTCCAGAGCAATGCTAATACTATTTAAATCACTGGTGCTGTCCCGTCTTGAGTATTGCTCGGTACTCACTTCCCCTTTCAGAGCAGAAAAGATCTCCGAATTAAGAGGGAATACAGAAAACATATACTGTACAACACACACAGAAACGATAAAATATCGATATATCTAAATTATTGGGACCGTCTCAAAGCTCTCAAAATGTACTCTTTGGAAAGGAGACGAGAAAAGTATCAAATAATATAAACATGGAAGGCCAGGTACCAAATTCGCATAGTAGAATGACAACATACTGGAGCGAAAGATACGGACGGAAATCCAGAATAGAATCAGTGAGGAGTAGAGGTGCCATAGGCACAATCAGAGAACACTATCTGAACATCAGAGGTCCATAGCTGTTGAACTCCCTCCCAGCAAGCATTAGAAATATTGCTGGAACAAAGGTGGATGTATTCAAGGCACTTTGATAAGTTCTTGCAAGAAGTGCCAGACCAACAAGGCTGTAGTAGATATGTGGGCCTGTGGACCACTCCAAGCAACAGACTGTTGGACCAAGTTATCACATGTCTGAGGTCGGGCTCGGGGATTAGAAGAATTCCCAGAACCCTCTCCATACCACTGAGCAGTGGTATGCTCAAAGTATACAGCGATAATTATTTTCAATACACGGTCTTGATGGGCTGATCTATAATAATAAACCTAATACCCCCAGGAAAATTACCAGGGCCTGAAGGCAGCTAGCCAAACAGGACACCCAGGCACTGAGGCTGTTCACTGAAGGAAGGACCTCAAATGCAGTGAACACACTCAGACTATGAACAGGGACTATGGCATGCTGTATGAATAATAGTGCGTGCCCCAGCACACCCCACACAACCAACAGAATACCCTCAGCCAAGGGCCCAAACAGAGGAGACAGACTCACTAATGGCTCAATACAAGGCTCTACACCTCAGTGGCCTGACATCTCTGATGAACTCCTGAGCACACCAGAGAAGTAACTGCCAGTGCAAGGGGGCTGGTGAGTACCCACGGAAAAAACCCTGAGCACATGCAGCTCAAACAACAAGCTGGAAAGAAAACATGCACATGATGGTAATACTAAAATCAAAGAATATTGCACAACCAAATGCAGGATGAATGCTTGGACGAATGAAGTCCAAGGATGGCTGGCACTTGGTTTGAAGCAGAGGGGTTCACCATGACTGAAGGACCACAGCATGTTGTTGTTGTTTAAGATTCGCTACTTGGAACAAAAAGTTTCAAGTAGCACGGGCTGTGGCGAGCCCGTAACCACAGCACTACAGGTAGTATTAACCATTACATTAGCAACAGATTTGACCACTGACTCTTGCTAGGTCCAGGCCACCTTGTGGCAGCTATCGGTACTAAGGAGTTTGAGCTAGTTTGGAGTGCTAGGTCCAGGCCACCTTGTGGCAGCTATCGGTACTAAGGAGTTTGAGCTAGTTTGGAGTGAATTTATTGTTTTGTTTGAATTGTTTGTAAAGTTGTCTGGCAGTTTCAAGGTTTCCTTTTCTATGAACCCTCCAACTGTTTATAAAGTTTCATTGACTTTCTGAATATTTTGCCAGTGGGTTGGCAAATTGTCAGTCACTCTCAGTGCTTCTGTAAGGGGTTCAGGTTCTGGCTCTAAGTCCCCAGTAGACCAAACAGAACTCCTGTGACTGATGTGAGTCACAGGAGTCTCCCTTTAGGCAGAGGAAACTCAGGAAGTTGGATTCAGGGAGCCACCAGGGACTCCCCCTGATAAAACATTTAACATTTTGGGTCATTGTTATTTAATCTAATAAACTTGCATGAAACTACATTACTGGGCTTTAATTAGAGTTCTATTAAACGAGTTATAATTTTAATCTACATTGCAATCCAGAGTCATGTCACCCACAATTAGAGTCACACGAGACAGCCCACTTTCCACATTCAAGTCCTCCCAAGTTACCTTCCCCAAGTAACTCTTCAAGAATTTGCTGTACAGAAATCTGATTAAATCTGATTTCTATACAGTAGGTACATACCCTACCTTGTAATGGTTTTAGGGTTCAATGTCCCCATGGTCTGATTTCTGACTAGGCCACTTAGTTGGTGGTCTGGTCAGCTTGGCTATGAGGTGCTGCTGCTCACAGTCTGACATATAAATCACAGCCTGGTTGATCAGATATCATTCAGAAGTATTAGGAAGTTCTCTTTTAAACACAGTGAGAGATTGGCTAGTTATGCCCCCTATGTTTAGACATTAGAGGGAGTGTGTTGAGTCTTTGTCCCTTGATGTTGACAGTCTCAGTGTGCTTTTGCACTTCCTGCCTTGCTTCCTGGTCTCTTAATTATTATTTTAATGGAGATTTGAACCAGTCCTTCTAATATTTTCCAAGTGTAAATTATTTTGTATCTTTATAACCGAGTGCTCTCAACTTCTATTTTAAATCAAATTTTCTTATGCTCACTGTTCCCTAACATACTCCTTATTGCAATGTTATTTACTAGCGTCTCCCTTCTGGCTAGAACCAAATTAATATTGTTTTCCTGTATTGGTTCACAATACATTTTTCAAGAAAGTGGTCATCTTCCATTTCTTATTGCAAGCCTCTACTTAATAATAATTAGACACTGGAATAAAACCCCAGAATTTTCCAATTTTGATATTTATAAACAAATACTTAAATAAACTTTTGGTATAAATCATGCTAATAATTAGTGCAGTTAAGATATTCGATACAATATATCTGAAAGTCTAAAAATTTGGGATACCAATTTGCTTTAAAATATAGTAAAAAAATCAACACTGAATGTAATGAAACGCCAATTTCTGGGTGAGCCCCGGACGCTCCCTGAAGCTATCCATACAGATATAGTGCTATATTAGTCGGGGTTATCAGTCACAGTTTTTGTTGCCTAGCAGGGACCAGAGCCAGAACCTGGCCCCACAGATGTGCACAGGGATCAATGGACTATGAACACTTTACATTTAAAGTAGATCATACTTGCCATTCATTGACCAGGAAAGACACCCAGAAAAGTAGGCTAAGCAAAACAGACCACTCTCTGGCGGAAAAGTGAGACCTTCATCCTCAAAATAGCAAAAGAACTCCCCCAGAAAGAAAACAATGTCCAACTAATCCCATGCTCGTTAGTGCCACCCCTCCCCTTATCCTCCGCGGGGAGGGGGAGAACCAGCCTGGATAAGCCGAGCCACCCACCATCCAGTTCTTGAATGATGAAAGCCGCCACCAGAGGGAAAAGGGTATCAGGGAACCTTAAGGGCTCGCACAGAAACTGGAGTTTCATTACATTCAATGCTGATTTTTTGTGGGGGGAGTCCCATCAGCTCCCTGAAGCTAACTACCCAGAGAAAAGAAAAAAAAGAGGGACTTACCAGGGAGGCAGCAGCACTGCAGGTCTCAACGTAAGGAAGAGACAGATGGCCTAGAAGTTGCCCCAAAGCAACACAAGGCCGCAGAGGGCCTGGGACATTCACCAGATACCTGGCAGCCAAGACTCTGACCTCCAAAACCTCCACACCCGAATATCATCCCAAGACATATTTCCAAAGACAGCCGAAGCTGCGGCATACTTCCGAAATCATGGACACAAGGGTAGACCGCAGGCTGGCCAGAGTTAATGACACTGCAGACAACCTGAGACACATGAGCCCTGGAAAAGGGAACCAGGGAAACCAGATCAACCCAGAGCACGTCCACCAACACAGAACCGGTGGCTTGCAGGTAGCAGCATAAAGCAGCTACCAAACACACACAGCCACTTGATGTACCTCTGGTCGAACAAACCACCAACCAAGGCCGAAGTGACCAATGCCCCCAAATCCGAGTCCCTAAAACCCAGGTGGGCAGCTCCGGGCTTCCAAACAGGCAACCAACCTGGCCCGTTGCAACATAGAAAAATGATCGTGCAATGCGGCAGCTGCCTGATCCCTCAGAATATCTCGTAAGAGATGAGTAAATTGGAGCATCAGCAGGGAACAAGTCCAGCAAGACTTCAGGTTGTAGGTGTCCCTGACCCAATTAGCAGCATGGCGGAGGCAGAATGGATGATCATCACCATGAGGCAGGGCTGACAAACAACCTTCAAATTCGCACGAGGTGAGAGTGGGCTAGGAAAAAGTATCCATGGTACAACACCGAACCCACAGGAGTTTTCCAGGGCTTGTAGGGTGAATGAACCCTTCAGTAAGCCCATGCACTGCAGCCAGCTAAGCCGGTAAACCCTGTTGATGCAGGAAAACAGACTACAAGCAGCTGCTGGAGAGCCTCAGGGCAACAGAGGAGGACCACTACCACGCCCTAGGTGGAGCCTAATGAGGTGCTAAACAGAACTCCTCTGCAAAATAGACAAAAAAATGCCAGCAAACAAAAACAAGAAAACCCCAGAAACTTCAACAAGCAGTCGAAGAGAACCGTCTTCTGTAGCGTGATAGTTTAAGCAGACTGTGCCAGCTGCAGTGCGCCCCACCAGCTGATAAACACTCCCTACCCAGGTCAAGGCAGAAAGCCAAAGACTCCCAACTTATCCCAAGGGTGAAGACAACCACTAGGGAGGAAGTCCTCTAACAGGGAGTGAATCCCGAACACCCCAGGGAAAAGAACCCCGACCATGTAAGAGCAGTATTCACGGAGCACCTAGTGAAGACATCCCTAGGCACATGCAGCTCTGTACACAAGAACTCCTGGCAAAACACACACAAGTGCAGGAACAGCCTCACAAGGCAAAAAACACCCAAAACAGGAAACCACAGCCATCCGACCACCAAGCACATCAGTCAAGAACTGGATGGTGGGCAGCTCGGCTCCTACTCCCCCTGCAGGGTATTGGGAGTGGCGCTAATGAGTAGGGGGTCAGTAGAACAAATTGTTGCTTATTTGTTTTCTTTCTGGGGAGTTCTTTTGCTATTTGGAGGATGTGGAACTTAATTTTCCACTAGACAGTAGTCTGTTTTGTTTTGCCTCCCTTTCTGGGTGCCTTACTTGGTCAATGGCAAATATGATATACTTTAAATGCAAAGTGATTATAGGCTATTGCTCCCTGTACCTCTCTAAGAAGGGGGGGGGCAGGTTCTGACTCTGGTCCTTGCTAGGCATCAAAAACTCTGATGACCCCAACTACTATAGCACTATATTAGTATGGATAACTTCAGGGAGCTTCCGAGGTTCCCTACAGAAAATAAGTGATTTTTGATCCAGTAAAATATGATACTGCACATGAAAGAAATCAATACTGACACACTTAATTGGATTCTATACACACTAACCCGTAAGTTATTTCTTCTATTACTGTCCAATTTTATCTCAGTGCATCAAGATGAGACTGTATTTGCTCCAGCTGGTCATAGAGCTGGTACAGCTGGTCATGATCAAACTGCAGGCTCACTTTTTCTGCGTCTGGCTTACTTGCATCAGTACCGGAACTGTGGCATAAAAAATTACTGTATATCTTTATGTAACAATGTGTATGTATATATTTACATGTATATGTATGTATTAGTATGTGTGAATAAATATTATATATATATATATATATATATATATATATATATATATATATATATATATATATATATATATATATATATATATATATATATATATGAATAAAAATGGAAATGTTCGTTTGTTCAAAATCGCTAATCTCCGAAAGTTCCTCACCGATTGCTTTGAAATTTTCACACAACGTTCCATTCACACCTGAGCAGGTTTTTATATACATACTATGTAGATGTCACGTCTGTGACGGGAAAAAACATGCTTTTTTAAAAAAAAAAACTTTTTCATGTGAAGGAAATCTTCGAAACCTCTTTACCGATTACTTTGAAATTTTGACAAAACGTTGCATTCGAATAGACGAGTGTTTTTATTTACCTACTATATACATGCCTTACCTGTGATAGGAAAAAACATGATTTTTTGGAAAATCAGCACCATCTGTAGGACGTAAGAGCAACACATGGTGTAAACTCTGAAAGTTCTTCTCCGGTTGCTTTGAAATTTTGTCACAACGTTCCATTCGAATACGTGCATGTTTTTATATACCTACTATCTAGATGCCACACCTGTGACAGGTGAAAACATATTTTTTTTTGAAAAATCAGCGCCATCTGTTGCACGTAAGAGCAACAGATGCTACTTAAAATACGTTACGATTTCATTTCAATGTTTCCGATTGCATTGATAAATTGATTTTTCATAGAATTTTATTTTATTTAGTGTGACATTGCCTTGGAATTGAGCTGCGTTGTTTACCAATGTGTTCATTTCGTGAATATAGTTTATTTGTTTCTTTTTTTCATTGTTTTTCATTTCATTTTTATAACTGTTCTTATTTTTCAGTGCAATTGGTGGTGAACTTGAGCTGTGTCGATTGATCTACTTTTGAATTGAAATATTTCGTTAGTATTTTTTGGTTTTGTTTTGAAAACAAGAAAATGGAAAATACGTTTATTTCACAATTTCAATTTATTTTTATTTCAATAGCTCCTGCAAATGTGCAACAAACAGCTATGAATCCACCGGCTACAACAGTTACTGCTTTTTTCATGTTATGTCAAAATGACATGTTTGCAAAAAGACTGCTGCATTCAGAAGTGCTTATGTATTACACATGGAATGCCAGTAGAAAATCATTTGAACGAGCAAACGAGGAGAGCGAGTTGATGGACAACCTGGCATATTCAAATAAACTACGATGGGTAGACATCCACCGTGCATCTCAATCAAAATGAATGCTTCTTTCTTCGCATGCTGTTGGTAAATGTGCCTGGATCAACGTCTTCCAGCAATTGAGATTTGTCAATGGCGTTGCACATGCCACTTTCGTAGTGCATGTCAACCTCTGAACTAATTGGAGAACAACCGACACTAGGATGTATGCATTAATAACACGTCTAACACGTCACATCCAAATCAAAATCGTGCATTGTATGCAATCATATTGACCACTGGCTCTCCATCTCCAACAGAGTTATGGAAGAAATATAAATCGCACATGGCTGCAGATATTATCCGTCGAATACGCAAGGAAAATTCAAATAAGAACATGGATTTCACAACAGAAATCTACAACGAAGCATTGATAATGATTGAAGATTTATGCTTAGAAATCGGTAACAAAGTTCTCAATCAATTTAAAATGCCATCACTGAATCGATCTGCTGCTGCTTCATTCGATGTAGAATTGCGTCGTGAACAAAGTTACAACACAAGTAATCTGTTGTCGTATGTGCAATCAAATATTCCTAATCTAACGCTTAAGCAAAAAGGCATTTACAATCAAATAATTCAAATTGTCAATAACGGTCTTGAGAAATTTTCTTAGATGCACCAGGAAGAACTGGTAAAACATTTCAAATTAGTTTGATTCTGGCAGCATTTCGATCCCAAAATGGCATAGCCTTAGCTCTTGCATCGTCCGGAATAGTTGTGACATTGCTAGCAAGTGGAAGAACTGCTACCTCGGCTTTGAAATTGCCATCGAAAATGCAATTCATTGAAACTCCCACGTGCAACATTTCCAAGCATCCGGCACACGAACTTAACAATATTATTCAGTCTAACATTCAAAGCGAGGCAGTCACATACAACCCGCCAAACACACACCGAAACTACGACGTTGGTACAACGTTCGAACAAGTTTTAACCCCTCCTAACCTGTTATAACAACCAATATAGCAAGTTGTAACAACGTTCTAATACGTCATAAACACGTTAAGCCAAAATGTAACAACTTTATTACAAGTTGTAACAAGCGGAATATAGAGACAGTTTCGGTTTGTGTTTCCAGGGAAGTCCGTCGAAACTGTTGAGGAAGCAGATGAAGTGGTTAATTATCCAACAGAATTTTTTAATTCACTCGTTCTGCAAGGGATACCATCACACGTACGGCAATTGAAAATCGGCGTGCCAATTATAATGTTGCGAAATATCAACCAGCCAAATCTTCGCAATGCCACGCGGCTTGCAGTAAAAAAAAATTAACCAGCGACATTGTAGAAGCAACAATCTTGACAGAACCTTTCAAAGGTGAAGATGTCCTTATTCTTCGCATTCCTATGATTCCAACAGATATGCCATTTCAATTGTAATTTCCAATTCAATTGGCGTTTGCAATCACCATCAACAAAGCTCAGGGCCATTCTTCAGAATTGTGCAGTTTATATCTAGACACGGATTGCTTCTCACATTTCCTACAAAGTGATAGGGGTAGGCAGACCAGTAAACCACACCAGACCACATTGCTTCTCACTTTTTCTACAAAGTGATAGGGGTAGGCAGACCAGTAAAGTGGTACATAAAGGCAAACCAAAAAATCATTAGAGAGAGGGGGAGAGAAAAATAAGAAGAGGGGGAACAAGTTCCTGAAGATTGCATATACCAATATAGATGGAGTAAGATCGAAGATACTGGAGTTACGTGATGTAATACAGCTGCAGACACCAGAGATTGTTGCACTCACGGAGATAAAACTTGAAGATGTTATTTTAAACGAGGTCATATTCCCAAGGGGCTACTCAGTTTGGAGACGGGACAGAAAAATTAGGAAAGGCGGTGGCGTTGCTGTGCTGGTGAAAGAACACCTAAAGGTGAATGAAATAATGACTGCCAATCCACAAGAAGTTGACATAATAGCACTAGAGATCTGCCATGAGGATGATAAACTATTGATCATAAATGCATATAGTCCACCGCCAAGCAGCACATGGTCCAAGGAGGAGCTAGATAGTAAACGAGAAGGTCTTATAACAATAATGAGAGAGATCATAGCGAGAGCGGATAACGATAGATCACGACTGTTGATAGTCGGTGACTTCAACTTGAAATCCATAGACTGGGAAGCATATGAAGCTAAAACAGAAGATTTTTGGACCTGTAATTTGTAGACCTCATCCTGGAAACATTCTTGTATCAACATGTTAAACAAGCTACGAGGATGAGGGAAGGGGACGTTCCCTCCATGCTAGATTTGATATTTACCAGGAAGGAGGAAGAAATATTTGACATTCAGTACCTTCCTCCCTTGGGTAAAAGTGACCATGTCTTTTGGGAATAAAGTATGCAATGCGTTATAATCTGGAAGAAAATAAGAAGGTTGAAGCAATTGAAAAACCTGACTTTAGGAGAGGACATTATGGCAACCTTAGAAATTTTTTTAGTGAGTATAATTGGACAGACTTGTTGCTAGGCAAGGAAGTGAATGAGATGTATGTCAAGTTTTGTGAAATATATGATAAAGGCACAAAATTTTTATACCAAAACAGAGATGCAGAACTAGGAAACAGGATTGGTTCAACAGAAATTGCGAGAGGGCCAGAGACCAAAAGACACAAAAATGGAATCAATACAGGAAGAGGCCAAACCCCCAAACATACCAGCGATACAAAGATGCGAGAAACAACTACACGGCAGTGAGGAGAGAGGCAGAAAGAAATTTTGAAAAAGGGATTGCAGACAAATGTAAAACAGAACCAGGTCTATTCTATAAATTCATAAACAACAAATTGCAGGTAAAGGATAATATTCAGAGGTTGAAAATGGGAAATAGATTCACGGAAAATGAAAAGGAAATGTGTGAAACATTAAACGAAAAGTTCCAAAGTGTGTTTGTACAAAATGAAATCTTCAGGGAACCAGACACAATAAGAATTCCAGAGAACAACATAGAGCACATAGAGGTGTCTAGAGACGAAGTGGAAAAAATGCTCAAGGAGCTAAGTAAGAACAAAGCAGTTGGTCCAGATGGAGTTTCACCATGGGTTCTGAGAGAATGTGCACCTGAGCTCAGCATTCCACTTCAACTGATTTTTCAGGCATCCCTGTTTACAGGAGTTGTAGCTGATGTGTGGAAAAAGGCTAACATAGTTCCAATCTACAAAAGTGGAAGCAGGGAAGACCCCCTTAATTATAGACCTGTATCATTGACAAGTGTAATAGTCAAAATATTGGAAAAAATAATTAAAACTAAATGGGTAGAACACCTGGAGAGAAATGATATAATATCAGACAGACAGTATGGTTTTCGATCTGGAAGATCCTGTGTATCGAATTTACTCAGTTTCTATGATCGAGCCACAGAGATATTACAGGAAAGAGATGGTTGGGTTGACTGCATCTATCTGGACCTAAAAAAGGCTTTCGACAGAGTTCCACATAAGAGGTTGTTCTGGAAACTGGAAAATATTGGAGGGGTGACAGGTAAGCTTCTAACATGGATGAAAAATTTTCTGACTGATAGAAAAATGAGGGCAGTAATCAGAGGCAATGTATTGGACTGGAGAAATGTCACAAGTGGAGTACCACAGGGTTCAGTTCTTGCACCAGTGATGTTTATTGTCTACATAAATGATCTACCAGTTGGTATACAGAATTATATGAACATGTTTGCTGATGATGCTAAGATAATAGGAAGGATAAGAAATTTAGATGATTGTCATTCCCTTCAAGAAGACCTGGACAAAATAGTATATGGAGCACCACTTGGCAAATGGAATTTAATGTTAATAAATGCCATGTTATGGAATGTGGAATAGGAGAACATAGACCCCACACAACCTATACATTATGTGAGAAATCTTTAAAGAATTCTGATAAAGAAAGAGATCTAGGGGTGGTTCTAGATAGAAAACTATCACCTGAGGACCACAAAGAATATTGTGCAAAGAGCCTATGCTACGCTTTCTAACTTCAGAATTGCTTTTAAGTACATGGATGGCGATATACTAAAGAAATTGTTCATGACTTTTGTTAGGCCAAAGCTAGAATTTGCAGCTGTTGTGTGGTGCCCATATCTTAAGAAGCACATCAACAAACTGGAAAAGGTGCAAAGACATGCTACTAAATGGCTCCCAGAACTGAAGGGCAAGAGCTACACGGAGAGGTTAGGGGCATTAAATATGCCAAAACTAGAAGACAGAAGAAAAAGAGGTGATATGATCACTACGTACAAAATAGTAACAGGAATTAATAAAATCGACAGGGAAGATTTCCTGAGACCTGGAACTTCAAGAACAAGAGGTCATAGATTTAAACTAGCTAAACACAGATGCCGAAGGAATATAAGAAAATTCACTTTCGCAAATAGAGTGGTAGACGGTTGGAACAAGTTAGGTGAGAAGGTGGTGGAGGCCAAGACCGTCAGTAGTTTCAAAGCATTATATGACAGAGTGCTGGGAAGACGGGACACCACGAGCTTAGCTCTCATCCTGTAACTACACTTAGATAATTACTGACTATTTGAACTGGCACAACACTGCAACTGCAGGCAACATGTGCAAAGATGTCAGCCACCAAGGAAAAAAACGTAAATTACATCTACCAGGTATATGGTTGCTTGTCAACCATATACCTGGAATGCCACTAAGATGGATCGCTACAAAAATGAAGAAACTTTGAGATGTTGCATAGAGACCTTCCACTCCATCTAGAATCGAGCAGCTGTCACCCCCCCCCCCCACAAAAAAGTACTACCTATTAACCAGGAGGAAGTGAGATCATGGTAACAGACATGTTGCAAACATCGATCTAAATTTGAGAAGAGTTGGGTTCACTGCAGATATATTATCCTTGTCCAGCATTAGGAATTTCCATCAAATCTCACCTACCTAGCATGAGCAGGGTATAAAATTTCCCTAAATAAGAAGTGCCATCTTGCCTAGGCTCCATAATATAAAAGGATCAAATAGGCACCAGACCAAATCTTTACTTACCACCTCAGGTTGGCCCACATCCTCAACCAAGGATAAGGATTGGCTTCCAAGTCCTGCCAAGGAGCAAAATCTCCAGGCCAGTGCTGCAGGAGAAGAATCCATCTCCCTCTTGGAAAGAAGCTACCCCTCTCCTTCCCATTGGTAAGAGAGAAAAGAAAGCTTTAACTGGTGTTTTGCCTTTGCAGTCAAACCTCCGAGGGTAAAGAAAAAATATAAATCCCATTCTCCATACCCTACCTTGCAAGTGCTTATTTGAGAGAACATTTTCTCTTAGAGCCCACAGCCAGAGAAGAAAAGGGAGGAAAGGCACAACGTTACAGCAACAACTGAAAGAATATCTCGTCCACACACTAAAGTTACACCTACAAACAACTTGGCCAAAGTGTGATATGGGGTAAACAGAATGGAGTACCCATCCACACACAGGTGACATAATACTAGCCTGTACTCAAGACACGGCAAAGTGCCCAAGGGTCTGGAATAAGTTCCAAGAAGCTATGAATGTAGTAGTAAACCCGAAAGGACTACTGGTTCTGGATCAGAACCGAGAGAAATGGATGGGTAAAGAGTACAGAAAGACAACTTGTGTATCTGCACAAAGCGTCTAGTGATAAACACAAGTCACTTAACTTCTCCAAGATGGAGACCAGTTAAGAGGACTGTGAATGCTGAACAATGAAACCCAATTTTATTTTGGGTGCTGCTGCCTGATGTTACAGTGGAACCTCGGTTTTCAAATGCCCGTTTTCTAATTTTTCGGTTCTCAATCTCAATGGCTTCGAAAAAATTTACTCTATACTCGAAGTTTGCCTCTGTGTTCGAGTTTGTTGATACACGTTTGGGCAAACTGAGCACATAGTACGCTTCAGCTTACCAGTGTCTCTTGCCTAGTGACGACGGCGCTTGAATTCTTTGTGAAGAATTCCATTGTTTTTCTGCTTACTGTATTTGGTTTCTGAACATAAAAGTTCTTATTATATATCATGCCATGAGTTCCAAGAAAGTCAGTGGTTAAGTTCAACCTAAGAACATAATTGTGAGGATGACGATAGAGGAAAAACACGAGATCATTCATAGCGAGACAACATAATGTCTCACTACAGACATGGTTTAAAACGTAGGGAAAAAAAGTGTCTACTGTATGGACAGAATCTTAGTAAGACAAGCAAGCAGCGAGCCACAACCAGGTCCTAGTGGTATGCCTGCAAAAAATAAGAGAGAGAGTACCCCAGAAATGTCATCACTATTGTTATAATGGAAGGGGACTCCCTCTCCAAACACTAACACCTCTCCTCTCCTCTTCCCCCCCCCCCCTTTTCCTCACTGTCTTCTATATGCCAACAAGAGTCTTCAATAAAGGAATGGTACCTATGAGTATTATTCTGTACAGGCATACCTCAGTTTAAGAGTTTAATTGGTTCCTGGAGACGCCTCGTATTCCGAAAACTCGTATTCTGAAGCTAATTTCCCCATAAGAAATAATGGGAAATGAATTAATCCGTTCCTGACTACCCCAAAAACCCCATATCAAACTAAATTTTTATACCTAATTCATCTAAATAAACCTACAAAACTATGTTCAAGTTATTACTTACCTTGCTCTTGAATGCTGTAGGCGTATGGAAAATGGTGAGGACGGGGGAGGAGGAGAGGAGTTACTGTTTGGAAGGGGAGTCCCCTTCCATTATCACATCAGGCAGTGAGGACTTCACTGGTATGCACACACTGGCACATTTTGCCTGCATACCACTAGAACTTGCTTGTCTTACTAAGAATTTGTCTAAAGACACTTGTTTCTCCCTACATTTTAACACTTGTCTGTAGTAAGACATCACATTATCATTTAAAAGGTCAATGCAACGGCCTGCTACAGCTTTATCTGGGTGAGTTTTTTCAACAAAACTTTGCAGTTCTTCCCATACTTCACACATTTTCTTAATGAAGGAGGGACATCCTCGACTGCCTCTAGTCACAACTATTTTCTTAGGTTGAACCTTATCAATGGCTTTCTTGAGACCCATGGTGAGATATATAATAACAAATTGTATAGTCAAATGACCAAAAATCCAACAAAACACTGAAAATCCAGGTGAAGAATTGATGTGGGATAGTCACTGGGCGCGAGACAATGGTAAACTGAGGGGCAGAGGAGCGGAGGGGCGACGATCGCCGATCCACCACGCGCTAGGTCGGCCTGTACGCATATCAACAAACTCGCGTCCCGAGGTAACCCTCGCGTTCCGAGACATAATTTCCGAGGAAATCCTGCTCGTCTTCCGAAAAACTCGCATACAGGGACACTCGCATTCCGAGGTACCACTGTATAATGTATTTTTTTAATTAATATTTCTGGGGGTGTGAAACGGATTAATTCAATTTACATTATTTCTTATGGGAAAATTAGTTTTTCGAACGAGAAAAAAATTTTCGAGATGGTTTTCGAATCGTCTCTGGGAATGGATTAAAATTGAAAACAGAGGTACCACTGTAGTTTGAGATAGTAATGCTAAATAGGGATTGAAAGGGCTTTCGAAAAATTTATGAATGAACTTTTTGGAGGTAATTCCAGGATGGACCAAAAATTTCTCCAGTCCCTCCCAAGCACCAGATATCAGACCACGGCAGGGATGCTAAAAATGATCCTTACTCTTCTGATCCATATTTTTCAGTGTGCAGTATCTTATCTACTGTAATTAGAAAGGATCATGTCTAATGAGTAGCTGAATTGTGTAAGTAATTTTCAAAAGACACCAAGCCAGAGTGGTATAGCTCAGAAATGTACTACGATTTCATTAAATTACTGTATTTCCAGTTTAACCCTCAAACCGCTTGGGGCCCAAATGGAATTCACACCCACAGGCGCAACAAAAAAAAAAAATCCAAAAAATTCTTTCGTCTTATAGAATTGTTTATTTTTGTTCCCTGATCACGGAAAAAATAACAAAAAAATCGTAGGTAGCATATTTTAGCCGCAGTAGGGTAGGGAAGTGTGGCAAAAAAGGGGCGTTGGCAGAGCCTTCGCCAGACGAGGTGTACTCCGCCCGAGCTGTCAGATGGCAGTTGCCACAAATATATTATTTCCTAATTATTTCAATGTCTCTGATTGATTTTTTCTTAGTTTTTTTGCAGTAATATTATTCCATACAGTGAATTGTGGTATATTTATATTATAAAATGTGTGAACCATCGCTGTACTCAAAATTATGGTGTGCATATAAGTGATTCAATTATTATGTTCATAAAACAATAAACAAATAGTTTTGCTGTTGTTACACTATACACAGGTTATATATAAGTATCTGCATGTTTTGTTCACCATAACGAACTACTAAGTTGGTCTTGTGAGTCAAAAAGCAACGAGGAGTGGCCGCCACACACCAGCGAGCCACTCACTGCCACGCCCTCCCTCAACACACCTCAGTCACCCTCATTTACCTCCCACAATACTGTTTTTTGCATTTATTCACTATACACAGACGTTATATATACGTATTTACATGTTTTGTTCACCATAACTGTACATCTAAGCTTGTATGGTGAGTAACGCACAAAGACGTAGCTACTCCACAGTCAGCTGATCGGCGGCCACCTCTCAAGGCCACACACACTAATATTTCTCCTCCAACAATTTGTTTGTGGTGTTATTATGCTATATACACACATTATATATAAGTATCTACCTGTTTTATTCACCATACTTGTACAAATAAGCTGGTATGGTGCCCAAAGACCCTTTGTGGTCACCAGTAAACACACGATAATTCCTGCAGACGACGCTCCTCCTTCACCAAAATGGCGGCTCCCAACCTACTCCTCTCGCTGTTATCTCACACTATACACACGTTATATGTAAGTATCTACATTTGTGTTCACCATAGCGAACCACTAAGCTGGTATGGTGAGTGCAGTCAATAAATGGTGGCCACACACAGTCAGAAGACAACGCCACAATCCTCCCTCCACAGCCGTACTCCTCCCTCCATCGAGCACAGCGCTAAATATCTCCACAATCAAGCTGTTATCAGAATCCTGGTCAGTTTTATCAAATTCAGGGGCTTCAGTAATACTATCACTGCTAAATAATAGCAGTATCACTTATATTTTGGCATTTGTAGGCGATGCTGTGGTCACAAGCTGACGCGGTGCTGTGAGCTCGTGCTGCGTGCGCCAGCCTTGGTGGCTGGCGCAATACTGACGCTCTCACTCTCAAAAATGTTGGGCTGGATTTTTTTTCTAGGTGGGATCTGGCAACTATCAGTCGTGGCTGTACTATTGCTGCCCTATCCCAGCGGGGTGTTTAAATTATAGCGCTAGACACGAAATCTATATAAATGATTGCGCGATTTCGGTTTTTGTCACTGATATCATTATATATGATATGCCGGTT
>WNGS01111181.1:19352890-19356036 GCA_020271785.1 Procambarus virginalis | reverse complement strand
GGCATGACAATCATCTAAATTTCTTATCCTTCCTATTATCTTAGCATCATCAGCAAACATGTTCATATAATTCTGTATACCCACTGGTAGATCATTTATGTAGACAATAAACATCACTGGTGCAAAAACTGAACCCTGTGGTATTCCACTTGTGACATTTCTCCAGTCCGATACATTGCCTCTGATTACTGCCCTCATTTTTCTATCAGTCAGAAAATTTTTCATCCATGTTAGAAACTTACCTGTAACCCCCTCCAATATTTTCCAGTTTCCAGAACAACCTCTTATGTGAAACTCTGTCGAAAGCCTTTTTTAGGTTCAGATAGGTGCAGTCAACCCAACCATCTCTTTCCTGTAATATCTCTGTTGCTCGATCATAGAAACTGAGTAAATTCGATACACAGGATCTTCCAGATCGAAAACCATACTGTCTGTCTGATATTATATCATTTCTCTCCAGGTGTTCTACCCATTTAGTTTTAATTATTTTTTCCAATATTTTGACTATTACACTTGTCAATGATACAGGTCTATAATTAAGGGGGTCTTCCCTGCTTCCACTTTTGTAGATTGGAACTATGTTAGCCTTTTTCCACACATCAGCTACAACTCCTGTAAACAGGGATGCCTGAAAAATCATTTGAAGTGGAATGCTGAGCTCAAGTGCACATTCTCTCAGAACCCATGGTGAAACCCCATCTGGACCAACTGCTTTGTTCTTACTTAGCTCCTTGAGCATTTTTCCCACTTCGTCTCTAGACACCTCTATGTGCTCTATGTTGTTCTCTGGAATTCTTATTGTGTCTGGTTCCCTGAAGATTTCATTTTGTACAAACACACTTTGGAACTTTTCGTTTAATGTTTCACACATTTCCTTTTCATTTTCCGTGAATCTATTTCCCATTTTCAACCTCTGAATATTATCCTTTACCTGCAATTTGTTGTTTATGAATTTATAGAATAGACCTGGTTCTGTTTTACATTTGTCTGCAATCCCTTTTTCAAATTTCTTTCTGCCTCTCTCCTCACTGCCGTGTAGTTGTTTCTCGCATCTTTGTATCGCTGGTATTTTGGGGGTTTGGCCTCTTCCTGTATTGATTCCATTTTTGTGTCTTTGGTCTCTGGCCTCTCGCAATTTCTGTTGAACCAATCCTGTTTCCTAGTTCTGCATCTCTGTTTTGGTATAAAAATTTTGTGCCTTTATCATATATTTCACAAAACTTGACATATATCTCATTCACTTCCTTGCCTAGCAACAAGTCTGTCCAATATACTCACTAAAAAATTTCTAAGGTTGCCATAATGTCCTCTCCTAAAGTCAGGTTTTTTCAATTGCTTCAACCTTCTTATTTTCTTCCAGATTATAGCGCATTGCATACTTTATTCCCAAAAGACATGGTCACTTTTACCCAAGGAGGAAGGTACTGAATGTCAAATATTTCTTCTTCCTTCCTGGTAAATATCAAATCTAGCATGGAGGGACGTCCCCTTCCCTCATCCTCGTAGCTTGTTTAACATGTTGATACAAAATGTTTCCAGGATGAGGTCTACAAATTTACAGGTCCAAAAATCTTCTGTTTTAGCTTCATATGCTTCCCAGTCTATGGATTTCAAGTTGAAGTCACCGACTATCAACAGTCATGATCTATCGTTATCCGCTCTGCTATGATCTCTCTCATTATTGTTATAAGACCTTCTCGTTTACTATCTAGCTCCTCCTTGGACCATGTGCTGCTTGGCGGTGGACTATGTGCATTTATGATCAATAGTTTATCATCCTCATGGCAGATCTCTAGTGCTATTATGTCAACTTCTTGTGGATTGGCAGTCATTACTTTCATTCACCTTTAGGTGTTCTTTCACCAGCACAGCAACGCCACCGCCTTTCCTAATTTTTCTGTCCCGTCTCCAAACTGAGTAGCCCCTTGGGAATATGACCTCGTTTAAAATAACATCTTCAAGTTTTATCTCCGTGAGTGCAACAATCTCTGGTGTCTGCAGCTGTATTACATCACGTAACTCCAGTATCTTCGATCTTACTCCATCTATATTGGTAATGCAATCTTCAGGAACTTGTTCCCCCTCTTCTTATTTTTCTCTCCCCCCTCTCTAATGATTTTTTTGGTTTGCCTTTATGTACCACTTTACTGGTCTGCCTACCCCTATCACTTTGTAGAAAAAGTGAGAAGCAATGTGGTCTGGTGTGGTTTACTGGTCTGCCTACCCCTATCACTTTGTAGGAAATGTGAGAAGCAATCCGTGTCTAGATATAAACTGCACAATTCTGAAGAATGGCCCTGAGCTTTGTTGATGGTGATTGCAAACGCCAATTGAATTGGAAATTACAATTGAAATGGCATATCTGTTGGAATCATAGGAATGCGAAGAATAAGGACATCTTCACCTTTGAAAGGTTCTGTCAAGATTGTTGCTTCTACAATGTCGCTGGTTAATTTTTTTTACTGCAAGCCGCGTGGCATTGCGAAGATTTGGCTGGTTGATATTTCGCACATTATAATTGGCACGCCGATTTTCAATTGCCGTACGTGTGATGGTATCCCTTGCAGAACGAGTGAATTAAAAAATTCTGTTGGATAATTAACCACTTCATCTGCTTCCTCAACAGTTTCGACGACGACTTCCCTGGAACACAAACCGAAACTGTCTCTATATTCCGCTTGTTACAACTTGTAATAAAGTTGTTACATTTTGGCTTAACGTGTTTATGACGTATTAGAACGTTGTTACAACTTGCTATATTGGTTGTTAAACAGGTTAGGAGGGGTTAAAACTTGTTCGAACGTTGTACCAACGTCGTAGTTTCGGTGTGTGTTTGGCGGTTGTATGTGACTGCCTCGCTTTGAATGTTAGACTGAATAATATTGTTAAGTTCGTGTGCCGGATGCTTTGGAAATGTTGCACGTGGGAGTTTCAATGAATTGCATTTTCGATGGCAATTTCAAAGCCGAGTAGCAGTTCTTCCACTTGCTAGCAATGTCACAACTATTCCGGACGATGCAAGAGCTAAGGCTATGCCATTTTGGGATCGAAATGCTGCCAGAATCAAACTAATTTGAAATGTTTTACCAGTTCTTCCTGGTGCATCTAAGAAAATTTCTCAAGACCGTTATTGACAATTTGAATTA
>WNGS01111181.1:19332890-19350390 GCA_020271785.1 Procambarus virginalis | reverse complement strand
GTAAAGGTATATATAAAATCAAAATTAGTTTTTCTTTATGCTGTCATGCAGTTGAAAATCAGCTGTGCTGTGAAGAACACTTTTGGCCATATTCACAATCCATTTTGGTAAGTGTACAAGTCGTCATCGTATTTATTATATACTTTTTCTATGTACATTATATTTAAAAGTTAAGAAGACACTTATGACTGAAGCTTATTATAGAACTCAGGTCATCTATTCTTTCCTATACTCAATTTTGTGTAAATATACTGAAGGGACTAATCTAGCTGCCAAGTTGGGTGCTGAATATGACCAGTTGTGAAGAAATTATCTTGAGAATTGACAAGACAAAACAACTAATTAGGTAAGAACCAATCAGAATGAGGATAATAACCAGGTGAGAATCAATAATGATAATACAATTTTTTTTTTTTTTAGCAACACCTATGGCCAATGCGGCTAAACAGGCATCCTGCTAGAAATGATACACTTGTGTATGAATGAATGATTTTAATACAAATGTTTAGCAGATGTGTAGTATTATTTCCTCCCACAGATATAGTACTGTATTGTGTACAGTATGAGATTTTTCACAATGTAACCTACTGTTATCATTGATTTACTAAGGATCATCCAAAATTCCGATTTCGTTTTTGATCCAATCTGGATTCCCAAATATATGCAAATTTTAGGCAATTTATCACCAAATATTCCAGATTTTTCTTATAGCAAAAATACATGTTTTTTGCATATTTAGATACATAAGTAACTTGTAAAGCAGTGTCCAGTGTAATTAGTTCACAACCATAAAGTCACAGGTTTTATCCCCAGAAAGGGGTTAGACATTTGGGTACGTTTCCTTACACCTATTCACCTAACGGTAACTAGGTATCAGGGATTTAGGTAACTGTTGAGAGTTGTATCCTGAGAAGATCAGTTGATGGCCTAGGGAAGACTACAATAAGCTTTAACTTCCTATCCTCCACAATGGGAAATAGGTGATAACACTTGGTGGGATAACTGTCAGGGTGGTCAAATGAAGGGAAATGGAGGAGTACAGGGCTTTATGTACAGCAAAATATGCAGGTGGTTTGAAGCTACATATATCATTTAGCGAGTAATTATCAATAGAAAACACCAAGCCACAAGGCTATTTAGCACCAGCCATGTCATGGGATATTCAAAAGATCCTAGATATCACTCAGGATATCAATACTAGACCAAAAAGAAACAAGACGAGTAACATCAATGGTATCAGATTCCTCAGAGACCTCATTAAGGAAAAAAAAATGACTTGATGGGACATTGGGAACGCAAGATCTACGCTCATCATGACACTAAGGATATGCTTGAAAGAGATGCACAACTACAAGCAGGACAGTACAGTTTGGACAATAACAAAAAGGGTGGTGTTCCATTAAGTGCCCACGAGTTAAGTGGGTGCAGCCAATATACAGTCTAAACATAGTTGTTTCCCCACTGCCTATTACGGTGGCAGGAGTAAGGCCATGTATAAATGTCACATTTAATAGTATGTAGTTTATCTATAATACCTGACCAACTACAGTATATACCAAACAGCCACCATATTGCATTATGAATGATTTGGTAGAAATCCAAAAAAGGAATCTTTGTGGAATGGGACGAGAATAAATGTCCTCCTTAGCCCCTGCACTGCACCCGTTTATAGCTGCCAATGCCCCGGTGTGCTTGGGGGTGGGGTGGGAACCACCTAATTATTTATATACAAGAAGGTACATTGGGTTTGTGAGGATACATAGCATGGTATTTATAATCTTGTAAAGCCACTAGTACGCGCAGTGTTTCGGGCAGGTCCTTAATCTAACAGATAATTTTAAGTGGGTAAATTCAAGCAGAATTAATAAAATGATAACAGATACATTGCAAGAAAAAAAAGAAAAATGAGATGGGAGAGATTAGTAGGTATATTAAAGCACATTGGTAGCTCTGATTGATTGCACTGACAGCTTGATTGGTAATTTATACAAGATTAATAGGCACCATACAGCAAAGTGATAGTGCATATAAGAAGACGGCAATGATCACAATGGTAAAGTTGTTTGGATTAGGTACATAAAGATTGGGTAGCACTAGATACAGTGCAATTTTAAAGCAACAAGGTAGGAAACTATGAAGATGAAATTAGGTACTTTTTAGTTTTGTTTTTGAATGACGCAAAAGTTGGACAGCTTTTCAATTCATTAGGGAGCGAATTCCATAGATTAGGTCCCTTTATTTGCATATATATATATAGTGTGTTTACACAGATTAAGTTTTACTCTGGGGATATCAGAGAGATATTTATTTCTGGTGTGGTGATTATGGGTCCTATTACATCTGTCCAGGGGGAGTTTCAGAGCAGAGTTTGCATTTAAGAACAGTTTTGTAAATGTAGTTGACACAAGAGAATGTGTGAAGGGAGTTTGTTAAGCATGTTTAGGGAGTTAAACAAGGGGGCTGAGTGTTGTCTGAAAGCAGAATTTGTTATTATTCTGATAGCAGATTTTTGCTGGGTGATGATGGACTTGAGGTGGTTTGCAGTGGTTGAACCTCATGCACAGATACCATAATTAAGATAGGGATAGATTAGTGCATAATATAGTGAGCTGAGAGCAGAGTTAGGTACATAATATCTGATTTTGGAAAGTATACCAATTGTTTTAGAGACTTTCTTAGTTATGTGTTGTATGTGGGTGCTGAAGTTGAGTCTCTTGTCTAGGAATAGGCCAAGAAACTTTCCATCATTTTTATTACTAATGTTAACATTGTCTATCTGAAACTGAATTGCATTTGTTGATTTGCTTCCAAATAAGATGTAGTAGGTCTTTTATATGTTAAGTGTTAGTTTGTTGGTTGACACCCATAAGTAGACTCTTTTTTTTTAATTCATTATTAACAATATTATTTAGTGTATGTGGGTTGGGGTTTGAGTAGATGAGGGTAGTAGTATCATCAGCAAACAATATAGGTTTAAGAATGTTAGAGACATTAGGCAAATCATTGATGTATATAAGAAATCAGAGGTGTCCCAAGATGCTGCCCTGTGGCACCTGACCTTTAATGTAATAAAATGCCTTTTACTGGAGGAGCCTCAGTGGCTTCCTGAAGCTAACTTGCTGAGATTTCTACATACTAAAGGGTCACATTAATCATGGAAGTTCTGTTTGGCCCATCAGGGACCAGAGCCAGAACCCGGCCCCCTCTAGAAATACAGGGAGGTGACACTCTGCCAACTTACTGGAAGAAGCCTCCAGAAAGTGTGTGAAGCTTTACAGCAAACTGGAGAGTCTACAGAGGACAAAGTCTTGAAACTGCCAAACAACTTTGCAAACAATTCACACAGAACAAGGGATTCAAACTCAAAATTCATTAGTACTGATTGCCACCACCAGGCAGGTCTTGGAACAGGGTACCAGGGAAATGGTTAACCAATAAAGCATCCATTGTGGCATGCAGGTACAGGCATACCTCAGTTTAAGAGTTTAATTGGTTCCTGGAGACGCCTCGTATTCCGAAAACTCGCATTCCGAAGCTAATTTCCCCATAAGAAATAATGGGAAATGAATTAATCCGTTCCTGACTACCCCAAAAACCCCATATCAAACTAAATTTTTATACCTAATTCATCTAAATAAACCTACAAAACTATGTTCAAGTTATTACTTACCTTGCTCTTGAATGCTGTAGGCGTATGGAAGATGGTGAGGAGGGGGGAGGAGGAGAGGAGTTACTGTTTGGAAGGGGAGTCCCTTTCCATTATCACATCAGGCAGTGAGGACTTCACTGGTATGCACACACTGGCACATTTTGCCTGCATACCACTAGGACTTGCTTGTCTTACTAAGAATTTCTCTAAAGACACTTGTTTTTCCCTACATTTTAACACTTGTCTGTAGTAAGACATCACATTATCATTTAAAAGGTCAATGCAACGGCCTGCTACAGCTTTATCTGGGTGAGTTTTTTCAACAAAACTTTGCAGTTCTTCCCATACTTCACACATTTTCTTAATCAAGGAGGGACATCCTCTACTGCCTCTACTCACAGCTATTTTCTTAGGTTGAACCTTATCAATGGCTTTCTTGAGACCCATGGTGAGATATATAATAACAAACTGTATAGTCAAATGACAAAAATCCAACAAAACACTGAAAATCCAGGTGAAGAATTGATGTGGGATAGTCACTGGGCGCGAGACAATGGTAAACTGAGGGGCGGAGTGGCGGAGGGGCGACGATCGCCGATCGACCACGCGCTAGGTCGGCCTGTACGCGTATCAACAAACTCGCGTCCCGAGGTAACCCTCGCATTCCGAGACATAATTTTCGAGGAAATCCTGCTCGTATTCCGAAAAACTCGCATACAGGGACACTCGCATTCCGAGGTACCACTGTACTGGTATTACAAAGAGCCTGAGTGTGATGATGACTATGTACAATGTTCAAATATCAGTGAATCAATGTTGTCCACGATGTTCACAGCGCTAGCCACAGCACCGTAGCATTATTTCGTCCATAAAGGAATCTTTAAACGACTTTTTAAATGACTTCTTATGTTCCTTTACAAAATAAACTTGTGGTCAATTATTCATTTACAGGATTTAGTGACCAGGATTGTGATAAAAGCAGGATTGTGATGATAATTAGCACTGTGCGTAGTATTGTGGGAGGAGGAATTTTGGTGAAGGAGGAGGGAATCGAGATAGCGTCACTGTGTGTGGCAGCCACTCTTGTTTTGCTCACCATCCTAGATTAGTGGTTTGCTATGGTGAACACACATCACATGTACATGGGTATATACAATGTGTGTATATAGTGTAATGACAGCAATAGGAGTATGTTGGGTAGAGCCATTTTGGTGAAGGAGGTGGCGTCGTACTCGTAGCATTGTCATCTGCTGTGTGACTTGTCATGTAGTGTATGGTGGCCACTGTGCTGTTTGGACACAATACTAGCTTAGTTGTATAGTTATGTTGAATAAAACATGTAGATACTTATACATAACATCTGTAAATAATGTAAAAAAAAAACAATAATAGTATGGTGGGAGGAGGAATGTTGGCGAGTAAGCTGTTGGAGGTGTGAGGGAGGGCTGGCTGGGTGTGGCAGCTCACACTAGCGGAGTTCTGAGTGTGTTGATTGTGAATGTATATAGTGTGTGATAGAGTATAGTATGTAAATATGTTGTAAATATACATAAATGAACATGAATCATTGGGTAAATGAGCAATATATGTGGACACATTTGTGACGCATGTAACACAGTGTCTTGGGACAGTACGGATGTTTTACTGCCATATTGTGTACGTGTTCATTATACATAGGACATAATGTGATCAAAGCGGCATCAGAAACCCAAACCCTAATAATGGAGAATTTTAACCATAAGACTATAGATTGGGTAAATCTAACGTCACAAGCAGAGGGAGAACAATTTCTAGATCTGGTTCAGGACTCCTTTCTCATACAGCATGTGGTAGAGCCCACACATAGGCACACAAACATTCATACCAAAACAAAGATGCAGACCTAGGAAATGGGTGGTTCAACAGAAATTGCGAGAGGGCCAGAGATCAAAAGACACAAGCACGGAATTGTTATAGGAAGAGGCCAAATCCCCAAACATTCCAGCGATAGAAAGATACAAGAAACAACTACACGTCAGTAAGGAGAGAGGCAGAGAGGAACTTTGAGGTATAGCAGACAAATGTAAATCAGATCCAGGCCTTTTCTATAAGTTCATTAAAAGCAAGCTGCAGGTAAAGGATAATATTCAGAGGTTGAAAATGGGGGAAAGATACATGGAAAATGAAAAGGAAATGTGTGAATCATTAAACAAAAGTTCCAAAGTGTGCTTGTACAGAATGAGATCTTCAGAGAACCAGACACAATAAGAATTCCAGAGAGCAGCATAGAGCACATAGAGGTGTCTAGAGACGATGCCAAATGCTCTTGGAGTTAAGTAAGAACAAAGCAGTTGGCCCAGATGGAGTTTCACCATGGATTTTGAAAGAATGTGCACCTGAGCTCAGCATTCCACTTCAGCTGATTTTTCAGACATCCCTGTGTACAGGAGTCATAGCAGATGTGTGAAAAAAAGCTAACATAGTTTCAATCTACAAAAGTGGCAACAGGGAAGACCCCCTCAATTATAGACCTGTATCATTGACAAGTGTAATAGTCAAAATATTGAAAAAAATAATAAAAACTAAATGGGCAGAACACCTAGAGAGAAATTGTATAATACCAGTCACAGTATGATTTTCAATCTGGAAGATCCTGTGTATCGAATTTACTCAGTTTCTGTGATTGATCCACAGAGATTTTACAGGAAAGAGATGGTTGGGTTGACTGCACCTATCCGGACCTGGACCTAAAAAAGGCTTTCAACAGAGTTCTACATAAGAGGTTATTCTGGAAACTGGAAAATATTGGAGGGGTGACAGGTAAGCTTCTAACGTGGATGAAAAAATTTCTGACTGATATAAAACTGTGGGCAGTGATCAGAGGCAATGTATCGAACTGGAGAAATGTCACAAGTGGAGTCCCACAGGGTTCAGTTCTTGCACCAGTGATGTTCATTGTCTACATAAATGATCTACCAGATGGAATACAGAATTATATGAACATGTTTGCTGATGATGCTAAGGTAATAGGAAGGATAAGAAACTTAGATGATTGTCATGCCCTTCAAGAAGACCTGGACAAAATAAGTATTGGAGCACCACTTGGCAAATGGAATTTAATGTGAATAAATGCCATGCTATGGAATGTGGAATAGGAGAACATAGACCCCACACAACCTATAAATTATGTGAGAAATCTTTAAAGAATTCTGATAAAAAAAAAAAAGAGATCTTCGGGTGATTCTAGATAGAAAACTATCACCTGAGGACCACTTAAAGAATATTGTGCGAGGAGCCTATGCTACTCTTTCTAACTTCAATATTGCTTTTAAATACATCAATGGTGAAATACTAAAGAAATTGTTCACATCTTTTGTTAGGCCAAAGCTAGAATATGCAGCGGTTGTGTGGTGCCCATATCTTAAGAAGAACATCAACAAACTGGAAAAGGTGCAAAGACATGCTACGTACTAAGGTGCTCCCAGAACTGAAGGGCAAGCGATACAAGGAGAGGTTAGAAGCATTAAGTATGCCAAAACTAGAAGACAAGAAAAAGAGGTGATATGATCACTACGTACAAAATAGTAACAGGAATTGATAAAATTGATAGGGAAGATTTCCTGACACCTGGAACTTCAAGAACACGGTCATAGATTTAAACTAACTAAACAAAGATGCCGAAGAAATATAAGAAAATTCACTTTAGCAAATAGTGGTAGATGGTTGGAACAAGTTGGGTGAGAGGGTGGTGGAGGCCAAAACCGTCAGTAATTTCAAAGCGTTATATGACAGAGTGCTGGGTAAATGGGACACCACGAGCGTAGCTCTCATCCTGTAACTACACTTAGGTAACATTTGCAATCTTGTAAAGCCACTAGTACGCGCAGCATTTCGGGCAGGTCCTTAATCTAACAGATAATTTTAAGTAGGTAAATTCTAGCAGAATTAATAAAAGGATAACAGATACATTGCAAGAAAAAAAATGAGATGAGAGAGAATAGTAAGTATATTAAAGCACATTGGTATATTAAAGGTCTGGTTGATTACATTGACAACTTGATTGGTAATTTAAACAAGATTAACAGACACCGTACAGCAGATTGATAGCACATATAAGAAGACAGCAATGATCTCAGTGGTAAAGATGTTCGGATTGGGTACATAAAGATAGGGTGATTGGGTTATCTTGAGATGATTTCGGGGCTTTTTAGTGTCCCCACGGCCCGGTCCTCGACCAGGCCTCCACCCCCCAGGAAGCAGCCCCGTGACAGCTGACTAACACCCAGGTACCTATTTTACTGCTAGGTAACAGGGGCATAGGGTGAAAGAAACTTTGCCCATTGTTTCTCGCCGGCACCTGGGATCAAACCCAGGCCCACAGGATCACAAGTCCAGCGTGCTGTCTGCTTGGCCTACCGGCTCCCTTGGGACTGATGGGTAGCAATAGATACAGTGCAATTTTAAAGCAACAAGGTAAAAAAACTATGCAGATGAGATTAGGTACTTTTTAGTTTTGTTTTTGAATGACGCAAAAGTTGGACAGCTTTTCAATTCATTAGGGAGTGAGTTCCATAGACTGGGTCCCTTTATTTGCATAGTGTTTACACAGCATCATACTAGATCTTGTGCTAACATCACAAGAGGGTATGTTTGATCAAATTCAGGTTGGGGAATAGCTAACCCCATCATGTGATCACCATATTTTGAGATGGACTACAAATACAGAAACCCACATAAAGGTTCATGATGAATTTTTAGATTACCATCGAGGTGACTATCATGGAATGAGAGAGGAACTGCAAAACATCTCCTGGAGGGAACTAATAGGTGAACATGACATGGAAGCATCTTGGCAAAACTTTAAGGTCATAAAGGAACTCGTTCAAAATTATGTGCCAAAAAGGAGGAAAAAACGAAAGGGAACTAGATGGATGACTCGGGCAGTAAAACAAGCACTGATAACTAAGAGGATCCTGTGGAGAACATATAAATCCACGATGGACATCATTGATTATGAGATATATAAAAGGGCACTAAACTCAGTCACCCAGGAAATCAGATCAGCCAAAAGGAACTACAAAAGAAAATTTGCCCAAAACATAAAGATAGATCCAAAGTCATTCTATGCCTATATAAGTAAAAACCAAAACTAAGGACTCGGTGGGACCTTTAAAAGATGAGACTAACCAAACTATAATGGATTACAACAGGCCAGCAAACACTGTAAATGAATACAGTATTGTACATCAGTGTTCACACTAGAACGTTTAGATTACATCCCATCGCCCACACAAAATATTTCAAGGTGATGAAGAGAATGAATTTAGGAATATAACCATAATATGACATAATCAGGAAGAACAGTGGCAAACTAAAAAACTTGAAAGACCTAGGTGTGGATGAAATACAGTCCACTGTCATAGAGGAACTGGCAGAAGAACCACTGAAATTACTTTTCACAAAGTCTGTGGACCAAGGGATAGTCCCCCTAGACTGGAAATATGCAATTATCACCCCTATTTTCAAAAAATGGCAGAAAGAGCTCGGTGGAGAACTACCTTCCAATCAGCTTGACATCACGCATCTGCAAGCTCATGGAGAGAATCCTAATTGAGGGAATCATTCGCCATCTTTCAGTGAACAATCTTGCTAAATTGATGTTACGTTACGCTTCTGAGCAAGGCTCGAATTCCTGTCACAGTTAATCAAAAGCTCAGTAGCCTATTAACATCTAGGTATAAAGTAAAACAACTGTGGTAAAATGGAAAAGCCTGTTTACTCTGGGGTAGGGATAAATTACAAAAGATACAAGAAAATATGACTGACTATATGCTTAATTAAGGGTAATTAAAAATAAGGGCTGATGACCACTGACACAATGTAAAATTAGAAAATGGCTTAACACTTCATAAACATGTATTACCAAACACAAAGCAACCAACAGACTCGAGAACAACTCTCAGTCTACTTAACTCACGATCAGTCACCTGTGGCCCCACTCTGCAACTGAACGCACGTTCACCTTACCTCCTCACACGTAAGCGTGACTCGACTCGGTAGCCAGACACGTCTGACAACAGCTCTTAACACACTCACTTACATACAGAGATAATCACTTACAAACACGTCTACACAAAAGTAGTTAAAGCCACAGATTACCTACGGGTAACCTGTGGCTCAGTGGTCAGCGCTGTCGGCTCACAGCCGGCACGTCCTAGGTTCGAATCCTGGGCAGGGCGAGACAGCTAGGTGCGTCTCCTTGCACCCGTTGCCTCTGTTCACTTAGCAGTAATTAGGAACTTGGTTGTTAGTCGACCGTTGTGGATCGCTTACCGAGGAATGGTCAAATACTGTTCATATTCGAGAAAACTTCGAATTTCCCAGAAAACATGGAAACCCACAAAAGTATGTACTGTAATATATTATACATTCTGGAATAACAACTCAAAATAATATGTATCTCATAAGGAAAATAATAAATAATTGAATGCAAACCAAAACTGGTAACAGTGGCATGTACCAACACATGCGACAGATTCCCATGTCTAATACCTGTCTACTAGTACATATGCACACATGATTGCCTGTCATACAATATAATACAACAAAGGTAAATACAAATGCATAAATGAACACGTCATCAAAATAAAATAGTTTATGTGCTGAAAAACATATGGTAATTTTATTCATATAGGACAAAGTGAGGTGGGATGAACATATAATTATGCATACATCAACAATAGTGAGAATCGGGTAATTACCTGGTTTGTAAAAATCGACACAAAATGAGTTTGTTAAAAATAGATCTTCAGAAGAATATAACTGCTCTAGAGAAAGTGCAACTCCGGGCAACGGAAATTATTCCAGAGCTAAGTCAGCTCACATATTAGGAACAGTTGAGAGCCACAGGGCTTACAACTACAAATCAGGCATGACAGGGCAGATCTTATTGAAATGTTTAAAATGCTGAACAAATTGGAGGATGTTGATTCGGAAAATTTCTTCAAAAGATCTGGTGTAACACAAACAAGGAGCAATGGTTTTAAGCTCAACAAGCCACAATGTAGGACTGAGAATAGGAGATGCTTTTTCCACCCACAGGGTTCTTAACCCGTGGAACTACCTACCCGCTGAAGCCGTAAATGCCAAAACTGTTAACCTGTAAAGTACAGCTGACAACCTCTTATAGTTAGTGAATTATTATTTATCTACCTGATCTATATGATAGCCACTATCTCTAGTGGCTGTGGTGGGCCTGGGAAGCCAGTGGCATATAATCCTCTTCCCCCCCTCTCCCCAATTTTTCCTGCTTAGTTTTTAATTCTGCATTTTGAAATGTAGTCATATTTTTACTTTTATGACTTTGGTGAGTAGGTGTTTTCATGAGTTTTATTTTCCTTGCCAATAATATAGTACCTGTATTTCCCTTTGGTCTGGCTTACATTGTAACTTTGTGAGCTTGAAACTGTTCTGTAAGATTTAATGAATATTTTGTATAATGGTCTGGATTAACCCTTACACTGCTCAGGGGTCCTGGGACATTTACACCCCTGTGCGCAAGAAAAAAAAAATCCAAAAATTTTTTTCGTCTTCTAAACACGTTAATTTTGTGTCCCCTGAGCACGGGAAAAATAGCAAAAAAATCGTAGGTCACATATTTGGGCGCAATTGACCGAGGAAGTCTGGCAAAAAGTGGGCGTTGACAGAGCGGTCGCCAGGGCCGGTCAGCGTCACCCGCGCTGACAGATGGGAGTTGCCACAAAGATATTATTACCTAATTGTTTCAATGTCTCCGATTGATTTTTTCTTAGTTTTTTTGCAGTAATATTATTCATAGTGTGTATTGTAATATATTTATATAATAAAAGTGGTGAATAATCGCTATACTCAAAGTATGGTGTGCATATTAGTGATTCAATTATTATGTTCATAAAACAATAAACAAACAGTTTTGCTGCTATTACACTCTATACACAGGTTATATATAAGTATCTGCATATTTTGGTCACCATAACGAACCACTAAGTTGGTATTGAGAGTCGAAAAGCAACGAAGAGTTACCGCCACACACCACCAGCCGCCACTCGCTGCCACTCCCTCAACACACGCACTAAACTTTCTCCCCCAACAGTACCATTTGTGGTGTTATTACACTATATACAGACGTTATATAAGTATGTATATATTTTGTTCACCACAACTGTACAGTTAAGCTGATATAGTTATTTCAGGCACAAGAGTCGTCGCTATACACAGCTGGCGGCTCCCTCACTCATTCAAGGTCACACACACACTAAACTTTCTCCCCCAACAATACTGTTTGCTGCTATTACACTCTATACACAGGTTAATATAAGTATTTGCATATTTTGGTCACCATTACGAACCACTAAGTTGGTATTGAGAGTCGAAGAGCAACGAAGAGTTACCGCCACACACCCCAGCCACTCGCTGCCACTCCCTCAACACACGCACTAAACTTTCTCCCCCAACAATACCATTGTGGTGTTATTACACTATACAGACGTTATATATAAGTATGTATATTTTTGTTCACCACAACTGTACAGCTAAGCTGATATAGTTAGTTCAGGCACAGAGTCGTCGGTATACACAGCTGGCGGCTGGCGGCTCCCTCACTCATTCAAGGTCACACGCACTAAACTTTCTACTCTCCCCCCCAATACTGTTTTCAGTGTTATTACCCTATATACCATATTATATATAAATATCTACATGTTTTATGCACTGTAACTGTACACCTAAGCTTGTAGTATGCCCAAGAGCATAGTGGCCACCCTCTAACAGCTTGACAAATCGTGCAGACGACGTCACCTCCGTCATCCAAATGGTTACTCCCAGCATAATCCTTTGCTGTTATTACACTAATACACACATTATATATAAGTATCTACATTTGTGTTCACCATAGAGAACCACTGAGCTGGTATGGTGAATGTAAACAATAACAGGTGGCCACACAGTCAGTAAACGATGCTGTCTTCCTCATCTCTCAGCATCACTCCTCCCACAGCGTTAATTATTACAACAATCCTGCTATTATCACAACCCTGGTTATTTATATCACAGTCACGGGTCATCTGTAATAGTGTCATCACTAAATAATAACAGTTATATATTTATTTTGACATTTTTCGGTGATGCTGTGGTCACAAGCTGAACAGCAATGCTGATCGCTCATGGCTGCGTGCCNAAAAGCCACCACACTCAGGCGGAAGCCAAGAATTCAGCCACTGGGACGTGCCGTCAGCTGGGAGGCAGGTAAACACACGAGTGGGCGGACACCAAGCTGACAGGCCAGGAAACCAAGCTCATGGACCACGAGTAGGTGTAAACCAAGCTCACACATCTCGAGTAGGTGTAAACCAAGGTTGCGGAGCACGAGTGGGTGGATACCAATCTCACGGACCAGGAGGTGTAAACCAAGCTCACGGGCCAAGAGTGGGCGGACACACTGTGGGCGTAGACTTCCTGTTGCTGAAGCCGCAGTTTAAACTAACTGTAGACTGACAGTGGCAGGAAAAGTGTACAGAGGAGCAGTCATCATGCTGCAGCTGACCAAGAGGTGGGTCTAATATTTTTCTATTTTTTTTTTTCCTACTACAGACGTGAGCCTAATTATTTACAGCGCTAACCATTACACATACAGTCTCTCCTGTTTAATGGCGAGGATTATGTTAGAGTTAAGGATTATGTTCAATGTAGAGTTAGATTATGTTTAATGTTAAGGATTTGTTAAGAGTATATAATGCACACAGAGTTGTTGACCATTCATCCACAGAACGTGAGTGAAGTGCTGTTATAATAGCAAACTATGATTCTAATTAGCATATATTTACATATTTTACATTGATGAACCATTAGGCTGCTCAGCCTTAGGGATCAAGAAGCTAAAAATATTCGAATTATGTAAAAATTACTTATAAATGTTAAACAAATCTCTAATTTATTGGCTTCAGCGTCGTGAAAGTTTCATCAAAATATTTTCAGAAATTAATTTTAAATGATTTTTTTTTAAAAGAAGAACATTTCCTTGATAAGGAGAACAGCTCCTGTTAACTGGAAGTGATGGATAATCCAGTAATAAAGAGGTGTAAGCACCTGTCCGACACACACACAAAGAAGAAAAATAGTAAGAAGTGTCCACAAAGTGGATATGCAGCTGGTGCCTTTATAGCATTGCAGAGTAATACACTATAACACAAATCGTAATGAGTATGTTGTTATGCTCTATTTTGTTATACAGTATATCATATAAATATATTGCCCAATGTTAATATGTTACTTTCACCAATGTCCTAAAAAAAAAACTTTTTAGGGGAAATTAATTTTTTTCCTTTTTTTTTTTTTCTTCTTTGTTTATTATCTGATATGGCTGTAACCACTACATCGTGGAGAGTGCATACCCGTCCCTAACTATGTGAAGATAAAATTAAATTGGTCAACAAATAAATCGGTTACACCTGGCAGAACTTGGAATTTTGAATTATTTTTGGCTGATTTTTCACAGATATCAAACTCTCTTTTCTTTGTCTCTTTAGGTTGTTTTGATGATTAGGAATCAGATTAGAGCTTTTTCACTTATGTAAAGTATACTCTAAATATATCCCCTAAATCATTATAATTATTATAAGTATCCCTATATGTGTATTTAGTTTTTTTTTTTTGGGGGGGGGGATTTTTCTTGACTTCATTTCAACACATATTGACCTACAACTTTCACATAGTTGAGTACAAATGCTCAACAATGTTTATTGAAACGTCCACAAAAATTAAGGAATTAGAACTACCTTATTCATTGTCGATAAGTTCACTTTCAATTATCTCTAAAATTTGAGTTTCAACTGTAATCAGCATAAAAAATAGTTTGACTGATTCTCACCATATTTGCATATAATGTGCACAACTGTCTTTTCTACAATCCCTTTAGAATGGATTTTTCATAAACCCTAAACGTTTGGAGTTATAAATTTCTTGTCTACATTTGGCGTCTATTTTCAAATGCGTTATTAACAATTTTTTTTTTTTTACAGTAAACTATACTGAAAACCTATATTCTAAATCTACGAAAATGAAGATCATATGCTATTCTGAGAGCATAATAACTCCAAACGAACAATTGGTGATATTTTATATTTTTTCAGCCGATTTCAAAATATGAAGTTTTCAGCTCAATTTTAGAATTATTTTTTATTATCTTGTTTTTCATGCTACATTGGTGATCATTTAGACTGTTAGAACATGTGCTAGTAGATATACACAAAATATTTGAAAGTGTTTGATCAAGTTTGAGAAACTGTTCCATGTCCATACATACATACATGCATGTATTGTTCCGTTTAAGTGTTAAAATACACTTGCAAGCATGAGGTATAATTGCATCATATATATTACATCACAATACTGTACATAACAAAACTTTGATATACTGTACTCTACATTATAGCAGGTTGATGAGGAAAAGGACGTTGGAGTCAAAATTCACCACTCAATGAAAGTTACACAGCAGGTAGGAACAGCAGTTAAAAAAGCTAACCAAACACTTGGAATAATCAAGTGTACCTTTGTTTTCAAGGGAAAAGAAGGTAATGATACAATTGTATAAATCTCTAGTGCTTTTGGATTACTGTATCCAAGCATGGAGACCTCATCTTCAGAAGGATATAACTACTCTGGAGAAAGTGCAAATGTCTGCAATAAAAATCATTCCAGAGCTAAGTCAACGCACATATCGGGAACGGGAATGGTTGAGGGCCACGTGGCTAGTAACACTACAAACCAGGCATGACAGGGCGGATCTTATTGAAACATTTAAAATACTGTACTGAACAAATTTCAGGATGTTGACCCGGAAAATTTCTTCAAAAAATCTGTGTAACACAGACAAGGAGCAACGGTTTCAAGCTCAACAAGCCACGTTGTAGGACTGAGACAGGAGATGCTTTTTCACTCACAGGTTATTAACCCATGGACTGCCTGCCCACGCCAAAACCATTAATGCTGGAAAAGATGATCAAGGCAAATAGGGGACCTTCAACAGCCGCCAGCTTCCGTCCTTGTCGCGGCCACGTGTTAGTGGCCCTCAGATAAATCGGTAAACAATAGTCTTTGTCCAGTTATCTACTTTCTGCTGCCATTACCTGGTCACCTGATTGTGATAATTATGTATACTGATCTTTGGGCTATGCAGACAAACGCCTCACAGACGGTTTGAACAAGTTAAGTGAGAGGTGGTGGAGTGGCCAAGACCGTCAGTATTCAAAGCGTTATATGACAAAGTGTGCTGGGAAGACGGGACACCACGAGCGTAGCTCTCATCCTGTAACTACACTTAGGTAATTACACTTAGGTAATTACAGAGTTGGCAATTATCAGAGAAGGCTGGCCACACGCCAGATTGCAGGAGTAGAATAACTCTCGAAATAAACAGGTAAGCTATAAGTAATCTGGTACCTCGCCCTTCTGCCAAGCCATTTCTGACATGCTGTAAATTTAACACCGTCTACCATCACTCACCCATGTCTTAACATAACTGTAGGTATCATATATGCATCTTATAGGCTAAAGGATGATGTTGCTATTAATTGTTAGTTATTTGTAAATATGATGGATACAGTCTAAATTTTTGCTATTTTGTTTTTCAGATTACAAGAGGGAATATCTCTTGTAAATACCATAGACATCAGCAAGATTAATGGAGTGTTGGGCCGAGTTTGTGCTGCACTGTGTGCTGGATCTTCGCAGGTCTCAATATCTTAGTCGTATAAAACTTAAATATTATTATCCAGAGAATGTCATAATATGTGACTTAGGTGACAATACGTAACATGTGTGGGATAAGTTATTGAACATTAAAAAATTACTTGTCATAATCGGATTTCTTTTTAGATCTGGTATGTACTGTATATGTTAATGTATGAAATTATTTAACTAATTGTGTGCCTCTTGAGTATTTTATTTTTATAACTGAACCTTATTTCCCATGTGACATCAGGTGAGAATATATAGGGTAATCACTGGTATCAAGCCACTAAATTTCATAATGAAAAATAATAAATTTATGGAAATACAGATGGTACATTGTAGGAATAGGACTTCAGCAATGAAATTACATTCCAATCATGTCTATAGATGTAATATATATACTTGTTGCATTTTGTGAGGTCTGTAGGTGCAGAATGAGGCTTATCCATCCCGTCCTCTCTACATGTTCATCACATTTTGGTGTATAAATCTGCCAAGGACAAAAAAATGTTGTAATAAAAATCATAGTGACTCGCAAAATTGCCATGGTCCTGTTTTGGTGTCCTGTTTTCTATTCATGGGGTCTCGATTAGGTTAGGCTCGGGTCTATTTAAGATATCATTTTAGTGATGTTGTGAGTGCTTGAGAGGACACGCTATCTTTTAAACATGTTTTTCTCTCGTTACTGCCTATTATCATTACTTTCTGCAACATCACCCTCTTTATTAGTTTAGCATTGTTTACAGGACGATTATGTGTTAGGATTAGTTTGTAAGTTGATGACTTCAGTTATCTTCCCACAGAGATCAAACACACGGTGCTAATTACTATTCCTGTCAGTTTGGTGATGCCGCTCCACTAATGGCATCACTAGACATGTTATTCCTCTGGCATTATAAAGTTGAATTGTGTTAATGTGCTGGATATTCTTATGATTTCCTGGGCTCATTGATAGATTTTATTTGCACCTTGGGATGTTCTTGCATAACTTCCTACACCTTCTTCTTGTGATGTAGTAGTCATAAGATGAATCTCATGGGTTAACCAGAGATCAACCTTTTTGGGGACTTGTGTTACTAGCAGTTCGCCAAAGCAGGCAAAAAAGAA
>WNGS01111181.1:19314398-19330310 GCA_020271785.1 Procambarus virginalis | reverse complement strand
TTGCCGCAGTGTGGCCCGGGGCATGTCCCCACTGGGTGCCGGGCTGGACCAGTGGTGTGTCACCAGCTGCGCTGCCGGCTACTGTCCACCCTCTCATTTATTTGCTAGTAGCCCTGTAACGAACACTGCGCCAGGGAACTGTTCCACTAACTGCCCCAGGGAACTGTTTCCACTAACTGTGCCAGGAAACTGTTCACTACTAACTGCCCCAGGAACTGTTCCACTAACTGCGCCAGGGAACTGTTCCACTAACTGCCCTCCCAGGGAACTGTTCCACTAACTGCCCCAGGGAACTGTTCCACTAACTGTGCCAGGGTCTGTTCCACTAACTGCACCAGAGAACTGTTCCACTAACTGCGCCAAGAACTGTTCCACTAACTGTGCCAGAGAACTGTTCCACTAACTGTGCCAGAGAACTGTTCCACTAACTGCGCCAGGGAACTGTTCTACTAACTGCCCCAGGGAACTGTTCCACTAACTGCCCCCAGGAACTGTTCCACTATGCCCCAGGGAACTGTTCCACTAACTGCCCCAGGGAACTGTTCCACTAACTGTGCCAGGGAACTGTTCCACTAACTGCCCCAGGGAACTGTTCCACTAACTGTGCCGGGAACTGTTCCACTAACTGCCCCAGGGAACTGTTCCACTAACTGTGCCAGGAACTGTTCCACTAACTTGCCACCCCCAGGAACTGTTCCACTAACTGCGCCAGGGAACTGTTCCACTAACTGCCCCAGGGAACTGTTCCACTAACTGCCCCAGGGAACTGTTCCACTAACTGCCCCAGGGAACTGTTCCACTAACTGTGCCAGGGAACTGTTCCACTAACCGCCCCAGGGAACTGTTCCACTAACTGTGCCAGGGAACTGTTCCACTAACGCCCCAGGGAACTGTTCCACTAACTGTGCCAGGGAACTGTTCCACTAACTGCGCCAGAGAACTGTTCCACTAACTGCGCCAGGAACTGTTCCACTAACTGCCCCAGGGAACTGTTCCACTAACTGTGCCAGGGAACTGTTCCACTGACTGTGCCAGGGAACTGTTCCACTAACTGCCCCAGGGAACTGTTCCACTAACTGCCCCAGGGAACTGTTCCACTAACTGCCCGAGGGAACTGTTCCACTAACTGCGCCAGGAACTGTTCCACTAACTGCGCCAGGAACTGTTCCACTAACTGCCCAGGGAACTGTTCCACTAACTTCCCCAGGAACTGTTCCACTAACTGCCCCAGGGAACTGTTCCACTAACTAGCCCCAGGGAACTGTTCCACTAACTGCCCCAGGGAACTGTTCCACTAACTGTCCCAGGGAACTGTTCCACTAACTGCCCCATGGAACTGTTCCACTAACTGCCCCAGGGAACTGTTCCACTAACTGCCCCAGGGAACAATTCCACTAACTTCCCCAGGGAACTGTTCCACTAACTATCCCAGGGAACTGTTCCACTAACTGTCCCAGGGAACTGTTCCACTAATTGACCCAGGGAACTTTTCCACTAACTGTCCCAGGGAACTTTTCCACTAACTGTCCCAGGGAACTGTTTCACTAACTTCCCCAGGGAACTGTTCCACTAACTGTCTCAGGGAACTGTTCCACTAACTATCCCAGGGAACTGTTCCACTAACTATCCCAGGGAACTGTTCCACTAACTGTCCCAGGGAACTGTTCCACTAATTGACCCAGGGAACTTTTCCACTAACTGTCCCAGGGAACTTTTCCACTAACTGCCCCAGGGAACAATTCCACTAACTTCCCCAGGGAACTGTTCCACTAACTGTCCCAGGGAACTGTTCCACTAACTATCCCAGGGAACTGTTCCACTAACTTCCCCAGGGAACTGTTCCACTAACTGTCCCAGGGAACTGTTCCACTATCCCAGGGAACTGTTCCACTAACTGCCCAGGGAACAATTCCACTAACTTCCCCCGGCTACTGTTCCACTAACTGTCCCAGGGAACTGTTCCACTAACTATCCCAGAGAACTGTTCCACTAACTTCCCCAGGGAACTGTTCCACTAACTGTCCCAGGGAACTGTTCCATTGAATGTTCCACTAATGCCCAGGGAACTGTTCCGCTAACTGTCTCAGGGAACTGTTCCACTAACTATCCCAGGGAACTGTTCCACTAACTTCCCCAGGGAACTGTTCCACTAACTGTCCCAGGGAACTGTTCCACTGAATGTTCCACTAATGCCCAGGGGAACTGTTCCACTAACTGTCCCAGGGAACTGTTCCACTAACTTCTCCAGGAAACTGTTCCACTAACTGCCCCAGGTAACTGTTCCACTAACTTCTCCAGGTAACTGTTCCACTAACTTCTCCAGGTAACTGTTCCACTAACTGCCCCAGGGAACTGTTCCACTAACTGTTCCACTAATGCCCAGGGGAACTGTTCCACTAACTGTCCCAGGGAACTGTTCCACTAACTTCTTCAGGGAACTGTTCCACTAACTTCTTCAGGGAACTGTTCCACTAACTGCCCCAGGGAACAATTCCACTAACTGCCCAAGGGAACTGTTCCACTAACTTCCCCAGGGAACTGTTCCACTAACTGCCCAAGGGAACTGTTCCACTAACTGTTCCACTAACTGCCCCAGGGAACTGTTCCACTAACTGCGCCAGGGAACAATTCCACTAACTGCCCCATGGAACTGTTCCACTAACTGTCTCAGGGAACTGTTCCACTAACTGCTCCACTAACTGCCCCAGGGAACTGTTCCACTAACTGCCCAAGGGAACTGTTCCACTAACTGTACCACTAACTGCCCCAAGGAACTACTACTGGTTCGTGGTCTTAAAGAGCTACCAGGCCACAATTATAGGTCTTTGTATGATCTATTGCAAACTGCATCTATAAGAGTCTTAAGATAGTTTCCAGGATATTTTATATCTTGAATATCTCAGCTATATATATATATATATATATATATATATATATATATATATATATATATATATATATATATATATATATATATATATATATATATATATTACGCTTGTTATTTTATATTTGTCATATAGGCGTATATTGACTTACCGTCTTCTGATAGTTACAATACTTGCTTAGCTACTATATTTAAAATATTTTATTAACTTCTATTATTAGTTCTTACTCAAGCTTTGGCTTGAGTAATAGCACTGTGCCTTGAGCCAGACTGATGCCCCTCGTGCTCTCCCTCTCCCAAGGTGTATACCAGTATACCCTGATGGTTCACTCTCCCAAGGTGTATACCAGCATACCCAGATGGTTCACTCTCCCAAGGTGTATCCCAGTATACCCTGATGGTTCACTCTCCCAAGGTGTATCCCAGTATACCCTGATGGTTCACTCTCCCAAGGTGTATACCAGTATACCCAGATGGTTCCCTCTCCCAAGGTGTATACCAGTATACCCAGATGGTTCACTCTCCCAAGGTGTATACCAGTATACCCTGATGGTTCACTCTCCCAAGGTGTATCCCAGTATACCCAGATGGTTCACTCTACCAAGGTGTATACCAGTATACCCTGATGGTTCACTCTCCCAAGGTGTATCCCAGTATACCCTGATGGTTCACTCTCCCAAGGTGTATACCAGTATACCCTGATGGTTCACTCCACCACTCCTCCGGGGCCTCCACTCGTCAGCACTCTCACACTCGTAGCCCTCAATCCATTATTACATGTATCCAAAGTTGACACATTATAAATGATTGTCACCTTTGATTGCACTCAACTCCTCCAGACAAACAATTGTGACGTACCTTGATACCTTGAGGATACCTTGAGGTGCTTCCGGGCTTAGCGTCCCCGCGGCCCGGTCATCGACCAGGCCTCCTGGTTGCTCTGCCAATGCTCACATACAATATTAAAAATGAACCAGTCTCCTGTGGTTTTCATCCCATTTTGGCCTCCGAATGCACGACAGAACTGACGAGTTAGCCTAGACATGTAAAGTGATAGGAAACGCGCCCAACCATTTCTCTCCCACCAGGAATTCGAACCCGAAATTCCTGATTGTGAGTCGAGAACGAACCCAACTGTGCTAGTCGGGACATTATCCTGCCCTGTAAACCCGCGGAGTTCTATCTACTGATAAAATGTCTGGGGCGCACTACCACCCACGGGATGGGTCTGGGGCGCACTACCACCCACGGGATGGGTCTGGGACGCACTACCACCCACGGGATGGGTCTGGGGCGCACTACCACCCACGGGATGGGTCTGGGGCGCACTACCACCCACGGGATAGGTCTGGGACGCACTACCACCCACGGGATGGGTCTGGGACGCACTACCACCCACGGGATGGGTCTGGGGCGCACTACCACCCACGGGATGGGTCTGGGACGCACTACCACCCACGGGATGGGTCTGGGACGCACTACCACCCACGGGATGGGTCTGGGACGCACTACCACCCACGGGATGGGTCTGGGACGCACTACCACCCACGGGATGGGTCTGGGACGCACTACCACCCACGGGATGGGTCTGGGACGCACTACCACCCACGGGATGGGTCTGGGGCGCACTACCACCCACGGGATGGGTCTGGGGCGCACTACCACCCACGGGATGGGTCTGGGACGCACTACCACCCACGGGATGGGTCTGGGGCGCACTACCACCCACGGGATGGGTCTGGGGCGCACTACCACCCACGGGATGGGTCTGGGGCGCACTACCACCTACGGATGGGTCTGGAGTGCGTAACAGATAAACAAAAATCAAACAAATCCAAGGAGGATTAATAACTCCATTATACAAAGTTAATACAAGCTCATATCATCAAAATTTGACTAAGATTTTATTATCAGCATAAAAATATCGGCCAAATACATAAACTGAACCATAATAATGAAACAACTCTGCTTGGATAAATAAACTAATTAAATGTAGCGAGTGTGTTAATTTTGACCTTAAATGTAATGCACAATAACAATGTGTGAATAACGATGGTAGGGGTACTGAGCACCACATCTACTGATCCTGTGAGAGGCAGGTTACTGTGCACCACATCTACTGATCCTGTGAGAGGTAGGGTACTGAGCACCACATCTACTGATCCTGTGAGAGGCAGGTTACTGTGCACCACATCTACTGATCCTGTGAGAGGCAGGTTACTGTGCACCACATCTACTGATCCTTACTGATCCTGTGAGAGGTAGGTTACTGTGCACCACATCTACTGATCCTGTGAGAGGTAGGTTACTGTGCACCACATCTACTGATCCTGTGAGAGGCAGGTTACTGTGCACCACATCTACTGATCCTGTGAGAGGCAGGTTACTGTGCACCACATCTACTGATCCTGTGAGAGGCAGGTTACTGTGCACCACATCTACTGATCCTGTGAGAGGCAGGTACTGTGCACCACATCTACTGATCCTGTGAGAGGTAGGGGTACTGTGCACCACATCTACTGATCCTGTGAGAGGCAGGGTACTGTGCACCACATCTACTGATCCTGTGAGAGGCAGGTACTGTGCACCACATCTACTGATCCTGTGAGAGGTAGGTTACTGTGCACCACATCTACTGATCCTGTGAGAGGCAGGTTACTGTGCACCACATCTACTGATCCTGTGAGAGGCAGGTTACTGTGCACCACATCTACTGATCCTGTGAGAGGCAGGTTACTGTGCACCACATCTACTGATCCTGTGAGAGGCAGGTTACTGTGCACCACATCTACTGATCCTGTGAGAGGCAGGTTACTGTGCACCACATCTACTGATCCTGTGAGAGGCAGGTTACTGTGCACCACATCTACTGATCCTGTGAGAGGTAGGTTACTGTGCACCACATCTACTGATCCTGTGAGAGGCAGGTTACTGTGCACCACATCTACTGATCCTGTGAGAGGCAGGTTACTGTGCACCACATCTACTGATCCTGTGAGAGGCAGGTTACTGTGCACCACATCTACTGATCCTGTGAGAGGCAGGTTACTGTGCACCACATCTACTGATCCTGTGAGAGGCAGGTTACTGTGCACCACATCTACTGATCCTGTGAGAGGCAGGTTACTGTGCACCACATCTACTGATCCTGTGAGAGGCAGGTTACTGTGCACCACATCTACTGATCCTGTGAGAGGCAGGTTACTGTGCACCACATCTACTGATCCTGTGAGAGGCAGGTTACTGTGCACCACATCTACTGATCCTGTGAGAGCAGGGTACTGTGCACCACATCTACTGATCCTGTGAGAGCAGGTTACTGTGCACCACATCTACTGATCCTGTGAGAGGTAGGGTACTGAGCACCACATCTACTGATCCTGTGAGAGGCAGGTTACTGTGCACTACATCTACTGATCCTGTGAGAGGCAGGTTACTGTGCACTACATCTACTGATCCTGTGAGAGGCAGGTTACTGTGCACTACATCTACTGATCCCTGTGAGAGGTAGGGGTACTGTGCACCACATCTACTGATCCTGTGAGAGGTAGGGTACTGTGCACCACATCTACTGATCCTGTGAGAGGTAGGGTACTGAGCACCACATCTATTGATCCTGTGAGAGGCAGGTTACTGTGCACTACATCTACTGATCCTGTGAGAGGCAGGGTACTGTGCACTACATCTACTGATCCTGTGAGAGGCAGGTTACTGTGCACTACATCTAGTGCATCTCTTAAACGTAAACCAAAATGTAATTGTTTTTTGACTCAAATTTGTGTTACAGCCATTTAATATAACTTGAGATACGGATAGATATGTGCTCAGACTCCTCACAGCTTTCGCAAGTTAAATCAGGTCATGCATTTCACATGTGACATTCAAGACCTTTAATGCAATGGTTCACAGGAAGCATTTATCCGTTTCAATATTTTGGTGCATTATTTAGGATTTTATATATTTGTGGAAGTTTGTGATAGTAAGGCAGTTAGAGCTGTTATTTTTTGTTGATAAATATGAGGCTATACTCTGCAGGTAACTCTTCACTCACACACTAACTCTCTTAAAGAGAGCTTTGTTCGTGCCTACATACTTAACACTTCTTTTGTGCCCCTTAAGTCTGTCATTTAGTGTACAGCCAGTTTCACCAACGTATTGGAGGGAGGGAGGGAAATATCAGGGGAAGCGCCAAGCCATTACGATTATATAGCAATTGTAAGGGTCTTGATAAGGATTTGGGATGGGAAGGGGGATGGAAAGGTGCCTAATCACTTGGACGGTCGGGGATTGAACGCTGACCTGCACGAAGTGAAACCGTCGCTCTACCGTCCAGCCCAAGTGGTTGGTACTGGAGAGGACAAGACGAACAGGAAATAAAGACACCAGCAGCTTGAGAATAGGCACAGTTGATAAATGTAAGGGGTATCCACGGCGAGAGAGAGATGTAAATAAATCTCAGAAACTGAGAGTTTCTGAGAGCGTAGAATGCGTAGAGCACGGAGGAAAAGAGAGATNTGAAGTATGTTGACCAATCCATACATAGAAAATGAAGGGACGACACGTTTCGGTCCGTCCTGGACCATTCTCAAGTCGATTATGACTTGAGAACACAATCGACTTGAGGATGGTCCAGGACGGACCGAAACGTCGTCGTCCCTTCATTTTCTAGTGTGTGGATTGGTCAACACAGATACCGTATGGTAGACAGGGATAGATTAGCGAGTAATACAGTGTAAGAAGAACAAAGTGGAGAACATAAAATCGATTACTTAGAGCACTGTTACGCCAACAGCTTGGGAGACTTTTTTGGCTCTGTGCTGTACTTGAGAACTAAAGTTTTGTCTTTGTATATGTATAGACCAAGGAACCTTCCCTCATGTTTACTGAAGGTTCATATGGTTTGAGATTTTCTCCCAAATAGATGTGGCAGGTCTTTTTCATGTTTAGGGCGAGTTTGTTGGTTGACATCTATTGAGTAACCATCTTTTATTCGTTATTTACAATATTATTTAGAGTATGTGGGTTGTGGTTTGAGCTGATGAAGATAAAATCAACACATAGCATAGGTTTTAGAATATTGGAGACATTTGGCAAGTCTCTGATTTATATCAGAAAAATGAGAGGTTCCAGGACGCTGCCCTGTGGCACTCCTGCGGTTAATGGTAGAGTGAGAGAGGTTATATCATTGATGGCTACATGTTGATGTCTGTTATTAACATATGATCGAATATGGTTCCCATCAGCCTCTAGACATACTTTCCCTACCAACACTTCACTTCCTCATCGCTCGTCTCCTTTCTCCAGTTCTCTGCTCTTTTTCCGATATATTTTTGTCTGGAAAACAAACCGCTATTTGTCTTTCATTTTTATCTTATGGGAAGTCTTTTCTATATTTACCTTCTCATGTTGTATGTTTACCTCATTATGTGGCCGGCTTGCCTTCTCATGTTGTTTGTTTACCTCATTATGTGGCCGGCTTGCTTCTCATGTTGTTTGTTTACCTCATTATGTGGCCGGCTTGCCTTCTCATGTTGTATGTTTACCTCATTATGTGGCCGGCTTGCCTTCTCATGTTGTTTGTTTACCTCATTATGTGGCCGGCTTGCCTTCTCATGTTGTATGTTTACCTCATTATGTGGCCGCTTGCCTTCCACCCCCCCCCCCCCATAGCCTGTTTACATTGCCCTACCTTGGCCTGCTGCTAATATGCCATCGAGGTGGACCAGTGTAAGCACTCATGCAGGAACCTAATGAGTGCCAGGGAGACCTGGACAGTGCCAGTCACTCCCTGACACGGCAGCGACACCCCCCCCCCCCCATGCTATACGTGGCAACCTGCTGACCCGGTGTGACCTCTGTGTGACCAGGTGAACATGATGAACACGCTGGTGAACACTCTGGAGGAGGAGCTGGTCAAGACGGGCGAGGGGTTGGCGCAGTTCATTGGCCCGCGGTGCCCTGCCGCACACCCCCTCCTGCTCGAGGTCACTAAGGTCAGCAACCTTCACTTGTTTGTGCTCTGTGTGTGTGTGTGTGTGTGTGTGTGTGTGTGTGTGTGTGTGTGTGTGTGTGTGTGTGTGTGTGTGTGGTGTGCACACTGAGGGTTGAGAGGCCCCTTGCTGGCGTGGGGCTCAAACTTTCGCTGACTTCGGCGACATCGATCTGTTTTCATGGTACTACGGGGTGGCACAACAAGGTAATATGGGGGCACACAAACAAGGTAATACGGAGGCACACAAACAAGGTAATACGGAGGCACACAAACAAGGTAATACGGAGGCACACAAACAAGGTAATACGGAGGCACACAAACAAGGTAATACGGAGGCACACAAACAAGGTAATACGGGGTCACACAAACAAGGTAATACGGGGGCACACAAACAAGGTAATACGGGGTCACACAAACAAGGTAATACGGGGGCACACAAACAAGTAATACGGGGTCACACAAACACGACAATACGGGAGGGTGAACAAACATAAAATAAAATTCTATGACAAAACATTGATAAGGTAATGAACAACATAAGTAATAATATACAATATATATTAAATAATAATAATAATAATAATAATAATAATAATAATAATAAAAAAGTGCAAAATATTAATAAAAGATAAATAACATTACAAATAATATCCACACTAATACCGAGCCTCCACCCACAACCACTGGATGTGGGTGGCCGACACCTGTGGCGCGCAGCCCGCGGACCCCGGCCATCCCGCCCTCGCTGACCAGGACAACATCATCACTGACAGCGACGAGGACTACGACCCACACACCAGTCCCCCTCCATCGGAGGTGAGCTCCTTTTCACTTATTTGTTTAACCCTTTATTCTAGTCGGTACAGTAGAAGCCTTGTATCTTGCAGGTCGGCGTTCAATCCCCGATGGTCCAAATGATTGGGCGCCGTTTTTTTTTTCACTCCTTCCTCGTGGGCCAGACCTTTGTCCTCGTATTATTTAATCTTATATTCTCTTTGTTCCTTATCGAGGTCCCTTCTAACCAACGACCGGCCCATCCAACAGGATGGAACCCACAACAGCCGTCTAACTCCTAAGTGAACATTTTCTGCTAGGCGAAAAGAGGCATTGGGAGTAAGGAGACGTGACCACATACGTCTCGCCCTGTTCGGGAATCGAAACCAGGTTCCTTCCACCTCTCTCCAAATACGTAATATCAAAAGAAGGCACTAAATTGGGAACGGCTATTCTTGTCCAGCCAAGAACGTTCTAATATTCTAATATTCTTCTAATATTCTTCTAATATTCTTCTATATTCTTCTAATATTCTTCTATATTCTTCTAATACTCTTCTAATATTCCAAAATTATAAAGTTCTAAAAGATTCTAAGGTTCTAAAAAGTTCTAATGCTCTCAGATTAACTGCCATGAACACTAATATAAAAGTTTTGGATTTTTCTTTTCTTTGGTTTTTGATCAGGAAAACATTTGTAATTTGCTTCCTTACTCACCTTTCCAGAGAGATAGGCTGGATGCTGCTGGCTCCGAGTCGCAGTACTGGCAAGGCGCCGGTTCCTCCTCTCACAGCAACTTGCATGGGTACGTTCAACTGTCCAACATCATCAGCAATGATGAAAAAATCCCCTTTCTGTTTCTTGCCTATTCCAATGTATTTAAAACCGACGGACAACATTCTCTTATGGCTTGCCATTTTGTTTTTGTGTTTGTGAGTGTTACAGCCATTGTTTCATCTCTTGCTAACATCATCTCTTGCTAACATCATCTCTTGCTAACATCATCTCTTGGTAGACTCATCTCTTGCTAGCATCATCCCTAGAGAGAATCGCATTACATAAGAACATAAGAACAAAGGCAACTGCAGAAGGCCTATTGGCCCATACGAGGCAGCTCCTATTTATAACCATCCAATCCCACTCATATACATGTCCAACCCATGCTTGAAACAATCGAGGGACCCCACCTCCACAATGTTACGCGGCAATTGGTTCCACAAATCAACAACCCTGTTACTGAACCAGTATTTACCCAAGTCTTTCCTAAATCTAAACTTATCCAATTTATACCCATTGTTTCGCGTTCTGTCCTGTGTTGATACTTTCAATACCCTATTAATATCCCCTTTGTTATGTCCATTCATCCACTTGTAAACCTCTATCATGTCACCCCTAACTCTTCGCCTTTCCAGTGAATGCAAATTAAGCTTTGTTAATCTTTCTTCATATGAAAGATTTCTAATTTGGGGAATTAACTTAGTCATCCTACGCTGGACACGTTCAAGTGAATTTATATCCATTCTATAATATGGCGACCAAAACTGAACTGCATAATCTAAATGGGGCCTAACCAGAGCAAGATATAGCTTGAGAACCACACCAGGTGTCTTGTTACTTACGCTGCGATTAATAAATCCGAGTGTCCGATTTGCCTTATTACGAACATTTATGCATTGATCCTTTTGTTTTAAATTCTTACTAATTATAACTCCCAGATCCCTTTCGCAATCCGACTTCGCAATCTCAACACCATCTAGCTCGTATCTTGTAACTCTATCATCATTACCTAGCCTCAGAACTTTACATTTATCAGCATTAAACTGCATCTGCCAGTCCTTTGACCATTTCAAAACCCTATCTAGATCAACTTGAAGTGATAGTGAGTCCGCCTCCGAATTAATTTCCCTACCGATTTTCGTATCATCGGCAAATTTGCAAATGTTGCTACTCAAACCTGAATCTAAATCATTTATATATATTATAAACAACAGAGGTCCCAGACAGAGCCTTGAGGCACTCCACTTACAACATTTTCCCACTCTGACTTGACTCCATTTATACTAACTCTCTGTTTCCTAAAGGCACATACTTTCCTTCTCTTATGAAGTGTTTGCCAGTGTGCTTAGAAGAGTACCAGAGTCGTGGAGGATTGCTAGTGTGGTTCCTATTTTTAAGAAGAAAAGTAGATCACTTACGTTGACCTATCGTCCAAATTGTTAACGTTTGTTGTAGGAAAATTGCTTGACTCGATAATCACAAAAAACCAATCGTTTACATCTTGAAAAACAAGATGTAAACGATTAAATAAGCTAAATGTTGTGAATCCTTAATAAAGGATTCACAACATGGTTTTACTAAGAGCCATTATTGTTCAATAAATTAACATTAATTAGTTTCCAGAATATTTCAAATAGCTGATAGTGGAAAGGAATGCGACATTCTAGAGCTTGAATTAAACCAGGGTTTTGATACTGTGCCTTGCGAGACTCGCTCAAAGGTTAGTGGCCCGTTGTATCGGGGAGCCTGTCTTACGATGGTTTAGAGTCTGTTTATTTAAAAAAAGCAGCGAGTTAGTAAAAATAAATTTATGTTTGAGTGGAAGAGTGTTGCAAGTGGTGTACGTGCCCCCAGGGCTCTGTCCAGAGACCTCTGTTGTACAAATTGTATCTAAATAATTTAGACAAAGGATTGAAAAGCAACATTTGCAAATTTACAGATGAAACGAAAATAGGGTGAGAAATATATTCAGACATACAAAATTGCAACAAGACGATCCAGATAGGCTTTTAAAATAGACGAAAGATTGGCAGATGAAGTTTAATGCTGACAAGTATAGGGTTCTGAGGTTAGGTAACAATAAGGGTTCCCAGATATCAGCCGGACAATGTTGAAATTGCCAAGTGTGCATACGAGAAAGATCTAAGAGTCATGTTTTAGCGGGGATCATAAGCCAAACCATTAATGTATAACCTAAACACTGTACATATATTGTATCATAACACACTGAAAAATAAATCATAGTGATTGTCATTAATTTTGAATGTAGTAGAGAATTCATAAACACGAAGCTATAAATTACCAAGATATAAATAACTAATTTCCCTCTGAGTTGAAACATCGAAAAATAATAGTTGTCCACGAGTTCTATAATGGTAATGGTAATTATTACTGTAACATGATTAGATATATAAACCAGCATAAATACGCATACAAAGAACTTAATGTATATATTAAGAAAATAAGTGTTGTCATCGCATTGGAGTGAAATAACAAGGTCACTCTTGCCTCACAGGCCCACCCCTTACTTACCACTCTTGTGTGTGTTCAGACACAGAAATTAGTCACGTAACCTGTCAAGATTCCGTGACTAATCCTAAATATCTAATGAAAGGAAATAATACAAATAGAATAAGCCTGTACATTAAGAAACATATGAACAAAATAGAGGAGTCAACATTAGGTGGTAACAGTATCAATGCAATCCTACAACCAGCTGCCTTCACTCCCCCAGAGGGCTTGGAGAATTTGGGAGGAGGAAGAAGGATGAGGAGTTTAAATTCTTGAAGAGGATGCGGATGTGGAACGAGGAAGGTAAAAAGTTCGGTGGCCTATCCACCGTAGGTTGGCGTCGAGTGTAATTCTTGGTTATTGATCTTGGCTTTGCAGTTCCGACATGTCCTTGAGCGGCGTGGAAAATTGCTTGCACACATACGTATGTGTTGACCCTTCAAGTGTTGCTTGAAGGGTCTGTGCCAGGGCTTGAGGTGAGATGGAGAGTAGCTTGTTGAGTAGGCGATGGGCAGAATCGCCTCAGTCTTGGTTCTTCAGCTGACTTCTTTCTTCAGGCTTCGTTCTTCTGCTGCAGGTGGATGTTAACATGTGTTATATCTTGTCGCACTTTTGGGTCTTTTGATTTTTCCTCGGCTGGGACTTGCTTCGAGTTGACATGGCTGTGCTGTCGTTGGAGTTTGGTGACGAAGCCTCCATGAGGAAGTCTTGTACAGAGTAGGTGTTGAATTGGTAGTTTGGCGATGGTGCTCCCACTGATATTTCCTCGTCTGAAGAGTCCGAAGCGTCGTCTGTAGCCCGTGGTTTTATCTTCTGTCGCACAGCCTGGGATGGGCTCGGGTGTCGTAGTTTGGCGGTTATGGCTACAGCAGGAGCGTTAGTGGTGTTGCTAGCAGGCGTAGACAGTACGTCGGCGAGCGCATCATCCAAGATGATGATGGTAGAAGCTTTGGGAGCTGAAGTGGAAGATGTTGCTGTTTGTGTAGCCTAGGTCTTGGGTGGTGCTGGTATCTGGATTGAGACACCAGACGTCTTCGTAGTCGTCCTTGTGGTAGTAGGAGAGGCAGTGAGACTGGCTTCAGAGGCGATGATGGGGGTCCAGACCGTTAATTGGCAATGAACAGGGTGTTGAGTTCAGTGTTGTTGTTGTTATAGATTCAGCTACTCGGAACAAGTTCCAAGTAGCACGGGCTATGGTGAGCCCGTAACTTACCTGGCACAGGAGCGGGGCAAGAATCACGGGCTATGGTTAGCCTCGTGGACAGGAGATGTCTCCCGTTGAGTTCAGTGACTAACCGGTGGTTATATAGGCCGGCGAGCTTCTCTGCTAGTCGAATGCGACAAGGTATAATGCCCTCGCGTAAGGCAAGGGGCTGTGAGGGTGATGATTGGTCGTTGGTTCCCCAATGTGGAGGCCGGGTTGCCAGGTGGGTGGAGCCACTGTTTGGTAGAGCTGTCAAGGCGTCTGGTTGGTTGGTGGGAGCTGAGGTGCTGTGGCTGGTACTGGAGGCGCCGACGGCGGAGGTGGAAGGTTTGGCTTTTTTGGATGCAGCCTGGTTCTTGATGATTTCTTGTCTGCAAGGGCAGCGGTGAGAAATCGCGGAGTGACCGCCTTTGCAGAGCAGGAAGCATCGGTTTTCTTACTTGCAGATTGAGTAGTGATGATCCTGGGCGCAAATGCTGCACTTCTGGACGGGATGCTGTCCTCCCACCCCACTTGTTGGTGAGGTGGGAGAACTCGCAGTACTTGAAGCACTGTTGAATCTCGTAGAAGCGTTCCTTCTTCACTTGGTAGGGTGGGATCTTGATGCCAAAGCAGTTGCTTCCTTGATTAGTAACCAGGCTAGCCGTATCTCTGAAGATGAAGATGGTGCTTCATGAATGGGCACCTGCCTTCGGTACGGCTGGCGTATGCCATTAGGTATACCAACGTGTCTGGGTTTTTATCCTCGATGTCAGGCCATGTCGTCCATGGCCTGATTCGTGATTCAGGGGCTGGTCTCGTTGATGAAAGACGGTTCGTTCTGCCAGGTACTGGTGTGGGTAGTCCAGGAGGAGTTGCGCCTCGATCAACTCCCCGGCAGCACCTGAATTTTTCGAGGTCTTCATTATTCGAGAAGTAGAGCGTTATTTTCACTCCTACTTGTCCGACGTCGATCGGTATCACGTTGGCGAAGGTTTTGCAGACCTTCAGGAGGTTACTTTTGGTGAATGTGTGGTCGTCGAGGATGTTGGCCTTGACTTTGTGGCACTACACTGCCGTACACACAAAAAGACTTAGCTGTTATTCCCTCAATGGGTCGCAGTAACATTGGAAGAGTCTACCCTGTTCTTTTATGGTTATGTTGCTAAACCAGCTGCCACCGGCCAACCACCACCTCTATGACAACCACCACCACCGGCCATCTCCACCGTACAAAGCGATCACCATCAGAAGCAGGCAATATCACAAACAGTTAGGAGCCATAAGGGGGCAAGATCCGAAACGTATTAACCAACAATCTAAAATTTAGGAAAATATGTATACAAAATCCTTGCCTGCGGTAACATCTTGATAAATTTGTTGATGACCTTAATAACCAAATTGAGAGCTGTCTCAGAGTTTCGCATCATACGAAGGGCGAAGTAACCATTAAAGATGAACATTCAATGGTATGAGAACGACTACATAAAGTGCTCAATGCAATGTAAGGGACATGAGTGGAGTACCGGAGACATCCCACTGCAAGTAACCAAGAGATGTTTTAAACTGTGGACCAAGTAGCAAGAGAAGAGAAGATTAAAGAGGCGGAAAGATAATGGCTTGACTTCACTAGCCCCAGTGGAAGAGAATCATCTGCAAGAAAAGTATGGGCGAAAATTCAGATAGCTAAGAATGGGGCAGAACCCGGTCTGCAGCTCACAAAGACCCGCAAGGGTAAGAACACTGCCAACTGGATGTTGAACTTCGTATTCGGACGGGCAGTGGTGAG
>WNGS01111181.1:19296522-19314298 GCA_020271785.1 Procambarus virginalis | reverse complement strand
AGTTGAATTCAATTTCTTTCTTTATTATGCACCCCATACCCATCCCGTGGGCGGTGGTGTAAAGGATACAGAGGCACATAATCGGTTCAGGAACTGAACCCTCTAGTTCGTTTAGCTAAGCAAATAACAATGTTTGACGCTAGTTACAAAATTATCAATGTTGTATACACATGTACACACCCTCATACATACATGTACATATATATATACGTATACACATATACATACACATACATATCTAATCACCCACACAAATACACACATCAAGAATCTTTGTGTCACAAGTGACACAAAGAGGTGTCACAAGTGACATTACAAGAGGCTCACAACAGTCACTATACAAGGCACTTTACATCTATAGTGAGTCACACAGTTACTAGTCTTGCTGCACACCCACCCAACTGGGCGGCAGCTTTACAGTCATGTGCATGCATTACCGACAGTAAGCAAATTTTGGATACTTCGCTAAAATTTCGGGCAGCACATCATTGTGAATGAAGTACTTACACATTTCTTGGACACTATTGATGGTGTTATCTCTAAATTCCGCAATTTTTTCACATTCCATTATATAATGACGCAAAGTATGCGAATAGTTCTGCTGACAGAGTTTACATTTAGTCAAATCTACATCAGCAGATGTTACAAACTCCCAGAGGTACTTGTAGCCGAGCCTAAGCCTAGCAGTGGTAACATCTAGAAGTCTGCTAACATTATTGGATGACCCATAGACGTGCGGTTCTTCATGCATAATAGAATGATGATAAATGGAGTAACTGGTGTGAATTTCACTTTGCCTCAAGCCTCCGAAATTTAGTTGATGTTCCTGGGATATTACTGCCCTCAGGCTGCTCAAAGGCAGTCCAAGTTGGTAATCAATTCCCTCTTTACGAGCAAAAGTCTTGGCTAGCTCATCAGTTCTATCATGCATTCGGAGACCAATATGGGAAGGAATCCACAGGAGACAAACTCTGACTCCATCATCAGAATTGGTTGCCATAATCCTTGCACTCGAGTGCGTATATGAATCCAAAGTTGACACGCTAATTGTAAGTGACTCCTTGTCATCCTTGACTGCCCTCAGCTCCCCAAGGCATAACTGTGACGTGCTTATCTCTGAAGCTAGACACAGATATAGTGAAATAATCAAATAGCTGATAGTGGAAAGGAATGCGACATTCTAGAGCTTGAATTAAACCAGGGTTTTGATACTGTGCCTTGCGAGACTCGCTCAAAGGTTAGTAGCCCGTTGTATCGGGGAGCCTGTCTTAAGATGGTTTAGAGTCTGATTATTTAAAAAAAGCAGCGAGTTAGTAAAAATGAATTTATGTTTGAGTGGAAGAGTGTTGCAAGTGGTGTATGTGCCACCAAGGCTCTGTCCAGAGACCTCTGTTGTACAAATTGTATCTAAATGATTTAGACAAAGGATTGAAAAGCAACATTTGCAAATTTACAGATGAAACGAAAATAGGGTGAGAAATATATTTAGAAAGATAGAAAATTGCAACAAGACGATCCAGATAGGCTTTTAAAATATACGAAAGATTGGCAGATGAAGTTTAATGCTGACAAGTATAGGGTTCTGAGGTTAGGTAACAATAAGGGTTCCCAGATATCAGCCGGACAATGTTGAAATTGCCAAGTGTGCATACGAGAAAGATCTAAGAGTCATGTTTTAGCAGGGATCATAAGCCAAACCATTAATGTATAACCTAAACACTGTACATATAGTGTATCATAACACACTGAAAAATAAATCATAGTGATTGTCATTAATTTTGAATGTAGTAGAGAATTCATAAACACGAAGCTATAAATTACCAAGATATAAATAACTAATTTCCCTCTGAGTTGAAATATCGAAAAATAATAGTTGTCCATGAGTTCTATAATGGTAATGGTAATCATTTCTGTAACATGATTAGATATATAAACCAGCATAAATACGCATACAAAGAACTTAATATATATATTAAGAAAATAAGTGTTGTTGTCATCGCATTGGAGTGAGATAACAAGGTCACTCTTGCCTCACAGGCCCACCCCTTACTTACCACTCTGTGTGTGTTCAGACACAGAAATTAGTCACGTAACCTGTCAAGATTACGTGACTAATCCTAAATATCTAATGAAAGGAAATAATACAAATAGAACAAGCCTGTACATTAAGAAACATATGAACAAAATAGAGGAGTCAACATTAGGTGGCAACAATATCAATGCAATCCTACAACCAGCTGCCTTCACTCCCCAGAGGGCTTGGAGAATTTGGGAGGAGGAAGAAGGATGAGGCGTTTAAATTCTTGAAGAGGATGCGGATGTGGAACGAGGAGGGTAAAAAGTTCGGTGGCCTATTCACCGTAGGTTGGCGTCGAGTGTAATTCTCGGTTATTGATCTTGGCTTTGCTGTTCCGACATGTCCTGGAGCGGCGTGGAAAATTGCTTGCACACATACGTATGTGTTGACCCTTCAAGTGTTGCTTGAAGGGTCTGTGCCAGGGCTTGAGGTGAGATGGAGAGTAGCTTGTTGAGTAGGCGATGGGCAGAATCGCCTCAGTCTTGTTCTTCAGCTGACTTCTTTCTTCAGGCTTCGTTCTTCTGCTGCAGGTGGATGTTAACATGTGTTATGTCTTGTCGCACTTTTGGGTCTTTTGATTTTTCCTCGGCTGGGACTTGCTTCGAGTTGACATGGCTGTGCTGTCGTTGGAGTTTGGTGACGAAGCCTCCATGAGGAAGTCTTGTACAGAGTAGGTGTTGAATTGGTAGTTTGGCGATGGTTCTCCCACTGATATTTCCTCGTCTGAAGAGTCCGAAGCGTCGTCTGTAGCCCGTGGTTTTATCTTCTGTCGCACAGCCTGGGATGGGCTCGGGTGTCGTAGTTTGGCGTAGTCTCTGTGGTAGTAGGAGAGGCAGTGAGACTGGCTTCAGAGGCGATGATGGGGGTCCAGACCGTTAATTGGCAATGAACAGGGTGTTGAGTTCAGTGTTGTTGTTGTTATAGATTCAGCTACTCGGAACAAGTTCCAAGTAGCACGGGCTATGGTGAGCCCGTAACTTACCTGGCACAGGAGCGGGGCAAGAATCACGGGCTATGGTTAGCCTCGTGGACAGGAGATGTCTCCCGTTGAGTTCAGTGACTAACCGGTGGTTATATAGGCCGGCGAGCTTCTCTGCTAGTCGAATGAGACAAGGTATAATGCCCTCGCGTAAGGCAAGGGGCTGTGAGGGTGATGATTGGTCGTTGGTTCCCCAATGTGGAGGCCGGGTTGCCAGGTGGGTGGAGCCACTGTTTGGTAGAGCTGTCAAGGCGTCTGGTTGGTTGGTGGGAGCTGAGGTGCTGTGGCTGGTGCTGGAGGCGCCGACGGCGGAGGTGGAAGGTTTGGCTTTTTTGGATGCAGCCTGGTTCTTGATGATTTCTTGTCTGCAAGGGCAGCGGTGAGAAATCGCGGAGTGATCGCCTTTGCAGAGCAGGAAGCATCGGTTTTCTTACTTGCAGATTGAGTAGTGATGATCCTGGGCGTAAATGCTGCACTTCTGGACGGGATGCTGTCCTCCCACCCCACTTGTTGGTGAGGTGGGAGAACTCGCAGTACTTGAAGCACTGTTGAATCTCGTAGAAGCGTTCCTTCTTCACTTGGTAGGGTGGGATCTTGATGCCAAAGCAGTTGCTTCCTTGATTAGTAACCAGGCTAGCCGTATCTCTGAAGATGAAGATGGTGCTTCATGAATGGGCACCTGCCTTCGGTACGGCTGGCGTATGCCATTAGGTATACCAACGTGTCTGGGTTTTTATCCTCGATGTCAGGCCATGTCGTCCATGGCCTGATTCGTGATTCAGGGGCTGGTCTCGTTGATGAAAGACGGTTCGTTCTGCCAGGTACTGGTGTGGGTAGTCCAGGAGGAGTTGCGCCTCGATCAACTCCCCGGCAGCACCTTGAATTTTTTCGAGGTCTTCATTATTCGAGAAGTAGAGCGTTATTTTCACTCCTACTTGTCCGACGTCGATCGGTATCACGTTGGCGAAGGTTTTGCAGACCTTCAAGAGGTTACTTTTGGAGAATGTGTGGTCGTCGAGGATGTTGGCCTTGACTTTGTGGCACTACACTGCCGTACACACAAAAAGACTTAGCTGTTATTCCCTCAATGGGTCGCAGTAACATTGGAAGAGTCTACCCTGTTCTTTTTATGGTTATGTTGCTAAACCAGCTGCCACCGGCCAACCACCACCTCTAGTGACAACCACCACCACCGGCCATCTCCACCGTACAAAGCGATCACCATCAGAAGCAGGCAATATCACAAACAGTTAGGAGCCATAAGGGGGCAAGATCCGAAACGTATTAACCAACAATCTAAAAATTTAGGAAAATATGTATACAGAATCCTTGCCTGCGGTAACATCTTGATAAATTTGTTGATGACCTTAATAACCAAATTGAGAGCTGTCTCAGAGTTTCGCATCATACGAAAGGGCGAAGTAACCATCAAAAGATGAACATTCAATGGTATGAGAACGACTACATAAAGGTGCTCAATGCAAATGTAAGGGACATGAGTGGAGTACCGGAGACATCCCACTGCAAGTAACCAAGAGCTGTTTAAAACTGTGGACCAAGTAGCAAGAGAAGAGAAGATTAAAGAGCGGGAAAGATAATGGCTTGACTTCACTAGCCCCAGTGGAAGAGAATCATCTGCAAGAAAAGTATGGGCGAAAATTCAGATAGCTAAGAATGGGCAGAACCCGGTCTGCAGCTCACAAAGACCCGCAAGGGTAAGAACACTGCCAACTGGATGTTGAACTTCGTATTCGGACGGGCAGTGGTGAGTTTTGCTTCGACTATCTGTTTCAGTTCCCTCTGCCTCACTGGGCAGTCAGTCTTGGGAGACGGTGGTGTGTGCTCCCCCAGAGTTGATGTACTGTTCTGTGGTCGCCTGATACGTCTTGTAGTTGTGGTCCTGTGTTCATATGTTGCACTTGTTTGTGGTCAGAGGACATTTCTGGATGTAGTGGTCGTATTTATAACATCTGCAGCATTACCTCAGCTGTAAGAATCATTCCAACTTCACGAGGTCCAGTGTTATGGAGACACCGAGGCATCTGAAGCCGTTGGCGGCGGCTTGGGTCGCAGCTGCAACGGAAGAGAAGGTGACCGTCTTGGTTGGCCGTCTGGTGTCGTTGCGGATGACTTTTACTGTCACCGCAGTCAGGGCCGGGTTCAGGTAGTTGATGCTTTCTATGATATCGGTTTCCGTCTCGGTGGTGATGAATGTGCTGAATGTGCTTGTAAAGATTGAGTGACAGGCCGTGTAGCGGCGGGGTGAGGAGGAGGTCGGAGGCCTGCAGGGTGACAGGCCTCCGACCTCTATAGGTTGGTGAGTAGGAGACAGGAGTTTCTCCATAGCCTCCACTCTTGTAAATAGTAGTTCAGCTGCACGGCTGTCCTCTCTGATGTCAACCGGGGCGGCGTCTGTTTTGATTGTTGCCGCCAGTGATTGTGGCGATCCTCTCTAGGATATGTCGTCGTGAGAGTAGCTGGTCTCCCTCTAAATCTCACTTTGATCTTGTAGATCATGGCGACGGGTAGTTTCTACTGGAGATGTGAATAATCTCTAAGACCACCCCCTCAAGGAGGGTCGCAGTGGCGGGAGGGAATGAGAAAGCGGCCACAACACCTCCGAAGCCACCCCCCCCCCCTTCGACGAGTGTCGAAGTGGCAGAGGAGTGCGTGTGCTTCCTACCTCTGCTGGAGCGTACTCTCTCTCCTTCTGTCTTATAAAGGTTGTGGAATGTGTATATTTGTTCTTTCTTAAACACTATAGATATTATTATAAATCATTTAATTTAATTTAACTAACTTAAATGTGATGAGTATGGACCGTAGATATTTATATAACTCACTTGAGACGAGGGTGGAGGATATTCTGTGGTGACGGGATGAGAGAGGTCACACACGCCGCGGGCCGCACTGTGACGCCACCAGGCGCTTACAGTAGCACCAGAACATGCTCAAAATGATATTCTGTGGTGTGATCGCTGATCTCTGGTGATGGTGACTGGTGGGGATTCGGCGAGGTGAAGCCCCCCACCGGTGTGTGGTGGTCCGGGATCCCCGGTGAGGTGAGGTGCCAGGGAAGCGTAAACAGATCAGCTGGGGAACTTGGTAAGGCACAGCCCTACAGGGGAGACGTGAAGCTTTTACCTGCAAACTAAGTGGCGTGTTGGTGGGAGACTCGGTGAGGCTAAGACAGGTTAGGTTAGGTTGGAGATAGAATATACAACCTAAGGACTAGACGAAGTGGGAACTCAGACAAGCTGATCTCTCTCACTGAGCCTATACAAAGTACCACACACTGGCCAATCAGGTGGGCGCCTAAAAAGTACTTAGTAGTCAGTTTTATCACTACCATATCGTCCATATAAATCTGCTATACTAACACCAATCATCTTAGATATATTCTTCCGCAGTCAGTATTCAGCCATTTAAGAAACCTGTACATCTTTCCTCAGTCATTATGACTGTGTTCACATTTATTCTGCGGTTTACGAGCTTTGAAATGTAACAATCTAAGTTTATTTTCATTATAAACTATCTCGTAGTACTTCGAAGCTCATAAACTGTTTTATAAATGAAACAAAGTTATGGTGATTGAGGAAAGATGTGTAGGCTTCGTAAGTGGTTATGTAAATACTTGATAAATCATTTGCGTCATCATAATACTTGATGATGACACAAATGAAATCTATGTTATAAAGATTTTGTTCTCGTGCTCAGGTCAGGAGGCGGGTCTGGAAAAACTCTCACTGGCCAAAAAGTCACAAGCAGCGGCATTAAAACTGACAAAAGCAGCAGCAGCAGCAGCACTAGCACCAGCAGTAGCAGAGTAACCAGCAGCAGCAGCGTCGACAGTGGCCCGGCGACTACAAACAAATTTAATACTATCGGTGGCCAGGAGCCCAGCAGGCCATCTCACAAGACGACCGGCGCCAGTCATATCAGTGTGTCCGTGGCGGCCAGCAGTCAAGAAGAAGACAGCGAGGACACCCAGGACATCTTGAACCTCGGTGGGGTTGGCCATGAGATCTTGGGCCCCAGTGGAGCTGGACAGGGCCACTTGGGTCCCAGTGGGGCTGGACGGGGCAACTTGGGCCACGCTGGAGCTGGACGGGGACTCTTAGGGCCTGGTGGGGCTGGCCAGGACATCTTGGGCCTGGGTCGGGCTGACCAGAGCAATTTGGGCCCCGGTGGGGCTGGCCGAGGCAACCTGGGTCCCAGCAGGGGCAACTTAGGTCAAGGTGGGTCAGGCCGGGGCAACTTGAGACCCGGTGATAGTAGTGGAGCTAATCGGGACAATTGGTTTTATGACTGGAGTAATGAGAGTCACGGAGGTGCCAACAGGGGTCACGGTGGAGCCAACAGGGGTCACGGTGGAGCCAACAGAGGTCACGGTGGTGCCAACAGGGGTCACGGTGATGGCAGAGGACGAGATATTGGTAGTGGAGGGTCAAGGTGGCAGTCTTGCCGCAGTGTGGCCCGGGGCAGTCCCCACTGGGTGCCGGGGCTGGACCAGTGGTGTGTCACCAGCTGCGCTGCCGGCTACTGTCCACCCTCTCATTGTATTTGCTAGTAGCCCTGTAACGAACACTGCGCCAGGGAACTGTTCCACTAACTGCCCCAGGGAACTGTTCCACTAACTGTGCCAGGGAACTGTTCCACTAACTGCCCCAGGGAACTGTTCCACTAGCTGCCCCAGGGAACTGTTCCACTAACTGTGCCAGGGAACTGTTCCACTAACTGCCCCAGGGAACTGTTCCACTAACTGTGCCAGGGAACTGTTCCACTAGCTGCCCCAGGGAACTGTTCCACTAACTGTGCCAGGGAACTGTTCCACTAACTGCCCCAGGGAACTGTTCCACTAACTGTGCCAGGGAACTGTTCCACTAACTGCCCCAGGGAACTGTTCCACTAACTGTGCCAGGGAACTGTTCCACTAACTGCCCCAGGGAACTGTTCCACTAACTGTGCCAGGGAACTGTTCCACTAGCTGCCCCAGGGAACTGTTCCACTAACTGTGCCAGGGAACTGTTCCACTAACTGCCCCAGGGAACTGTTCCACTAACTGTGCCAGGGAACTGTTCCACTAACTGCCCCAGGGAACTGTTCCACTAACTGCGCCAGGGATCTGTTCCACTAACTGCCCCAGGGAACTGTTCCACTAACTGTGCCAGGGAACTGTTCCACTAACTGCCCCAGGGAACTGTTCCACTAACTGTGCCAGGGAACTGTTCCACTAACCGCCCCAGGGAACTGTTCCACTAACTGTGCCAGGGAACTGTTCCACTAACTGCCCCAGGGAACTGTTCCACTAACTGTGCCAGGGAACTGTTCCACTAACTGCGCCAGAGAACTGTTCCACTAACTGCGCCAGAGAACTGTTCCACTAACTGCCCCAGGGAACTGTTCCACTAACTGTGCCAGAGAACTGTTCCACTGACTGTGCCAGGGAACTGTTCCACTAACTGTGCCAGGGAACTGTTCCACTAACTGCCCCAGGGAACTGTTCCACTAACTGCCCCAGGGAACTGTTCCACTAACTATCCCAGGGAACTGTTCCACTAACTGCCCCAGGGAACTGTTCCACTAACTGCCCCAGGGAACTGTTCCACTAACTGCCCCAGGGAACTGTTCCACTAACTGCCCCAGGGAACTGTTCCACTAACTGCCCCAGGGAACTGTTCCACTAACTGCCCCAGGGAACTGTTCCACTAACTGCGCCAGGGAACTGTTCCACTATCTGCGCCAGGGAACTGTTCCACTATCTGCGCCAGGGAACTGTTCCACTAACTGCCCCAGGGAACTGCTCCACTAACTGCCCCAGGGAACTGTTCCACTAACTGCCCCAGGGAACTGTTCCACTAACTGCCCGAGGGAACTGTTCCACTAACTGCGCCAGAGAACTGTTCCACTAACTGCGCCAGGGAACTGTTCCACTATCTGCGCCAGGGAACTGTTCCACTAACTGCCCCAGGGAACTGTTCCACTAACTGCGCCAGGGAACTGTTCCACTATCTGCGCCAGGGAACTGTTCCACTAACTGCCCCAGGGAACTGTTCCACTAACTGCCCCAGGGAACTGTTCCACTAACTGCCCCAGGGAACTGTTCCACTAACTTCCCCAGGGAACTGCTCCACTAACTGCCCCAGGGAACTGCTCCACTAACTGCCCCAGGGAACTGTTCCACTAACTACCCCAGGGAACTGTTCCACTAACTGCCCCAGGGAACTGTTCCACTAACTTCCCCAGGGAACTGTTCCACTAACTTCCCCAGGGAACTGCTCCACTAACTGCCCCAGGGAACAATTCCACTAACTTCCCCAGGGAACTGTTCCACTAACTATCCCAGGGAACTGTTCCACTAACTTCCCCAGGGAACTGCTCCACTAACTGCCCCAGGGAACAATTCCACTAACTTCCCCAGGGAACTGTTCCACTAACTGCCCCAGGGAACTGTTCCACTAACTACCCCAGGGAACTGTTCCACTAACTGCCCCAAGGAACAATTCCACTAACTTCCCCAGGGAACTGTTCCACTAACTGTCCCAGGGAACTGTTCCACTAACTTCCCCAGGGAACTGCTCCACTAACTGCCCCAGGGAACTGTTCCACTAACTGTCCCAGGAAACTGTTCCATTAACTATCCCAGGGAACTGTTCCACTAACTGTCCCAGGGAACTGTTCCACTAATTGACCCAGGGAACTTTTCCACTAACTGTCCCAGGGAACTTTTCCACTAACTGTCCCAGGGAACTGTTCCACTAACTGTCCCAGGGAACTGTTTCACTAACTTCCCCAGGGAACTGTTCCACTAACTGTCTCAGGGAACTGTTCCACTAACTATCCCAGGGAACTGTTCCACTAACTTCCCCCGGGAACTGTTCCACTAACTGCCCCAGGGAACAATTCCACTAACTTCCCCAGGGAACTGTTCCACTAACTGTCCCAGGGAACTGTTCCACTAACTATCCCAGGGAACTGTTCCACTAACTGACCCAGGGAACTGTTCCACTAACTGTCCCAGGGAACTGTTCCACTATCCCAGGGAACTGTTCCACTAACTTCCCCAGGGAACTGTTCCACTAACTGCCCCAGGGAACAATTCCATTAACTTCCCCCGGCTACTGTTCCACTAACTGTCCCAGGGAACTGTTCCACTAACTATCCCAGGGAACTGTTCCACTAACTTCCCCAGGGAACTGTTCCACTAACTGTCCCAGGGAACTGTTCCATTGAATGTTCCACTAATGCCCAGGGAACTGTTCCGCTAACTGTCTCAGGGAACTGTTCCACTAACTATCCCAGGGAACTTTTCCACTAACTTCCCCAGGGAACTGTTACACTAACTTCCCCAGGGAACTGTTCCACTAACTGTCCCAGGGAACTGTTCCACTGAATGTTCCACTAATGCTCAGGGAGCAATTCCACTAACTTCCCCAGGGAACTGTTCCACTAACTTCTCCAGGTAACTGTTCCACTAACTTCCCCAGGGAACTGTTCCACTAACTTCCCCAGGGAACTGTTCCACTAACTTCTCCAGGTAACTGTTCCACTAACTTCTCCAGGGAACTGTTCCACTAACTTCTCCAGGTAACTGTTCCACTAACTTCCCCAGGGAACTGTTCCACTAACTTCCCCAGGGAACTGTTCCACTAACTTCTCCAGGTAACTGTTCCACTAACTTCTCCAGGGAACTGTTCCACTAAATGTTCCAATAATGCGCAGGGGAACTGTTCCACTAACTGTCCCAGGGAACTATTCCACTAACTTCTCCAGGTAACTGTTCCACTAACTGCCCCAGGTAACTGTTCCACTAACTTCTCCAGGTAACTGTTCCACTAACTTCTCCAGGTAACTGTTCCACTAACTGCCCCAGGGAACTGTTCCACTAACTGTTCCACTAATGACCAGGGGAACTGTTCCACTAACTGTCCCAGGGAACTGTTCCACTAACTTCTCCAGGGAACTGTTCCACTAACTGCCCCAGGGAACAATTCCACTAACTGCCCCAGGGAACAATTCCACTAACTGCCCAAGGGAACTGTTCCACTAACTTCCCCAGGGAACTGTTCCACTAACTGCCCCAGGGAACAATTCCACTAACTGCCAAAGGGAACTGTTCCACTAACTGCCCAAGGGAACTGTTCCACTAACTGTTCCACTAACTGCCCCAGGGAACTGTTCCACTAACTGCGCCAGGGAACAATTCCACTAACTGCCCCAGGGAACTGTTCCACTAACTGTCTCAGGGAACTGTTCCACTAACTGCTCCACTAACTGCCCAAGGGAACTGTTCCACTAACTGCCCCAGGGAACTGTTCCACTAACTGCCCAAGGGAACTGTTCCACTAACTGTACCACTAACTGCCCCAAGGAACTGTTCCACTAACTGCCCAAGGGAACTGTTCCACTAACTGTACCACTAACTGCCCCAAGGAACTACTACTGGTTCGTGGTCTTAAAGAGCTACCAGGCCACAATTATAGGTCTTTGTATGATCTATTGCAAACTGCATCTATAAGAGTCTTAAGATAGTTTCCAGGATATTTTATATCTTGAATATCTCAGCTATATATATATATATATATATATATATATATATATATATATATATATATATATATATAAATATATATATATATATATATATATATATATATATATATATTACGCTTGTTATTTTATAATTGTCATATAGGCGTATATTGACTTACCGTCTTCTGATAGTTACGGTACTTGCTTAGCTACTATATTTAAAATATTTTATTAACTTCTATTATTAGTTCTTACTCAAGCTTTGGCTTGAGTAATAGCACTGTGCCTTGAGCCAGACTGATGCCCCTCTCCCTCTCCCTCTCCCAAGGTGTATACCAGTATACCCTGATGGTTCACTCTCCCAAGGTGTATACCAGTATACCCAGATGGTTCCCTCTCCCAAGGTGTATACCAGTATACCCAGATGATTCACTCTCCCAAGGTGTATACCAATATACCCAGATGGTTCACTCTCCCACGGTGTATACCAGTATACCCTGATGGTTCACTCTCCCAAGGTGTATACCAGTATACCCTGATGGTTCACTCTCCCAAGGTGTATACCAGTATACCCTGATGGTTCACTCCACCACTCCTCCGGGGCCTCCACTCGTCAGCACTCTCACACTCGTAGCCCTCAATCCATTATTACATGTATCCAAAGTTGACACATTATAAATGATTGTCACCTTTGATTGCACTCAACTCCTCCAGACAAACAATTGTGACGTACCTTGATACCTTGAGGATACCTTGAGGTGCTTCCGGGGCTTAGCGTCCCCGCGGCCCGGTCATCGACCAGGCCTCCTGGTTGCTCTGCCAATGCTCAGATACAATATTAGAAATGAACCAGTCTCCTGTGGTTTTCATCCCATTTTGGCCTCCGAATGCACGACAGAACTGACGAGTTAGCCTAGACATGTAAAGTGATAGGAAACGCGCCCAACCATTTCTCTCCCACCAGGAATTCGAACCCGAAATTCCTGATTGTGAGTCGAGAACGAACCCAACTGTGCTAGTCGGGACATTATCCTGCCCTGTAAACCCGCGGAGTTCTATCTACTGATAAAATGTCTGGGGCGCACTACCACCCACGGGATAGGTCTGGGACGCACTACCACCCACGGGATAGGTCTGGGACGCACTACCACCCACGGGATGGGTCTGGGGCGCACTACCACCCACGGGATGGGTCTGGGGCGCACTACCACCCACGGGATGGGTCTGAGGCGCACTACCACCCACGGGATGGGTCTGGGGCGCACTACCACCCACGGGATGGGTCTGGGGCGCACTACCACCCACGGGATGGGTCTGGGACGCACTACCACCCACGGGATGGGTCTAGGACGCACTACCACCCACAGGATGGGTCTGGGACGCACTACCACCCACGGGATGGGTCTAGGACGCACTACCACCCACGGGATGGGTCTGGGACGCACTACCACCCACGGGATGGGTCTAGGACGCACTACCACCCACGGGATGGGTCTGGGGCGCACTACCACCCACGGGATGGGTCTGGGACGCACTACCACCCACGGGATGGGTCTGGGGCGCACTACCACCCACGGGATGGGTCTGGGACGCACTACCACCCACGGGATGGGTCTAGGACGCACTACCACCCACGGGATGGGTCTGGGACGCACTACCACCCACGGGATGGGTCTAGGACGCACTACCACCCACGGGATGGGTCTGGGACGCACTACCACCCACGGGATGGGTCTGGGGCGCACTACCACCCACGGGATGGGTCTGGGACGCACTACCACCCACGGGATGGGTCTGGGGCGCACTACCACCCACGGGATGGGTCTGGGGCGCACTACCACCCACGGGATGGGTCTGGGACGCACTACCACCCACGGGATGGGTCTGGGACGCACTACCACCCACGGGATGGGTCTGGAGTGCGTAACAGATAAACAAAATCAAACAAATCCAAGGAGGATGAATAACCCCATTATACAAAGTTAATACAAGCTCATATCATCAAAATTTGACTAAGATTTTATTATCAGCATAAAAATATCGATCAAATACATAAACTGAACCATAATAATTAAACAACTCTGCTTGGATAAATAAACTAATTAAATGTAGCGAGTGTGTTAATTTTAACCTTAAATGTAATGCACAATAACAATGTGTGAATAACAATGGTAGGGGTACTGAGCACCACATCTACTGATCCTGTGAGAGGCAGGGTACTGTGCACCACATCTACTGATCCTGTGAGAGGCAGGGTACTGTGCACCACATCTACTGATCCTGTGAGAGGCAGGGTACTGTGCACCACATCTACTGATCCTGTGAGAGGTAGGGTACTGTGCACCACATCTACTGATCCTGTGAGAGGCAGGGTACTGTGCACCACATCTACTGATCCTGTGAGAGGTAGGTTACTGTGCACCACATCTACTGATCCTGTGAGAGACAGGTTACTGTGCACCACATCTACTGATCCTGTGAGAGGCAGGTTACTGTGCACCACATCTACTGATCCTGTGAGAGGCAGGTTACTGTGCACCACATCTACTGATCCTGTGAGAGGCAGGTTACTGTGCACTACATCTACTGATCCTGTGAGAGACAGGTTACTGTGCACCACATCTACTGATCCTGTGAGAGGCAGGGTACTGTGCACCACATCTACTGATCCTGTGAGAGGCAGGTTACTGTGCACCACATCTACTGATCCTGTGAGAGGTAGGGTACTGTGCACCACATCTACTGATCCTGTGAGAGGTAGGTTACTGTGCACCACATCTACTGATCCTGTGAGAGGCAGGTTACTGTGCACTACATCTACTGATCCTGTGAGAGGTAGGTTACTGTGCACCACATCTACTGATCCTGTGAGAGGTAGGTTACTGTGCACCACATCTACTGATCCTGTGAGAGACAGGTTACTGTGCACTACATCTACTGATCCTGTGAGAGGCAGGGTACTGTGCACTACATCTACTGATCCTGTGAGAGGCAGGTTACTGTGCACTACATCTACTGATCCTGTGAGAGGTAGGTTACTGTGCACCACATCTACTGATCCTGTGAGAGGTAGATTACTGTGCACCACATCTACTGATCCTGTGAGAGACAGGTTACTGTGCACCACATCTACTGATCCTGTGAGAGGCAGGTTACTGTGCACTACATCTACTGATCCTGTGAGAGGCAGGTTACTGTGCACTACATCTACTGATCCTGTGAGAGGCAGGTTACTGTGCACTACATCTACTGATCCTGTGAGAGGCAGGTTACTGTGCACTACATCTACTGATCCTGTGAGAGACAGGTTACTGTGCACCACATCTACTGATCCTGTGAGAGGCAGGTTACTGTGCACCACATCTACTGATCCTGTGAGAGGCAGGGTACTGTGCACCACATCTACTGATCCTGTGAGAGGCAGGTTACTGTGCACCACATCTACTGATCCTGTGAGAGGTAGGTTACTGAGCACCACATCTACTGATCCTGTGAGAGGCAGGTTACTGTGCACTACATCTACTGATCCTGTGAGAGGCAGGTTACTGTGCACTACATCTACTGATCCTGTGAGAGGCAGGTTACTGTGCACTACATCTACTGATCCTGTGAGAGGTAGGTTACTGTGCACCACATCTACTGATCCTGTGAGAGGTAGGGTACTGTGCACCACATCTACTGATCCTGTGAGAGGTAGGGTACTGTGCACTACATCTATTGATCCTGTGAGAGGCAGGTTACTGTGCACTACATCTACTGATCCTGTGAGAGGCAGGGTACTGTGCACTACATCTACTGATCCTGTGAGAGGCAGGTTACTGTGCACTACATCTAGTGCATCTCTTAAACGTAAACCAAAATGTAATTGTTTTTGACTCAAATTTGTGTTACAGCCATTTAATATAACTTGAGATACGGATAGATATGTGCTCAGACTCCTCACAGCTTTCGAAGTTAAATCAGGTCATGCAGTTTCACATGTGACATTCAAGACCTTTAATGCAATGGTTCACAGGAAGCATTTATCCGTTTCAAATATTTTGGTGCATTATTTAGGATTTTATATATTTGTGGAAGTTTGTGATAGTAAGGCAGTTAGAGCTGTTATTTTTTGTTGATAAATATGAGGCTATACTCTGCAGGTAACTCTTCACTCACACACTAACTCTCACTTAAAGAGAGCTTTGTTCGTGCCTACATACTTAACACTTCTTTTGTGCCCCTTAAGTCTGTCATTTAGTGTACAGCCAGTTTCACCAACGTATTGGAGGGAGGGAGGGAAATATCAGGGGAAAGCGCCAAGCCATTACGATTATATAGCAATTGTAAGGGTCTTGATAAGGATTTGGGATGGGAAGGGGGATGGAAAGGTGCCTAATCACTTGGACGGTCGGGGATTGAACCTGCACGAAGTGAAACCGTCGCTCTACCGTCCAGCCCAAGTGGTTGGTACTGGAGAGGACAAGACGAACAGGAAATAGAAGACACCAGCAGCTTGAGAATTGGCACAGTTGATAAAATGTAAGGGGTATCCACGGCGAGAGAGAGATTTATAAATAAATCTCAGAAACTGAGAGTTTCTGAGAGCGTAGAATGCGTAGAGCACGGAGGAAAAGAGAGATTTTTTTTTTTTTTTGAGATATATACAAGAGTTGTTACATTCTTGTACAGCCACTAGTACGCGTAGCGTTTCGGGCAGGTCCTGGAATACGATCCCCGCCGCCGAAGATACGTTTTTCATCCAGTACACATTTTACCTTTGCTTAAACAGGGTCTACAGTATAAGGATTTGCGCCCAGTAATTCCTCCCCGGCCAGGATACGAACCCATGGACACTAGCGCTCGAATCGAATGCTCATAAGCGAATGGAAGAACTCTCTCTCCCTACCCTACTCATACAGTATACACCTCATGTTTCTCTTGATTCGGGAAATTTCTTTTTATTTAATAACATGACGTTTCGCTCGCCTGTGGATATTTATAAAATAATCACTGTGCATATTCTCAAGTTAAACGGAAGTTTCTTTCATCCCAAACCTGTTCTCAACACCATGTGCTGCTGTGCTCCTGGCACTTCCACTACATATCCTGACTAAATATACCTCTCACTAATACCCGTCGTACATCTGCATAAAGCTCGTCCGTTCAGACAAAGGTGAGGTTAGTAATCTGGTTCACACTTCCTCTGGCTTCTAATGCCTGCTGTGTCTACTATATTCCCTGTTCCTCTTGTCCCTCAGAATACTTTGGAGATACTCGTGCCATACACTAAATAAGCCAGACTTAAGGTAGGAACACAAAAAAAGTGTTAACATCTGCAGATCACAAGAACAATGCCTCTGCTTCTACTCATGTTAGGCATTCATCGGCTTCACACGATTAGATTGGTCGTTCTTTAAATAATTTTTCCTGTCTCTCTTCTTACACAGACGCCTGTCATTGTCGACACGGCTTTGCGATACACCGAACAGGGGGAACCTGAGTCCTTGGCTGTGTTGCTGTGTACGCTTCCCTTTTCAGTACATCGCTAAGTGCTCAAACCTCGTTCGATTAAGCGTGATCTGACAAACCTATCTCATCCTTTTTCTCTACCCTTATTTTGATTTCCCTAGTATTGTTTACCGTCCTATTTTCTCTATCTTATTGCTTACTCAATGCTTCCCTACACCGCACCACGGGTGGCAGCTGGAAGTGCAGTTGTCTGACAATGGGCGATGACTTGTATCTTTGAGTGGGGAGTCCGTATCTAAACAACTAGGGCTCTCTACTCCTTCAGACTGAACTATGCCTGCTGCCTGCAACTGAAATGTGTACAAGTCTCCAAACATTGATACATTACATGTAAGTGGACTTCCTTATCATCCTATAAATGCTCTTAACTCTTTAAGACATAACTGTACAATGCTCCGTGTCCAAAGCTGACACAAATCAAAAAAATATTAGTAGGATGGTAACAGAGTCCCATTTCATGCGGTCTCCACTACTCATGTGTGGCCTCCGTAATGACATGATAGAGCTGGCATAAGGTTAGGCAAAGAATCTGCCCCTAAACTAGCCGTGAGTGTAACCTTGGATTGTCAATGAGCAATCTGAGAGCAAGCAGTACATCGAGAACCTTCAACAAGATCTTGTGGATGATCTGAGGCAAAGTAGATAATGACACCAGTAATTCCATACATCATCATACT
>WNGS01111181.1:19265295-19295522 GCA_020271785.1 Procambarus virginalis | reverse complement strand
ATCTTCGATCTTACTCCATCTATGTTGGTGTATGCAATCTTCAGGACTTGTTCTCCTCTCCTTATTCTTCACTCCCCTCTCTCTATTGATTTTGTTGTTTGCCTTTATGTACCACTTTACTGGTCTGCCTACCCCTAACACTTTGTAGAAAAAAGAATTGATTTCTTCTTCATTCCTGCTCTCATTTAAACGTTTTGCCTCAGCGAGGTTCAGTTTCAGCTTCTCTCTCTGTCTTCTCTTGAAAGATCTCGTCTTAACGACCACATTTTCCCATCTTCATCACTTTGTAACTTTCTAGCATTCCTAGTGCTTCTTCCATCTGCTTGGCACCGTTTAGGTGATCCTCAAGGTCGATCTTTCCCTTTTACATATCTGCCTATTCTCCTGTAGTCACACACATTCTCTATGGTTGTAAGACCTTCCACGAGGCCAACATTTTATCTACTACTTTTGCTTCTTCTACAGCTCTTTCTGACCTAGATGTTATCTCCTTTTCTTTGCAGCCAAAAATTATCAGGGACTTACTCCGATCAACTGTGTTTTGCACCAACTTCGGGTTAGATGCCAACTCCTTTCTCATTTCCAGCCTAATGTTTGTTTTATCTTGGTTGGCAGTGTTTGACTTCCTTTACTGCTGCTTCCATTTTTTTTTTCCTTCCCTTGGCCACTTGTGCATAGTGAGTTGCATATCTTTCTTGCACTGTTCTATTCCCTGTGTAACTTCCTCCATCTGTGCTGACAAAAGCTGTTTCTCCTCTTGAATTTCCTTGCCTAGCCTATTGTAATCATTTATGTTTAAATTTGCTCTAACTTCTTCCAAAGCTATTTTTAAGAATATATTTTCTTCTTCCATGGCTTTGCAATTTGTTTCCAATTGACTCTTTTCCTTGCGCAAGTCTTTCACTAAACCCTCAAGACCTAAAACTTTGCTATTCAAATGATCATTACTTTCTATCAATTTACTAATTATTTCTACATGAGAGTTCACTATAGTATCTAATTTTACCAACTTGTTGTGTAGACTGCTAATATCAATGCTTTCTTCATTGAATCCCACAAAATCAAGCTCTGTTTTGTATTTCCTCTTGTCAGTGGCCATCTTGAATGTTCTTCTCTGCACTGTAAACACTATAGGGGCAACTTTTTCTCACCCAATTTTTCACTTCCCTTGGCACATTCCTGTTATCTCACCTATTTTTCAAAAGCACTCTACATTTATGATCTCTGGGACACCACTCACTATCATCAACCTGTACTACAATACTTAGGATTGTTGAAATATGCTGGAGCTCCTCTGATGCAAGTGTTGACCCTAGGGGTGTCACCTTTTTTTTTCAAAAAAAGTGTGTGCGCGTGTGTGTGTGTGTACGTGTGTGTGTATGTATGTGTGCGCGTGTGCGTGTGTGTGTGGGGGGGGGCGGGGTAGCAACTGATGGTGGTGATTGATGGCAGTGACTGGTGGAGGCGATTGATGGCAGTGTCTGGTGGAGGCGACTGAGGGCAGTGACTGGTGGAGGCGACTGAGGGCAGTGACTGGTGGAGGCGACTGAGGGCAGTGACTGGTGGAGGCGACTGAGGGCAGTGACTGGTGGAGGCGACTGAGGGCAGTGACTGGTGGAGGCGACTGAGGGCAGTGACTGGTGGAGGCGACTGAGGGCAGTGACTGGTGGAGGCGACTGAGGGCAGTGACTGGTGGAGGCGACTGAGGGCAGTGTCTGGTGGAGGCGACTGAGGGCAGTGACTGGTGGAGGCGACTGAGGGCAGTGACTGGTGGAGGCGACTGAGGGCAGTGACTGGTGGAGTCGACTGAGGGCAGTGACTGGTGGAGGCGACTGAGGGCAGTGACTGGTGGAGGCGACTGAGGGCAGTGACTGGTGGAGGCGACTGAGGGCAGTGACTGGTGGAGGCGACTGAGGGCAGTGACTGGTGGAGGCGACTGAGGGCAGTGACTGGTGGAGGCGACTGAGGGCAGTGACTGGTGGAGGCGACTGAGGGCAGTGATTGGTGGAGGCGACTGAGGGCAGTGACTGGTGGAGGCGACTGAGGGCAGTGACTGGTGGAGGCGACTGAGGGCAGTGACTGGTGGAGGCGACTGAGGGCAGTGTCTGGTGGAGGCGACTGAGGGCAGTGACTGGTGGAGGCGACTGAGGGCAGTGACTGGTGGAGGCGACTGAGGGCAGTGACTGGTGGAGGCGACTGAGGGCAGTGACTGGTGGAGGCGACTGAGGGCAGTGACTGGTGGAGGCGACTGAGGGCAGTGACTGGTGGAGGCGACTGAGGGCAGTGACTGGTGGAGGCGACTGAGGGCAGTGACTGGTGGAGGCGACTGAGGGCAGTGACTGGTGGAGGCGAGTGAGGGCAGTGACTGGTGGAGGCGACTGAGGGCAGTGACTGGTGGAGGCGACTGAGGGCAGTGACTGGTGGAGGCGACTGAGGGCAGTGACTGGTGGAGGCGACTGAGGGCAGTGACTGGTGGAGGCGACTGAGGGCAGTGACTGGTGGAGGCGACTGAGGGCAGTGACTGGTGGAGGCGACTGAGGGCAGTGACTGGTGGAGGCGACTGAGGGCAGTGACTGGTGGAGGCGACTGAGGGCAGTGACTGGTGGAGGCGACTGAGGGCAGTGACTGGTGGAGGCGACTGAGGGCAGTGACTGGTGGAGGCGACTGAGGGCAGTGACTGGTGGAGGCGACTGAGGGCAGTGACTGGTGGAGGCGACTGAGGGCAGTGACTGGTGGAGGCGACTGAGGGCAGTGACTGGTGGAGGCGACTGAGGGCAGTGACTGGTGGAGGCGACTGAGGGCAGTGACTGGTGGAGGCGACTGAGGGCAGTGACTGGTGGAGGCGACTGAGGGCAGTGACTGGTGGAGGCGACTGAGGGCAGTGACTGGTGGAGGCGACTGAGGGCAGTGACTGGTGGAGGCGACTGAGGGCAGTGACTGGTGGAGGCGACTGAGGGCAGTGACTGGTGGAGGCGACTGAGGGCAGTGACTGGTGGAGGCGACTGAGGGCAGTGACTGGTGGAGGCGACTGAGGGCAGTGACTGGTGGAGGCGACTGAGGCCAGTGACTGGTGGAGGCGACTGAGGGCAGTGACTGGTGGAGGCGACTGAGGGCAGTGACTGGTGGAGGCGACTGAGGGCAGCGACTGGTGGAGGCGACTGAGGGCAGCGACTGGTGGAGGCGACTGAGGGCAGTGACTGGTGGAGGCGACTGAGGGCAGTGACTGGTGGAGGCGACTGAGGGCAGTGACTGGTGGAGGCGATTGATGGCAGTGACTGGTGGAGGCGATTGATGGCAGTGACTGGTGGAGGCGATTGATGGCAGTGACTGGTGGAGGCGATTGATGGCAGTGACTGGTGGAGGCGATTGCTGGCAGTGACTGGTGGAGGCGACTGAGGGCAGTGACTGGTGGAGGCGATTGATGGCAGTGACTGGTGGAGGCGACTGAGGGCAGTGACTGGTGGAGGCGACTGAGGGCAGTGACTGGTGGAGGCGACTGAGGGCAGTGACTGGTGGAGGCGACTGAGGGCAGTGACTGGTGGAGGCGACTGAGGGCAGTGACTGGTGGAAGCGATTGATGGCAGTGACTGGTGGAAGCGATTGATGGCAGTGACTGGTGGAAGCGATTGATGGCAGTGACTGGTGGAGGCGATTGATGGCAGTGACTGGTGGAGGCGATTGATGGCAGTGACTGGTGGGGGCGATTGATGGCAGTGACTGACTGGTGGGGGCGATTGATGGCAGTGACTGGTGGAGGCGATTGATGGCAGTGACTGGTGGAAGCGATTGATGGCAGTGACTGGTGGAGATGATTGATGGCAGTGACTTTGGTGGTGGTGGCAGTGACTGTGGTGGTGATGGCAGTGACTGTGGTGGTGGTAATGGCAGTGACTGTGGTGGTGGTAATGGCAGTGACTGTGGTGGTGATGATGGCAGTGACTGTGGTAGTGGTGATGGCAGTGACTGGTGGTGGCAGTGACTGTGGTGGTGGTGGCAGTGACTGGTGGTGGTGGTGGCAGTGACTATGGTGGTGGTGGTGGTGGCAGTGANTTATGTCATCTTCTCATGGGCTTACATTCAGGTGCTCTTTCACCAGCAGGCATGCTTCCGCCTTTTCTAATTCTTATATCATGTTTGCAAGTTGAGTAGCCCTTTGGGAATATAACCTCACTAAAAAATATATCTTCAAGTTTAGTCTGTTAGTGCAACAATATTTGGCATATTCAGCAAAATTATATACAGTAGTTTTATTTTCAGTATTTTTTTATATCACCCATCTATGTCAGTTACAGTGGTACCTCAGTTTTCGTATTTAATCTGTTCCCAGAGACAGTACAAAACCAAAAATACAAAAACAAACAAATTTTCCCATAAGAAATAATGTAAATTAATTAATCCCTTCCACACCCCAAAGATATTAAGTAAAAATACATTTTATACAGAATGATACTTTTACATACTTTACCTTTATTGAGAACTCTTATTGGCTTTGTAAGACAGTGAGGAAGGGGGTGGGGAGGAGAAGTGTTAGTGTTTGGAAGGGAGTCCCCTTCCATTATAACATCAGGCACTGATGACTTCTCTGGGTACTCTCTCTCCTACATTTTGCAGCATACCACTAGGACCTGGTTGTGGTTGGCCCCTGCTTACTTGGGCTTATTAAGAATCTGTCTATAGACCTTGTTTTTCCATACATTTTAGCACTTGTCTGTAGTGAGACATCACTTTGTCTCACTATGAATTATCTCTAGTTTTTCATCTATTGTCATCCTCAACTATTTTCTTAGATCGAACATTACCACAGACTTTCTTGGAACCCATGATGTGATATATAATAGAACTTTTATGTCAGAAACCAAAAAAAAGCCCCCAAAACAATGAAATTCTTTAAAAAACTCAAATCACTACGCGGGAGACACTGGTAAACTGAAGCGCCACGCACTTGGTGGACCCTACGTTGTATAAACAAATTCCGAAAACCGAGGCAAACAACGAATACCAAATCAAATTCTTCAAAGAAAATGAGTACGAGAACCGATAAATAATTACGAAAACAGGGGCATACGAAAACCAGGTTTAACTGTATGTGATTTTCAGGAGCCTGTTCCTTCTCCCTTTGTCCTTCCTTTACTGCCCTTCCTCTAATGATTTTATTAGTTTTTTTTTATGTACCATTTTACAGGCTTCCCAATCCCTGTCACCTTGTAGGAATTTTGTTTTCTTCGTTCCTCCTCTCACTTAAGATGTTTTTGCTTCAAGGTTTAGTTTTAGTTTCTGTTTTCCTTTGAAAGGTCTAGTCTTAATGACAATAGTTTCCCGTATGCAACATTTTGTAATTTCCTGGCTTTCCTAATCATTTCTGTCATTGTCACCTCTAAGGAGCGATCCTTATATTTTCATATTTGCCTATCCTGAAATCACTTGACATTTTCCTTTGTTGTGAGGCCTTCATCCTTGAGGTTATCTTGAGATGATTTCGGGGCTTAGTCCTCAACCCAGTCCTCGACCAGGCCTACTTTTTGTTACACATCTCCCAGGAAGCAGCCTGTAGCAGCTGTCTAACTCCCAGGTACCTATTTACTGCTAGGTGAACAGGGGCATCAGGGTGAAAAATTCTGCCCATTTGTTTCTGCCTCTACCGGGGATCGAACCCGGAACCTCAGGACTACGAATCTCCATGACTGTCCACTCAGCCGTCGGGCCCCTCCAAAACTAATTATTTTCTAAATGATTTATCCTCTTCTGCTGTTCTCTCTATCCTAGATCGTATTTTCTTTTCCAAACAGCAAAAAATTATTATTATGGACTTCTATCTGCAGTGTTCTGCAGTAATTTACTGCTGGTAACTAATTCTTTCGTACTCGCTTGTTTAATATCCGTTTCTTGTTGCCCATTTCTGTGTTTGACTTTAAAAATGCTTTTGCTACCTGCTTGATGAGGTTCTGGGAGTTGTTCTACTCCCCAAGCCCGGCCTGAGGCCAGGCTCGACTTGTGAGAGCTTGGTCCACCAGGCTGTTGCTTGGAGCGGCCTGCAGGCCCACATACCCACCACAGCCCAGTTGGTCTGTGTGATGAACGGTATGTATGGTGAATGGCATGGGCGTGGTGAACGGCAAGGACTTGTGGTGAATGAACGGCTTGGGTGTAGTGAATGGCAAAGGGTGTGGTGAACGTCATGGGGTGTGGTGAACGTCATGGGGTGTGGTGAACAGCATGGGGTGTAGTGAACGGCATGGGGTGTAGTGAACGGCATGGGGTGTGGTGAACGTCATGGGGTGTGGTGAACAGCATGGGGTGTAGTGAATGGCAAAGGGTGTGGTGAACGTCATGGGGTGTGGTGAACGTCATGGGGTGTGGTGAACAGCATGGGGTGTGGTGAACAGCATGGGGTGTAGTGAACGGCATGGGGTGTAATGAACGGCACAGATGTGGTGAACGGCATGGGCGTGGTGAACGGCATACCTACTTGAAGGGGTTCTGGGAGTTCTTCTACTCCCCAAGCCTGGCCTCTGAGGCCAAGCTTGACTTGTGAGAGCTTGGTCTACCTGGCTGTTGCTTGGAGCGGCCCGCAGGCCCACGACAACCCGGTTGGTCCGGCACTCCTTGGAGAAAACTATCTAGTTTTCTCTTAATGTCCATGGTTGTTGCCCCAATATTTCTTATACTCGCTGGGAGGACGTTGAACAACCATCAACCTCTGATGTTTATACAGTGTTCTCTAATTGTTCCTGATTGTGCCCGACATGTTTTGGATTCAGGTGTCAAAATTTGCGCCCGGGAAGAATTTAAAAAATTCTTAAAATATATATAATGCCAAAGGGCCAAAGTGTGTTGGGAGGGGGGCTGGGAGAGTTGTGGTGGCTGTTGGCAGGTGTCCTGGATTTCCACAATTCAGATATGGCAACCCTACACTACGTTCACCATAACCACCCTTCACCACATCAACATCCCGACCCTCTAATCACGGTTACCTTAACTGTACCTTGATGGGGTTCTTCGAGTTCTTCTATTCCCCCAAGCCCGGCCCGAGGCCAGGCTTGACTTATGATACTTGGTCCAACAGGCTGTTGCTTGGATTGTGGTTATTTTTTATTGTGGCTTGCTTTTGATTGTTTCTCTTTTACAACTTATGCATATGTTTCTTTTATTTCCTCTTTGTACTGCTCCAGACCTTTTTTAACCACCAATATTTGAGCTGTGAGTCGTTTCTCTTAGCATATCCTTGCTTAACCCTTGTGTTGCTAAGGGCTATTTGGCCATTGTCACCCACAGGTACATAAAAAAAAATTCTAAACCTGTTTATGTGTGGTTCTCTGATCATTGGAAGGCAAAAACAGGCGCCGACTCATCATGCATCCCAGACGGTCTGCTCAGCCCCAGCTGTAAGGCAGGAGTTATCTTGAGGTTATCTTGAGATGATTTCGGGGCTTTTAGTGTCCCCGCGGCCCGGTCCTCGACCAGGCCTCCACCCCCAGGAAGCAGCCCGTGACAGCTGACTAACACCCAGGTACCTATTTACTGCTAGGTAACAGGGGCATAGGGTGAAAGAAACTCTGCCCATTGTTTTCTCGCCGGCGCCTGGGATCGAACCCAGGACCACAGGATCACAAGTCCAGCGTGCTGTCTGCTCAGCCGACCAGCTCCCTCCGGAGTGGCCACAAAGAGATAATTACCTAATTATTTCAATGTCCCCTTCATTTTCCATATCTCATTTTCTTTCACTAGTTCCTTGATCTATAGAGATATGGAAAATATAAAAACGGAAACCACGTACAAAACTCAGGCAAATCATAACATAGAACGAAAAGGCAATGTAAAGGATCTGGGTGTACTCATGTCGGAAGACCTTACCTTTAAAGAACACAATAAAGTAGCCGTCACAACTGCAAGAAAAATGACAGGTTGGATAACAAGAACTTTTCACACTAGAGATGCTATACCGATGATGACACTTTTCAAAACGCTTGTGCTCTCTAGAGTGGAGTACTGCTGCACAATGACAGCCCCTTTCACTGCGGGTGAAATTGCTGACCTGGAGAGAGTGCAGAGATCCTTTACTGCTAGAATCCACTCGGTAAAACATCTAAACTATTGGGACCGACTAAAGAGCCTAAATCTGTATTCCCTTGAGCGCAGGCGGGAGAGATACATAATAATTTACACGTGGAAAATATTAGAGGGGCTGGTCCCAAACCTGCACACAGAAATAACATCACATGAGACCAGAAGACATGGCAGGATGTGCAGAATACCCCCGTTGAAAAGCAGAGGTGCAACTGGTACTCTGAGAGAGAACTCGATCAACATCAGAGGCCCGAGACTGTTCAACACGCTTCCACTACACATAAGGGACATAACTGGCAAACCCCTCACAGTGTTCAAGAGAGAACTGGATAAGCACCTCCAAAGGATACCTGATCAACCAGGCTGTGACTCATACGTCAGGCTGCGAGCAGCCGCGTCCAACAGCCTGGTTGATCAGTCCAGCAGCCAGGAGGCCTGGTCGATGACCGGGCCGCGGGGACGATAAGCCCCGGAAGCACCTCAAGGTATCCTCAAGGTAAGGTATCTATCCTTCAGTTCCCAGTTCCCTTACCTTTCAATGAAATAACAAATTTCCTTATCCTGCTGCATGATACAGTATTTTCTTTTAAAGTACAGTGGTACCTTGGCTTACGTGCGCCCGTGGTTACGAGTTTTTCAGGTTACGAGCAGGATTTGCTCGGAAAATTTGTATCGGGATACGAGGGTGTTAATACACGTACGGGCCGACTAGCATGTGGTGGCACGGCGATCGCCGCTCAGTTTACCAGTGCCTCACACCCAGTGACTATCCCGCCTCAATTCTTCACCAGGATTTACAGTGTTTTGTTGGATATTTGCCCATTTGAACATAAAAGTTGTTATTATATACCTCGCAATGGATCCCAAGAAAGCCAGGGGTAAGGTTCAACCTAAGAAAATAGCTGTGAGTAGAGGATGTCCCTTCCTCATTAAGAAAATGTGTGAAGTAGGAAGAACTGCAAAGTTTTGTTGAAAAAACTCGCCCAGATAAAGCTGTAGCAGGCCGTTGCATTGACCTTTTAAATGACAATGTGATGTCTTGCTACAGACAAGTGTTAAAATGTAAGGAAAAACAAGTGTCTTTAGACAGATTCTTAGTAAGACAAGCAAGCAGCGAGCCATAAGCAGGTCCTAGTGGTATGCAGGCAAAACGTGCCAGAGTGTGCACACCAGAGAAGTCCTCACTGCCTGATGTTATAATGGAAGGGGACTTCCCTTCCAAACAGTAACACCTCTTCTCCTCCCCCCTCCTCACCATCTTCCATACGCCAACAGCAGTCATCAGCAAGGGTAAGTAATAACTTGAATATAGTTTTGTAGTGTAGATTTTGATGAATTGGGTATAAAATTTAGTTTGAAGTGAGGTTTTTGGGTAGTCAAGAATGGATTAATTCATTTCCCATTATTTCTTATGGGGAAATTAGCTTCGGTTTATGAGTTTTCGGGTTACGAGCCGTCTCCTGGAATGGATTACACTCTTAAACCGAGGTACCCCTGTATTAATTTCACTCAATGACTTAATTTTCTAAGAAATTTTCCTTATCTTTAGAAAATCCTCAATCACTAACCTGTCAAGAAAACCACCTTTCCTCATTTCTTCTGCCGTGAAACACTTTAAATTTTAATCTGTTGTGTTTCAATTCCTTATGGCAGTAACCGTCTTTGTTGCTAACCTTGCTTTTGTTTTGCAATGTAACCTTTACTAATCAAAATTGTTTACTCATTTTTGCATACAGGTATTTGTTTTACCTCGGTTATTTATCAAATTTCCTGTACAGTATGGGATCTTCACGTTTCCTATTTCCACCCACAGTCATCAACCTGAGCTACAATAATTAAGCAATTAGATTTTCTAGGGGTTCCTTGATATAGCAGCTGGCTGGCTGGTTGCTCTCTCCTTGTTAGTGCTTGGGTTAGTGCTAACGAGCTCATGCTGGTTTTGAGAAATTTGATTATTTGTTTACATTGTTTAAAAGTTTGCTTGGCAGTTTCGAGGCTTCGATACTTTTGAACCCGACAGTGATCTGGATTAAACTAGAAATTCAACTGGGTTCAACTCGTCTAGAAAGTCGGAATCCACCAAGTTCCGACTTTCTAGATCCCGTCACGGTTGGATGACCGAGTGTCACATGCTCTCCATGCCTCTGTGACCAGGAGGGTGGGGCCAGGTTTTGGCTCTGGTACCCTGTAGGCCAAACAGAACTCCACAGCTGATGTGACCTAGTAGTTGGGTGCCATCTCAGTGAGATAGCTTCTGGGAGCCGCAAAGGGCTTCCCCAGAAATGTCCTATAATCATTATACTGTACAGTTCTCAACATATCATTCAGTCTGAAAATGTAAACTTATTCATAAATCCTGATTCTGCCATATATACATCCAAGGTATTTAATAGTTCATTTGGAGGATGTCTACAAATTACACTTGCTTAAAAAATCTGCATCTAAATCTAAGTGTTTGTGTATTTTATATATATATATATATATATATATATATATATATATATATATATATATATATATATATATATATATATATATATATATATATATATTATGTTGTACCTAGTAGCCAGAATGTTATACTTGGCCTACTATGCAAGGCCCGATTTGCCTAATAAGCCAAGTTTTCCTGAATTAATATATTTTTCCAATATTTTTTTCTTATGAAATGATAAATCTGTCCATTTCGTTATGTACAAGTTAATTTATTTAAATTTGAGTTAAAACTAACGTAGATATATGACCGAACCTGACTAACCTACCTAACCTAACCTATCTTAACCTAACCTAAACTAACAACTAGTTCAAGAAATTATGGCCATAATATAATAAATAATAATTCACATGAACTAATTGGAAACAATTTATTGAAAATAAAGAAAATCATTCGGCCTATTAGGCAAATCGGGCCTTGCATAGTAGGCCGAGAAGTGCGTTCTGGCTACTAGGTACGACATTATATATATATATATATATATATATATATATATATATATATATATATATATATATATATATATATATATATATATATATATATATATATATATATATATATATATATATATATATATATATATATATATATATATATATATATACTGTATATATATATATATTATCTATATCTACAGTTCTGCTACCAATTTATATTTTTTGTATATATCTACAGACTACAGCTATGCCTAAAATAAAACTCTTCTATTACATGGTAGTTAATTCATGAAACAAGCTAGACGACCTTGGCACATGATAGCAAATATTATCAGGGCAATCTATGGGCAGTGAACATATTTAATGAGCTCATGGAAACTTATGGCAAACCATGGTGTATGCAAATGTAATCAACATATTTGAATTGCAAATTTATATTTTTGTCATTCTTGATTCATGGTTATAATATACAGCATTTGATTATTTAATAAGTAACAAATCTGGAATAAGCTAGAACTAGAATGGTTCAAATAATTTAATACTTATGTCCTCTTCAATTCAGTATGATTCCCATGATTTATTTACAGTTACAGAATATACTTTACTGTAGTAAACATGGCTATAAATATTTGATGCCTCTGGTATCTGCATTTCTAGCTCAAAGAACTCAAGTTCTTTAAACTAAGAACTGGTGTAAAACAGCCAAGTGAAAGTAACCTGCCGTACAGCCATGTATAATTATACCACAGTACCACCAACTTTTCCATCACCAGATTTCTTTTTTGTCATTTTGTATTTTCTTTGTCATTGTATCATGATGATTACTAGTCAAAAATTACTTTTAAACTTCAATGTCAAGAATCTGAGAATACTTTCTACATTTCGTTCAATACCACTACATATGTTTGTCTATCATATCGGACTATAAACCAAGTACAGTACCGTAATTCGTTCTCCACATTTATAAAATGAAATAGCCCCACACATATTCTCTCCACCTAATAAAAAAAAAAAACATACAAATAGGCCAAATCCACGAGATTTCTAAAGCATGCCACAGTGATTAAAAACGTTTGTAAAAATATATTTATATTTTAGTTTGATTTAAATTAACAGAGCACATCATGCACATTCTGCAATCAGCATTGGTAACCAAAAAGATGACTAATATTATATTTTTTTTATTATATATATATATATATATATATATATATATATATATATATATATATACTGTGTATATACAGTGCAACTCTCACCAATTTGAGCTCTAATGATTTAAAAAGCTGGGTAGTTTGTACATAATTGGAGATGGACCGTGTCCACCACGTGATTGGCTACTTGGCACATCAGTTCAGGTTACCCAACAACTCACTCACAAGTGAACATCAACCTAGCTTTTTTTTGTTTGATGCATAACTATTCAAACAATATAAAAAACACAGTACTATTATTATTACAAAATTATTTTTATAAATACAGTACTTTCTTTATATGCCAAAATTGTAACACTGTAGATTTTTCTTTCTTTTTCTTGGTAGTGTATTGAACATGCACTACTTCAACTAACATGCTTAAACAGCTTTTCCCTCGTGTGCCTATAGTATGGTCAAAGTCACCGACTCGGTGTTTATTGCTAACATTTATGTAGTGATGTTATTGTATTATGTTATAAATTTACCTAATTATTTTTGTAAAAACAAGATGCTGAAGATCACCTTAGGGGAAAAAAGAGGTAAAAAACACAATATGCTATCAGTGTGACAAAAGAATGAACTGATTAGTAACCTTGAGAGTGGTCAATACACTACAAGCTTACCAGCAGAAGACAATATTGAGAAAAGTACTGTCACTAATATAAAAAATGCAGAAAAAATAATCTGATGAACATTTTTAGCTACAGTATTTCAGATTGTGGAGATTCTGGTACATAGAGCAGGAAACAAATGAAGCCTGCTGAACATTCACTGGTGGATGCTGCTGCTGCTGTGTATACTGAAAGTGGTTTACACAGCAGTGTACAGCAGGTATGGGTGGTATGATGTGAAGAGTTAAGGCTACAGTTGCTAACAATTTTGATCTAAAAATTTTAAAATGTTAAAGCCATTCAAATATTTTTAAGATATATCTGAACCCCTGCGTTTATTTACAACAAGCTCAGTTCATTTTGCATTACTGTACTGTATAGTTTAATTCCAATTTGTGAGAGGACACTGTACATATGTACCCAGTTTTAGCTAAATTATTAAAAATTTTGCTAGTTGCACTTTGAAAATATTTTCATCTACTGAAAGTTAAAATAGGTTTTGTTAATGGCATACCTTGTACAAATGGCCTCATCTAGTGATCTGGATGCAAAAAAAAAAAAAAAAAAAAAAAAAAAAAAAAAAAAAAAAATCAAGCTCTGTACAACGTTTCTTCTTTAATCTTGTCTTGTTTCAAACTGAATATCAATGGTTTGCACCAGTACCCAGTTTGTGCTTGAATGGGTGAAAGGATATGTATGATGCTATCTTGTATATGTATTTTGAAGAAGGGAGATTCATTGGTGACTAGACCAACTTTCTGATCTCTCTAGCTGCTTGGATAACGGAAGTAGGGTAGTTACGAAGCTCTTGTGCTAACCGCACTCCTCCAACGGAAAATATTGATTGGTCTGGTGGGAAAACACAAAAGTTAGCATTATGTATACATATATATAATATATATATACTATATACTGTATTTTAGCACAAAAAGATCAAGAAAAAAAAAAAAAGTGTTGAATGTAATGAAACACCATTTTCTGGGTGAGACCTGGAGGCTCCTTGGAGCTATCCAGGCTGATATGGAAATATTAGACTTTGGCATCAGTCAATATGAATGGAGTTCTAGGCCTACCGGGGACCACAAGCCAGAGCCTGGCCCACCCCCCTCAGAGAGGCACGAGGAGCAATGGCCTATAGAAATGCACATGTGGTTAGGGAGCACTTTATGTATGCCATCGACCAGGTCAGGCACCCAGAAAGGTAAGTGTCCTAAAACAAAACCCTATTCTGGTTGAAGCTACTACTGAAAGTCAAACGATTGGACAGAACTCCCCCAAATGAAAAGGAGCACTCAAGCATGACGTCACCGCGCTGCTTGTCTGCGCAACCCCCCCCCCCCCTCCGGGAGGGGGAAGGGGGGAGCCCAAGACCCTCGCACCAGGGATCCACCCCTGCAGTTCTAAGGCAGGATATTAAAACACGCGAAAAACTGCTGATCGGAGGGAAGGAGGGTTGCCGGGAAGCCTCCGGGTCTCACCCAGAAAGTGGCGTTTCAATACATTTAATGCTGGTTTTCTGGGGGGGAGCCCCTTCGGCTTCCCGGAGCAACTTCACCAAAGAGAAGGAAAAAAAGGACGCACCCAGGAGGTGTACGCCATGCACAATTCAAATCGAAAGCAAGACAACCAACAGCATTGAAGGCCCCAGCAAACGACCCGGGAAACCTGAACCCATGCACAGGGAAGAAGGGGAAACTGGGGCAACCCAAAGCGCGACCCCAGAACCAGAAGCTGAGGCATGCAAACAATGGCAAAGAGCCGCAATCGGACACAACACATGATGCACCCCGGCTGAACCAAAAAAGCATCAACAACCCAAGGGTCCTTCTGGAAAGCAGATGTCCCGGTCATCGCATGAAAGAAGGAGACAGCTGCAAATGAACTAACTAAATACCAGAGTCAAAAGAGCAGAAACCCCTGCACTGGAGGAGAGCATGAAGCTCCCCAACCTGACCCCCAGAGGCCAACAGAAAAATAGCTGGAGAGAAACAATCCTGAACCTAAGGGGGTCACCAAAAACCGAGGGAAAGAGAGATAAGAGAGCACCCTCTCCAATGACTAGGATGGCTCAGGTGGCACATGAGCAGGCCAGAGGTGAAACAATGCCCAAGACAGCTTGCGAAACACCACAGAAGGAACACCAATGCTGAAAACAAGCTGCAGCAGCTCCACCAACGCCACATGGTACGAGGCGACAGAATGCGGCAGATGATGACAGTCCTGAACAACCACGAGAGAAAGGACAAAAACAACCTTTACAGAAAGCGAAGTACACCTACGAAGAGACAAAAAGAAACGGAAGGACCGCCAGGAACTTCATACCGCCCCCAAGATAAAGCACGCAAGTGGGCCACCACCAACAAAACCAGCTGATCACCATATAGATGGCAATAGACTCAAGTCAAAAACACCGGACGCGAAAACTCGAGGAAAAGATCGAACCAGCCATGTAACGGACTGTCCCAATCTGCAGAAAGAAGCGGAGCTGCAAGAAAATTTCTGGGTTCGGACACCGAGCAAACAGCGCCTGAAACCGAGGTTGGGCCTGCCACCAAAGGGCCAAGATGACTACTCTCCCCTGGTAAGTCTCTAAGCGAGCTAGGATCAGGAGCAACAGCTGAACTGGGGGTAAAGAGGTACAGGGAAACCTTACCTCAACCAGTCCTGCTGAAAGCAACGACCCTAAGAACTTGGCAGACAAGGCACCGAAGCAACCAGCCCCAAAGAGCCGAGGACCACTACGAACCCCCGTGGTTCAGACAAGAACCACCGGGGAACAGTCTAAACGAAGCCTGATCGTCAATCTGTGAGCGACCGGAACCCTCCTGAGCGACAACCACAGTGCCGCAAATGCCCACACCGTGCTGTGAGCCCGACGAAAGGATGGACCCACCGCCTCCCAGCCGACCTGGTGAGCACTGGCCACAAAATCCCAGTCAAGAGGCGACTCATCCGTGAACACATCGAGCGAGGGCTGGGTAGGCGCCATGGCACTGAACTGGTGTACTGATTCCCGAGCCTACTGGGCTCTATCATATCTACATTTGAAACTGTGTATGGAGTCAGCCTCCACCACATCACTGCCTAATGCATTCCATCCGTTAACTACTCTGACACTGAAAAAGTTCCTTCTAACGTCTCTGTGGCTCATGTGGGTACTCAGTTTCCACCTGTGTCCCCTTGTTTGCGTCCCACCAGTGTTGAATAGTTTATCCTTGTTTACCCGGTCGATTCCCCTGAGGATTTTGTAGGTTGTGATCATGTCTCCCCTTACTCTTCTGTCTTCCAGGGTCGTAAGGTGCATTTCCCGCAGCCTTTCCTCGTAACTCATGCCTCTTAGTTCTGGGACTAGTCTAGTGGCATACCTTTGGACTTTTTCCAGTCAATTGCCTCAGTCAATTTCCAGTCAATTTCCATCAACTGCCTCCACCAGTCACTGCCATCAATTGCCTCCACCAGTCACTGCCATCAATTGCCTCCACCAGTCACTGCCATCAATTGCCTCCACCAGTCACTGTGTGGCATTGATGGTGATTGGAGGTGATTGATTGACGTGGAGGCGATTGATGGCAGTGACTGGTGGAGGCAATTGATGGCAGTGACTGGTGGAGGCGATTGATGGCAGTGACTGTTGGAGGCGATTGATGACAGTGACTGGTGGAGGTAATTGATGGCAGTGACTGGTGGAGGTGATTGATGGCAGTGAATCTAGCATGGAGGGAACGTCCCCTTCCCTCATCCTCGTAGCTTGTTTAACATGTTGATACAAGAATGTTTCCAGGATGAGGTCTACAAATTTACAGGTCCAAAAATCTTCTGTTTTAGCTTCATATGCTTCCCAGTCTATGGATTTCAAGTTGAAGTCACCAACTATCAACAGTCGTGATCTATCGTTATCCGCTCTCGCTATAATCTCTCTCATTATTGTTATAAGACCTTCTCGTTTGCTATCTAGCTCCTCCTTTGACCATGTGCTGCTTGGTGGTGGACTATATGCATTTATGACCATTAGTTTATCATCTTCATGGCAGATCTCTAGTGCTATTATGTCAACCTCTTGTGGATTGACAGTCATTATTTCCTTCACCTTTATGTGTTCTTTCACCAGCACAGCAACGCCACCGCCTTTCCTAATTTTTCTGTCCCTTCTCCAAATTGAGTAGCCCCTTGGGAATATGACCTCATTTAAAATATCATCTTCAAGTTTTGTCTCCGTGAGTGCAACAATGTCTGGTGTCTGCATCTGTATTACATCACTTAACTCCAATATCTTCGATCTTACTCCATCTATGTTGGTGTATGCAATCTTCAGGAACTTGTTCCTCCTCTCCTTATTCTTCACTCCCCCTCTCTCTATTGATTTTGTTGGTTTGCCTTTATGTACCACTTTACTGGTCTGCCTACCCCTAACACTTTGTAGAAAAAAGAATTGATTTCTTCTTCATTCCTGCTCTCATTTAAACGTTTTGCCTCAGCGAGGTTCAGTTTCAGCTTCTCTCTGTCTTCTCTTGAAAGATCTCGTCTTAACGACCACATTTTCCCATCTTCATCACTTTGTAACTTTCTAGCATTCCTTAGTGCTTCTTCCATCTGCTTGGCACCGTTTAGGGTGATCCTCAAAGGTCGATCTTTCCCTTTTACATATCTGCCTATTCTCCTGTAGTCACACACATTCTCTATGGTTGTAAGACCTTCCACGAGGCCAACAATTTTATCTACTACTTTTGCTTCTTCTACAGCTCTTTCTGACCTAGATGTTATCTCCTTTTCTTTGCAGCCAAAAATTATCAGGGACTTACTCCGATCAACTGTGTTTTGCACCAACTTCGGGTTAGATGCCAACTCCTTTCTCATTTCCAGCCTAATGTTTGTTTTATCTTGGTTGCTGCAGTGTTTGACTTCCTTTACTGCTGCTTCCATTTTTTCCTTCTCCTTGGCCACTTGTGCATAAGTGAGTTGCATATCTTTCTTGCACTGTTCTATTCCCTGTGTAACTTCCTCCATCTGTGCTGACAAAAGCTGTTTCTCCTCTTGAATTTCCTTGCCTAGCCTATTGTAATCATTTATGTTTAAATTTGCTCTAACTTCTTCCAAAGCTATTTTTAAGAATATATTTTCTTCTTCCATGGCTTTGCAATTTGTTTCCAATTGACTCTTTTCCTTGCGCAAGTCTTTCACTAAACCCTCAAGACCTAAAACTTTGCTATTCAAATGATCATTACTTTCTATCAATTTACTAATTATTTCTACATGAGAGTTCACTATAGTATCTAATTTTACCAACTTGTTGTGTAGACTGCTAATATCAATGCTTTCTTCATTGAATCCCACAAAATCAAGCTCTGTTTTGTATTTCCTCTTGTCAGTGGCCATCTTGAATGTTCTTCTCTGCACTGTAAACACTATAGGGGCAACTTTTTCTCACCCAATTTTTCACTTCCCTTGGCACATTCCTGTTATCTCACCTATTTTTCAAAAGCACTCTACATTTATGATCTCTGGGACACCACTCACTATCATCAACCTGTACTACAATACTTAGGATTGTTGAAATATGCTGGAGCTCCTCTGATGCAAGTGTTGACCCTAGGGGTGTCACCTTTTTTTTCAAAAAAAGTGTGTGCGCGTGTGTGTGTGTGTACGTGTGTGTGTATGTATGTGTGCGCGTGTGCGTGTGTGTGTGGGGGGGGGCGGGGTAGCAACTGATGGTGGTGATTGATGGCAGTGACTGGTGGAGGCGATTGATGGCAGTGTCTGGTGGAGGCGACTGAGGGCAGTGACTGGTGGAGGCGACTGAGGGCAGTGACTGGTGGAGGCGACTGAGGGCAGTGACTGGTGGAGGCGACTGAGGGCAGTGACTGGTGGAGGCGACTGAGGGCAGTGACTGGTGGAGGCGACTGAGGGCAGTGACTGGTGGAGGCGACTGAGGGCAGTGACTGGTGGAGGCGACTGAGGGCAGTGTCTGGTGGAGGCGACTGAGGGCAGTGACTGGTGGAGGCGACTGAGGGCAGTGACTGGTGGAGGCGACTGAGGGCAGTGACTGGTGGAGTCGACTGAGGGCAGTGACTGGTGGAGGCGACTGAGGGCAGTGACTGGTGGAGGCGACTGAGGGCAGTGACTGGTGGAGGCGACTGAGGGCAGTGACTGGTGGAGGCGACTGAGGGCAGTGACTGGTGGAGGCGACTGAGGGCAGTGACTGGTGGAGGCGACTGAGGGCAGTGACTGGTGGAGGCGACTGAGGGCAGTGATTGGTGGAGGCGACTGAGGGCAGTGACTGGTGGAGGCGACTGAGGGCAGTGACTGGTGGAGGCGACTGAGGGCAGTGACTGGTGGAGGCGACTGAGGGCAGTGTCTGGTGGAGGCGACTGAGGGCAGTGACTGGTGGAGGCGACTGAGGGCAGTGACTGGTGGAGGCGACTGAGGGCAGTGACTGGTGGAGGCGACTGAGGGCAGTGACTGGTGGAGGCGACTGAGGGCAGTGACTGGTGGAGGCGACTGAGGGCAGTGACTGGTGGAGGCGACTGAGGGCAGTGACTGGTGGAGGCGACTGAGGGCAGTGACTGGTGGAGGCGAGTGAGGGCAGTGACTGGTGGAGGCGACTGAGGGCAGTGACTGGTGGAGGCGACTGAGGGCAGTGACTGGTGGAGGCGACTGAGGGCAGTGACTGGTGGAGGCGACTGAGGGCAGTGACTGGTGGAGGCGACTGAGGGCAGTGACTGGTGGAGGCGACTGAGGGCAGTGACTGGTGATACCTGGTTGATACCTGGTTGATGGGGTTCTGGAGTTCTTCTACTCCCCAAGCCGGCCCGAGGCCAGGCTCGACTTGTGAGAGTTTGATCCACCAGGCTGTTGCTTGGAGCGGCCCGCAGAGCCACATACCCACCACAGCCCGGCTGATCCGGGACTTCTCTTAGGAAACAGTCCAGTTTTCTCTTGAAGATGTCCACGGTTGTTCCGGCAATATTCTTATAGTCGCTGGGAGGACGTTGAACAACCGCGGACCTCTGATGTTTATACAGTGTTCTCTGATTGTGCCTATGGCACCTCTGCTCTTCACTGGATCAATCTTGCATTTTCTTCCATATCGTTCACTCCAGTACGTTGTTATTTACTGTGTAGATTTGGGACCTGGCCCTCCAGTATTTTCCACGTGTATATTATTTGGTAGATAAAATATATTATTTGGTGGAGGCGACTGAGGGCAGTGACTGGTGGAGGCGACTGAGGGCAGTGACTGGTGGAGGCGACTGAGGGCAGTGACTGGTGGAGGCGACTGAGGGCAGTGACTGGTGGAGGCGACTGAGGGCAGTGACTGGTGGAGGCGACTGAGGGCAGTGACTGGTGGAGGCGACTGAGGGCAGTGACTGGTGGAGGCGACTGAGGGCAGTGACTGGTGGAGGCGACTGAGGGCAGTGACTGGTGGAGGCGACTGAGGGCAGTGACTGGTGGAGGCGACTGAGGGCAGTGACTGGTGGAGGCGACTGAGGGCAGTGACTGGTGGAGGCGACTGAGGGCAGTGACTGGTGGAGGCGACTGAGGGCAGTGACTGGTGGAGGCGACTGAGGGCAGTGACTGGTGGAGGCGACTGAGGGCAGTGACTGGTGGAGGCGACTGAGGGCAGTGACTGGTGGAGGCGACTGAGGGCAGTGACTGGTGGAGGCGACTGAGGGCAGTGACTGGTGGAGGCGACTGAGGGCAGTGACTGGTGGAGGCGACTGAGGGCAGTGACTGGTGGAGGCGACTGAGGCCAGTGACTGGTGGAGGCGACTGAGGGCAGTGACTGGTGGAGGCGACTGAGGGCAGTGACTGGTGGAGGCGACTGAGGGCAGTGACTGGTGGAGGCGACTGAGGGCAGTGACTGGTGGAGGCGACTGAGGGCAGTGACTGGTGGAGGCGACTGAGGGCAGTGACTGGTGGAGGCGACTGAGGGCAGTGACTGGTGGAGGCGATTGATGGCAGTGACTGGTGGAGGCGATTGATGGCAGTGACTGGTGGAGGCGATTGATGGCAGTGACTGGTGGAGGCGATTGATGGCAGTGACTGGTGGAGGCGATTGATGGCAGTGACTGGTGGAGGCGACTGAGGGCAGTGACTGGTGGAGGCGATTGATGGCAGTGACTGGTGGAGGCGACTGAGGGCAGTGACTGGTGGAGGCGACTGAGGGCAGTGACTGGTGGAGGCGACTGAGGGCAGTGACTGGTGGAGGCGACTGAGGGCAGTGACTGGTGGAGGCGACTGAGGGCAGTGACTGGTGGAAGCGATTGATGGCAGTGACTGGTGGAAGCGATTGATGGCAGTGACTGGTGGAAGCGATTGATGGCAGTGACTGGTGGAGGCGATTGATGGCAGTGACTGGTGGAGGCGATTGATGGCAGTGACTGGTGGGGGCGATTGATGGCAGTGACTGACTGGTGGGGGCGATTGATGGCAGTGACTGGTGGAGGCGATTGATGGCAGTGACTGGTGGAAGCGATTGATGGCAGTGACTGGTGGAGATGATTGATGGCAGTGACTTTGGTGGTGGTGGCAGTGACTGTGGTGGTGATGGCAGTGACTGTGGTGGTGGTAATGGCAGTGACTGTGGTGGTGGTAATGGCAGTGACTGTGGTGGTGATGATGGCAGTGACTGTGGTAGTGGTGATGGCAGTGACTGGTGGTGGCAGTGACTGTGGTGGTGGTGGCAGTGACTGGTGGTGGTGGTGGCAGTGACTATGGTGGTGGTGGTGGTGGCAGTGACTGGTGGTGATGGCAGTGACTATGGTGGCAGTGGTCGTGGCAGTGACTGTGGTGGTGATGGTGGCAGTGACTGTGGTGGTGATGGCAGTGACTGTGGTGATGGCATTGACTGTGGTGGTGATGGCAGTGACTGGTGGTGGTGGTGATGGCAGTGACTGGTGGTGGTGGTGATGATAGTGACTGGTGGTGGTGGTGGTGATGATAGTGACTGTGGTGGTGGTGGTGGTGGCAGTGACTGTGGTGGTGATGGCAGTGACGTGACTGTGGTGTGATGGCAGTGACTGTGGTGGTGGTGGTGATGATAGTGACTGTGGTGGTGGTGGTGGTGGCGGCAGTGACTGTGGTGGTGGTAGTGGTGGTAGTGGTGGTGATGATAGTGACTGTGGTGGTGGTGGTGGTGGTGGCAGTGACTGTGGTGGTGGTGGTGATGATGACAACCTATTCCCCATGACAACCATGGGGAACAGACCTTCAAAACCAGTCCAGATTCCCGGTGGAGGAGATTTCAGCAAATTCAACTTCAATAATAAACAGATAAACTGGAGCAAATAAACCAGGACTTCACAGAAATAAACTGGGAAGAACAGCTAGAAAATGCGAACCTGAACCAGTGCCTGGAAAAAATAAGCTCAGTAGCACTAGAAATATGTACAAACCGCATCCCCCTAAGAAAAAAGAGGAGAGATGCGGATTGGAGCGAGAACGTCGTTCCCTATATATGCGAAGAAAACGAATCGCGAAACAACTTGAGAGTCACACCCTATCTCAGGAACGGTGAAGAAGGTTAGGTAGCGAAATAGGAAAAATTGAACTCAGCTACAAGAATCNTGTGTGAATATTACAAAAGCATGCAAAGAATAAAATGAAATAAAGCATAGCTAATATAGTATGAACTTTCCTACAAATAAGTAGCTACAACAGTCAAGGCATCAAATGCTGAATCAAATAGGACAAATTTAATACTATTACCTGTTTAAGAGCAGAGACAAGAAACTTCAAATACATTTACATCTCTTAGGACACCAGACAGATGCAAGTTTCTATCTTATTTTTTATCTTTATAAACTACAAGTAGTCTTCGACATAAGTGTAAGGGTAACCAGTTGAGTCAGTCCATACAGTCCAGGGAGAAAGGGTACAAGTAGGCACTGATGTCTCTCACACTTTATCACAACAGAGATATTACAGGAAAGAGATGGTTGGGCTGACTGCATCTATCTGGACCTAAAAAAGGCTTTCGACAGAGTTCCACATAAGAGGTTGTTCTGGAAACTGGAAAATATTGGAGGAGTGACAGGTAAGCTTCTAACATGGATGAAAAACTTTCTGACTGATAGAAAAATGAGGGCTGTGATCAGAGGCAATGTATCGGACTGGAGAAATGTCACAAGTGGAGTACCACAGGGTTCAGTTCTTGCACCAGTGATGTTTATTGTCTACATAAATGATCTACCAGTTGGTATACAGAATTATATGAACATGTTTGCTGATGATGCTAAGATAATAGGAAGGATAAGAAATTTAGATGATTGTCATACCCTTGAAGAAGACCTGGATAAAATAAGTATATGGAGCACCACTTGGCAAATGGAATTTAATGTTAATAAATGTCATGTTATGGAATGTGGAATAGGAGAACATAGACCCCACACAACCTATATATTATGTGAGAAATCTTTAAAGAACTCTGATAAAGAAAGAGATCTAGGGGTGGTTCTAGATAGAAAACTATCACCTGAAGACCACATAAAGAATATTGTGCAAGGAGCCTATGCTATGCTTTCTAACTTCAGAATTGCTTTTAAATACATGGATGGGGATATACTAAAGAAATTGTTCATGACTTTTGTTAGGCCAAAGCTAGAATATGCAGCTGTTGTTTGGTGCCCATATCTTAAGAAGCACATCAACAAACTGGAAAAGGTGCAAAGACATGCTACTAAGTGGCTCCCAGAACTGAAGGGTAAGAGCTACGAGGAAAGGTTAGAAGCATTAAATATGCCAAAACTAGAAGACAGAAGAAAAAGAGGTGATATGATCACTACATACAAAATAGTAACAGGAATTGATAAAATCGACAGGAAAGATTTCCTGAGACCTGGAGCTTCAAGAACAAGAGGTCATAGATATAAACTGGCTAAACACAGATGCCGAAGAAATATAAGAAAATTCACTTTCGCAAACAGAGTGGTAGACGGTTGGAACAAGTTGGGGGAGAAGGTGGTGGAGGCCAAGACCGTCAGTAGTTTCAAAGCGTTATATGACAAAGAGTGCTGGGAAGACGGGACACCACGAGCGTAGCTCTCATCCTGTAACTACACTTAGGTAATTACACTTAGGTAATTACACTTGAGCAACAACACTTACCTTACTGGCATCTAAACTCAAGTATCCGGTTAGGTTTTAAGATGATGCTGGTAATGTAGATAGCGTATATTCAATATCAATTTGAAAGTGTTCAATGTTAGTGTGGACATTTATCGATACATTATCAAACCGGAGTAATACTGTAAAAAAAAACAGCGTTGAATGTAATGAAATGCCACTTTCTGGGCGAGACCCGGATCTCCGGAGAAAGAGTTCCCCCAGAAAAAACACATGTGCCTCCCAGCAATAATAATTATGTAGTACAGTATCTCTCTCTACCAACTTCTACCAACATTAACTAGGAACTGACTGATTTAAAAAAAATTGCAATTCACTAAAAAAGTTTTATCAGTGAAAATATGAAGACCATAATGCTTTATTGCTAAATTATTATAGTATTTTACATAATGTGTATGACAAAATTAAATATATCCTCACCCGACAAAATGCTTGAGTTTATCTGCTACAGTGGCACATATACTTGGCTAACTATCTGACAGACCAAAGTACTGGCAACTGCTCGAGGAAATCAGTCATGACATCCTACATTTCATTTACAGGAATATAACCCCATAAATATCCTGTGAATGTTAATGCTCAAGCAGTAACCTGAAAATTTTATATGTACTGTACATATGTATTTGCCTCTAAGGCTTGAGGCATTATTTTAAAGAACTATCTGGACACTTAATTTATATATGATAAGAATTTTAAGCCAGATAATCCAAAACTCTCAACATCTTTCACACTCAAATTAGTGTCGGTTATGTTGGACTAAGTATCGTTTCGTTAATTTTCTAATGAAAAGAAAATGATTTAGTCTGATAAAAGGTTTAAATATCTATTATCTTGGAACAGACAAATTTACAAGGTTATGAACAATATATTATGTCATTTGCATCAATAACGTAATTCCAGTATACGTTGTGTTAAATGCATTATCACAGTTTCAATAGCAGTTTAGTTTATTGTACACAAGAATGTGCATAAAAGGTGGAGCTACTGTGCATATTATAGGACACACCTGCATCAAGGATCAAAAATGAAGCTAGAAACAGTCTGGCTCAGGAACTGGTGTACGGACATGTGTTGAAAGGTGACTGCTGATTTCATGCCATTTACAGTACAATATGGTATGTCAAAGCTCAAGTAAAACAAATCTCATTACAAATATTTGCTAGTCTAGAAACCTTCATTTCATAAAAGTATAGAATTTTCAAACACTAAAATTATATAGGCCTATAATAAGTTGAATGTAGGCAAATGTTCATAGATCAATACTAAACTGTGATAATTTAGTTATCAGATAAATATAATATATTTTACAATATCATTAGTTGTGGTACAGTGACAATATTGTGCAAGAACATAAATCTGCTTCACTTGGGGTTATACAAGATAAAAAAAAAAATCAATGACTCACTCCTTTCTGGTAGAGCTATGACGACTTTCTGAAGCTAACTTGCCGAGATAGCTTCCACTACCGAGTCACATCAGACAAAGAGTCCTGTTGACCTATTAGAGACCAGAGCCAGAACCTGGCCCTCCCCACTCTCACAGGCACAGAAAGCTAGGGATTCAATATGATCACCCATACTGAGAAAGCATCCAGAAGTAAGTAAAGCTGTACAAACAACTTCAAGGTACACTTAAACAAAGTACTGAAACAGCTAGAAGACACCGCAAATGATTCACTCAAAACAATTGGGCCACTCAAGAGTAGCTCAAACCCTCTAGTACAAATGGCCACCAACAGTCCAGAGCTGATAACCCACGCGCCAATGCACTTGGTAAGGCGGGAGGATATCAGAGCCACTGATGGTTTTCCAGAAAGAGCCTTTCATTAAATTCAATGCTTTTTTTCGGGGGGGTCTCTTGGTGGCTCTCTGATGCTAACAATAGAGAAGGTGGTAAACTTGTAACTTACCAGGGGGGGGGGGGAAGGCAGAAAGCAACTACACTAGCTGTGAATACCCAGAGTGAGCTCCCAAACCTGAGCCTGGAAATCAGTGCTCGACATGTCGGCGAACACAGTAGCCAAAGCTGTGGACTTGTGAACAACATAGGCCCATGGGAAAACTGCAAACAAGGTTGGACAACTGGGCCTTGAAATAGGAAACCAAGGACACCAGGACAACTAACAGGGCATCCACTGAAGCAGAGCATGTGGAATGCAGATAGTGATGAACTGCCATGACAGGACTAAGAAATGATGCACCCCAGCCAGACAAACCAAGCAAGCATCAAGCACCAGGGGGGACCCTTCCAGAAGTCAACTGATCCATTCTTTGCCAGAGAAAAATGAGACTGCAAACAAAGATACTGGCCACCAGGGTGTAAAGAACAGAAGAGAGCATGAGCGCTCCTCAACCCTATAACCAGAAAGATAACCCAACCTTGTGCAACTGTATGCTCAAGTCCCTCAGTTGTTGGCATTGGTTGCAAGTGACCTTTATGCCCACTTGCACTTAGGTTCGATTGTGCACTTCTTGAGCCTCCTGGAACTGCATTCTAATTGGCTCACTGGGGACATTGGGGCCCTCAGTGAGGTTTCTCTTGCAGGAATTTTGCTCTCTGCTGCAGATGCAAAAGAGGCTCCCCTCAAGTTGTATGCTTTGCTCCTCAGGGAAGCAGTGGCCTTTGTTTCCCCCCACCTCCCATCTCCCGTGTATGCAGGCCATGCTGGCCTACCAACTTCTCACTCTTCCCAATGCTTAATCCCATGATTCTTGGGATTTTCAGGTTGTTTCTTGTGGCCTGCTGTGGAGTTGGCCAGTCCCACCTCCCTCATGGGGCTCTGGGTTTTCTGAGCAGGCTCCCTCAGCTCACCTTCATCGGGTCATCTCTGGGTGGATGGCTTTGGGTGTGGTTGAAAAGATTGCATTTCAAGTGGGTTTCCCGCCTGTTTCTGATCCTGAATTGAGACACTCCGGATCGTTGGTTCGTCTTTAACATGTCCTAGTTGAACTAGTTCATTCCTTGCCCCTCCTGTCAGAGGACCACACTGTCCCAGGTATATCTTATTCTCGAGACGGGTGCTTGGATGATCTCCCTGGACCTCTAGCATGTGTGCTGGCATGTCCTCTATCTATCCGAGGCTCAGGGATTGGTTAGGCTTTGCAATGGGGTGGCAGGCTTTTTTTCCTACCGGGTTCTCCCATTCGGGCTCAATCTGGCTCTATATGTTTGTCTTGGGTCATAGTGTCCTATCGTGGTTTGCTGGGTGTTGGTCTACCTCGATTACTGGACTAAGCAGGACACCCAAGCACAAGGAACACTCCCCAAAAGACAGATACATAATGCTGCCTAGGGAAAAACATGGCTACAAAAGATGTATGTAACACGGTGTATGAACAAGCATGTATACTGTAGTGCACCCCAACAATTCACTACCAATACCACATTCCCAACTGCAGGGCCTCATCATCTCGGTGGTTTTGCCGCTCGGGAAAGAATTCCCAAACACACCACAGAAGTAACTCTGTCAATGCAGGGGTAATGCTAAATGAGTACCTAGGGAACGATCAATATAGATACATGCAGCACGTAGTGAAGAACAAATCCATGCATAAAGTGGTGTTGCAGATAAACACACTTGTGAAGGAAATGCAAAACATTAGGAACAATAAACAAGCAAATGCCCCCCCCCCCCCCACACACAGGACAAAGTCTGAAGGATAGCCAGCACTTATCCGAAAAAAGGAGTAAGGCTCACTAAGACGAGTTGATTCGGGAAGAATCGGTCAGTTTTACATAACCTAAAGGATTAACCTGGAGCCAGTTGGTAGGTGGGAGCTCCAGGATGCCATTTCTTGGCAGGAATTTGTACTACTGTAGTGGGATTCAAGCTTGTTTTGAGTGAGCAGTTTGTTTTGACTGAATCTTTGTAATCATTTGGCTGATTTGGTGCTTCATTTTCTGTGAACCTTGCAGTTGTCTGCATTGTTTCGCTTTCTGGATGCTCTCCTGGTGTGGGCGGTGAAAACAATCTCCAGCTCTCTGCGCCTCTGTGTGGGGGACTTCTGGTCCCTGGTAGACCAAACAGGACTCCTATTACTGATGTAACTCAGTAGTAGGAACCTCTCTCAAAGATGGCTTTAAGGAAGCCACCAAGGGGCTCTATCCAGAAAATTACGAACAGAAACTGTAAACATTAATTTACAAGTCAAAAAGTAGACAAATTATTATCCTCTGAAGAGGTGGGTAGGCCTACATATTATTAGATATTAATACTCAATACAAGATAGTCATTACATTTTTAGTGGCAAATGGTTGCTTATTATGCAGTCACCTCAATAACACATTATACAACCATCCAAAGTCTTTTGCATTTATAAATAAGAGTACAGTAAAATGTCCATGGCAATGTTTTTATCTTTATCAGCTATAACAAAAGCTCTGTACATAATGGCCAAATGCTACATTCATGCTTGGTTTAAATGTTCATATTACAAAATTACTAAATATGATCTTTAATTACATCAAAATGAATTTACTGTTATAATGCATTGAACAGGGACCAAATGCACAGTAAAAGTATTTTCAGATATAAGAATTGATATGAAGTTTAATTCAAGCATGTAATCTGAATTAGGCCCAAAGCATTAACACTGATATAGTATTTAATTAATATTGAGCATGATCTGAATTTTGAATGATTTTACACATGTTCTATTGAAAAATCAGCGTTGAATGTAATGAAATGCCTCTTTCTGGATGAGTCCTGGTGGCTCCCTGTAGCTATCTAGCTGGGATGGCTCCCAATTACAATGTCACATCAACTGCCGAGTTCTGTTTGGCCTACCAGGAACCAGAGCCAGAACCTGGCCCCTCACCAAGTTGCAGAGAACAAGCGACACTCTGCCACCCCCACCGGAAATGGCAGAGGTGGGCGGGACCAAAAAGCCAAAGCTCAACCCCTTCAAACACATCTACGTGAGTACAACTAGGCGAGTACCGGTTAAGCATCTAGAAATTCAGCAAAGCAAACCAGACCACTGCTGGGTTCAAAAGAACCAAAGCCTCGAAACTACCAAATGAACTCAGACAATGTAAACAATGATCAAATCTTTCAAAACAAGTGAGAGTTCATTAGCACTAACACCCCCCCTCCCTGCCAGTAAGGGAGGGCCCAAAGCTCCAGGTCTCCCCCGAGCATTCCAAGTCAGTTGTGGGGCAGATGTGATGACCACAAAAAACACCAACAAAACTGAAAGGGTGGGAGGGAATCAGGAAGATACTGGAGTTGATCTAGAAAGAGGCATTTAATTACATTTAGTGCTAGTTTTCTGTTTTCTGGAAAGTCTCTTGAGGCTTCCTGAACCTAACTACCCACAGAGAAGAAACACAAGGGACTTACCAGGGAAGATGATAGTTAATCTAGACAAAGAAGAGAACTGTACGAGAGAGAGAGAGAACCCAAGGCAATACAGGCATGACAATGTCTGAGGACATTAACTAAATACTGGGCCACCAAGACTGTTACGCTGCCATAACTCCTGTGCCCAAATATCAGCACAGGACATGTTAGCAAAGACTGCCATGAGAGCAGCATACTTACAAATATCATGGGCACAAGGGTAGACTACAGACTAGCTGGACTTAATAACACTACAGACGACCATGGGCTGTGGAACAGGGAACCAAAAAAGGCGGATCAAACCCAATGAGGCAGAATCGATGGCATGAAGGTAGCAGCAAAGAGCTGCCATTGGGAACAGCACTTTATGTACACCAGGCCAAACCAAACATCAATAACCAAAGAACCCCCTCCAGAAGTCCAATGACCCATTCTTAGCCAGAAGAAGAGGAAATGGCTCTTCCTTGCAGGAGACGGCTGCAAATAATGCCCACCAGTGTCAAAAGAACAAATACTGTACCCCCACTTTCAGAGAATATTAAGCCATCTGGCTCTACAACCAGAGGTGAGTGGCAACAGAAAACTGCTTTCAAGAAAAAATCATGAACCAAAGGGGAAGAAAGAACTGTGAGGACACTGTCAAGAGACCAAGAGGGCTCAGGCAATGCACGAGCAGGTTAGAAGTGAAATAATGCATGAGGTAGCTTCCGAAATGGGCATTGAAGTATCGATATCAAATGCAAGCAGCACCAGCTAAGCTAGTGCCAAATGATAAGAGGTAACAGTATTGTATTAGGTTTATGATGCTGGTCAAGAAACAGCCAATAGAGAAACAAAAGCACAGCACTAACAGACATTAGAACAACAATGAAGGGACAGGAAGTGTTGAAACAAGCACCAAGCTATTTGAATGTGCTCCTGAAGACACCATACAGGTAGAACACATTAATTCAGCCACCT
>WNGS01111181.1:19212395-19257395 GCA_020271785.1 Procambarus virginalis | reverse complement strand
CCAGACACCTGCCTTAATTGACTCGGCCATGATGGCATAAAAGTTAACCAACCCGGAACTATACTGAATTCATTGGAAATGTTCTGGGAGCTCCGAACCAGAGCCCAACCAGGGTTTTACAGTTGACCTGACCACATTCTGGCCTACAGTAATGGTATTCACAATCTTACACCTCACTCAGATTGATATATCATGCCACTGTCATTACATTGGAATCTGAGCGAGGCATAAGAGAGTGAACGCCATTACCGTAGGCCAGAGTGTGGTCGGGTCAACTGTAAAACTCTGGTTGGGCTTCGGTTCAGGACTCAGAATTCCCAGTGAATTCAGTAGAGTTCCAGGTTGGTCGACTTTTGTACCATCATGGCCGAGTCGGTTAAAGACAGTGTCTGGGAATTACCAGGATGCGAGTTCAAGTTACTTCATTGCCTCAAAATGATTTTTACCTTTCAAGACTTATTCAACACTGCAAATAACCGATTCATATGGAATATGCTGTGATACAATGGATACCAACTCATCCAATAGATATACATTTTGTACAAAAATACAATTCGGATGAAAAATGTAAATTTAAAACCGAATTTCCTGTTACATGACACTAGATACATTAAAATATGAAGATTAAATTATATCACAAATCAAAATGGCTATAGTCCACTGCCAAGATCATATTATAGACATCATATAAATTTTTAGATAAATTGTTGTAAATTTTACTATAACTATTATATTTCACCGATTTAAGAAGTATTAAGAGTGTTGAAGTAATTTCTTTACTTTTCATTCAACCAGACAAAAGAAATTGTTAGACAGCTCTTGTGCAAAATATGGGCAAAAGTACTCGAGACTATAAAAGCTGTTTCATTGCTTCAATAAAACACTTAAACAATGAATACTAAGGTCAGAGTGACCAAACCTAACTAGAAGTTTGGTAAATATGTAGAGGTCTTACTTCATGTTATTTCTCTATTGAGTCTTGATAAAATTATCACCAAACTTCAATTACTAACTTTGAATTGTCCTAAATATGCTAAAACTTCTTCCCTATTTACATATAAAGAGATATTTTTACCAGATTTTCTCATGTGTAACCATCAGGAATAAGATGTACATAACCTTGAACACATGTACAAATCTCAAACATGTACATAAACTAATAATTAATACTGTACAGCATAATTACAAGTGTTTTAATGGTAAGCCAAGAATACTAACATGGCACACAAAGCACATAACAAAGAATATTAGGCGAAGTCTACAGAATATGAACTTCCATGTCACCTGTTTGCTCAAGAACTGCTGGCAAAAAGCTTTGAATATACTTATTCTATATAAAACTAGTAAACGACAATGTAGTATTAAAAGCTTACAGCCAACAGTCCAGTAAGGATGCAAGACCCAGGAAGTTGTTCCTGTAGATTGCAAATTACTTTTTTTTTAACAACAATATTTTTAAATCGTCAAAAAAGGCAACTTGAGCAAACATTTATCATACAATATTACCTTATAAAAAATTCCCCATTTCGTTGAATTCGTTATTTTAATCTCACACATCAACATGTATTTTCTTTTAAATAATAAGATCAGATTAGATCTAGATCAAAACATTTAACAAAGTACAATACTGAAAACATTATCACCCAAACTCGAAAAACACATAAGGTAAGTTCACTTAAGATTTCTTTGAATGGAGGATATTTTATTTAGGCTTCTTTTACTATAGAACACTGCAAAATAAAGTAAAACTCTATGTGAGATCTTATTTAAACATAATTAAACACCTTTGTCAACATATGATAATATCTTCACTCATAAGGTATTGAACCACACCTTTTGGAAAGTAAACAATATAGTATTATAAACCTTGCATGAAACATGAAAATTTAATATTGAATACTAAAATGAGAATTAAATCATCACTTTAATTCAGCATAAAATATTTAAGAGAAGGATTGCTAAAGCAGTTCAATACTTACCTGGTTCCTTGTGAGATCTAAAACACTCCTTAAGATAAGAAGTTTGTCTTCCATATAAAGTTAAATAAAAATATATCTAAATAATAATATAATAATTAAAATGCAGTTGATGAGTCACAATAACGTGGCTGAATATACGATTACCAAACCACACTTCAGAAAATAAAGAACCTGCAATATTTTAGTCCAGGATAGACCGAAATATTGTCATTTCTTCATTTTCTTATGTGTGGTTTGGTCATCAATAATAAAAATAATGCATATTTTTTTCAGGCATAGCCTTATAACTGCTTAGTATTCTTGACAGAACTGACTGATGGGATAGGAAGTAGAGAGAGAAATATGCTGGGAATAGAGAGCATAATAAGTATATGGTTGAAGACTTCACTGAACAAATTATATGCAGTTCATACAAAGGATACTGTGGATTTATACATCATTTATACCAGTTTACACACTATGAAGCAGTCTTGTACTGTAAACAAATCAAAACGTGAAGTCAAGAATAATGCCGTGGAAGAATCTTTACATGGATGAGGAATGGCTATTGAACTGAACATATTTAATTTAGATAAAGCTTGTAACTTTTGTTTATAAGATTGAATTGAAATTGAAATAAGTTTATTGAGGTATAAATACACACAAAGGGATGAGGTAGCTCAAGCTATTCTCACCTTGTTTGTTTATAAGATGGTTAAGTGCAATGGCTAATTTGTTGCTTTAATTTTTTTTTATTTTCACAACATGTTGGATATATACCTCCAAAAGATTAACACAATTATTTTAATACAGTGGTTAAAATTGGCAAAGTGAAAACAATTGAAAATGTTTGTAATTGCTGTAATGACTGAATTTATTTGTATTCTATTTTTTTGTTTAATTTTGGCACCAGTAATAATGGTAGTGTAGCTTATGTCAGTCATAACAGTAGTGTAACTCATGTTGTCAGTCATTACAGTGGTGTAACGCACTTTGTCAGTCATTACAGTGGTGTAACTCATGTTGTCAGTCATTACAGTGGTGTAACTCATGTTGTCAGTCATTACAGTGGTGTAACACATGTTGTCAGTCATTACAGTGGTGTAACTCATGTTGTCAGTCATTACAGTAATGTAACACATGTTGTCAGTCATTACAGTGGTGTAATGCACGTTGTCAGTCATTACAGTGGTGTAACTCATGTTGTCAGTCATTACAGTGGTGTAACTCATGTTGTCAGTCATTACAGTGGTGTAGCTCATGTTGTCAGTCATTACAGTGGTGTAACTCATGTTGTCAGTCATTACAGTAATGTAACTCATGTTGTCAGTCATTACAGTGGTGTAACACATGTTGTCAGTCATTACAGTGGTGTAACTCATGTTGTCAGTCATTACAGTAATGTAACACATGTCAGTCATTACAGTGGTGTAATGCACGTTGTCAGTCATTACAGTGGTGTAACACATGTTGTCATTCATTACAGTGGTGTAATGCATGTTGTCAGCTATTACAGTGGTGTAGCTCATGTTGTCAGTCATAACAGTGGTGTAGCAGAAATTGTCAGTCATAACTGCAGCAGTGTAACTGTTGTTGTGAATCATAAAAGCCAAGTAAGTACCATCATATAAATCTATCCCACTATTCTCTATACAAGCAAAACGAACAAATAAATCACCTTTGTTTACATATTAAGGACACCATGTTGCTCAACACACTTGACATTATATATCTGGAAATTATGCAAATTGTTATATTAAATGATTTCCCGCATATCATGAAATTTAATAACAATCAGGATATTCTGTTGTGACATTTGTCTTTTATTATTCAATTAGAAATATACTTGTTTTCAATCATCACATTAAAGTATGTGTAAATTCATTTGCCAATATCAAAGTTATTTTATATCAGGGTGTTTTTTTAATATGAAGACTTACAAAGAAAACAAGACCTGGTGAGTTTCATAAATGCAACAGCTTGTATAAAAAGTATCTTTCAAAAAATCTCCAAAAGAAACACAGTATATACAAATATGATGTACTGTACAGTTATAGATCAAAGGTAGAAGAAAAGAAAATTATATTATGTACGTATAACTATTATATCCCCCAACAAAAAATTAGTATACATCACGGCAAATACTTTCTTTAATCCAATATGGCAAGAAAATATAGCTAAGTCTCTTTTGTTTTTGCATAAGTTTGTCAATACTGACAATATAAAATACAATATAATTCGGTTTCAGTTTCCCATCGTCAGGTACAGGAAACCTAACTGTTAGACTTATGCTAAGCCCCCCCCCCCCCCCGCCCTAGTCCAACACCTGACCTTACCGAAGATGCAATCCATAACAACTGCCTAACTTCTAGATACCTATTTACTGCTAGAACATTGTGAAGACATGCCCAGACTTCCCATGCCAATGCAGTAATCAGATCCAAGACCTTTTGGTTGTGAACCAACTGCACTGACCGCCGAGCCCCCATAGACTGTTTCTCTCAGGTTCATCATTACAAAGCAAAGTTCTCCACCCAGGCCTCACCACACTTTGGAAGCTGACTGGTGAGAATGGGAGGCAATCATAGCAATCAATCATCAAGCTTACCCCACCCCCTTTATATGCGCGCAACAATGATCACAAAAACACTGATCCAAGTATGCAGAATAACCACATGTGATGAAGACGCTCTACTGTGCTCTGATGAAGGCGAATTAGCCAAAAACGCGTTAAGCACACACTATTTTTCACATGGTTATTCTGCATTGTGTGTGTGTGTGTGTATTATATATATATATATATATATATATATATATATATATATATATATATATATATATATATATATATATATATATATATACATATATAATTTTTATTTTGCTAACAGTATAAAAAATACTGTATTGACTTCTCTTAACTGAATTAATGCATGCATTGAATTAATTTCACTGCATTGCTAAGGTAATTACTAGTAGCCAAGAAGTATCAATTTTTAGAAACTGTCACTATTTAAAAAAAAAAATAGATAACGCTGCTTACCAGGACAGCTACTTTAATCTTTTTGTTTTTCTAATTTTGTAACATAGAAAAACTAAGAAATCATTTTGGTGCCAAAATGATAAATAAATTACAATTATTCCCTGTCAAATGTAAAATAATTATATAAATGCATCCTCCCTGTAAGTACACCACCAGTTGGTGAGGTTTGAAACCTCTTCATTCAGCCAGGTATGCCGGGGGTACATTTTGTTCTCTGAAGTGCAGACAATCCACTCTCTCCACACCACTCAAAGGATACTGCACAGTTGCTTTACATATATTTTGCATTCATCACTTTCTGTTGTGCCATAGATAAATAATATGAAATGGTTACAGTACCAAAATTATAACCAATTATATTCTATCAAACATAAAATTACATAAAGATGTTCTTCACAAGTACACCACTAGTTGCTATCCTCTCCATCCCTTCCCAATTAATACAAGCAGTTTTGTTCTCATACTATTTTTATGGATTTTTGTGATAATTTAAGCATGTTAATTATGCTGGTACTGTATTGCTTGTCAACCTCCCTCCTTCCACAACACTGCTTCCTCTAACACACCTGCAATGCCTTAAGGCATAAGTAATGCCTTGCTTATTTAAACACACACGATACAATGATGTGTATGTATGTACTAAATGTATGACATTTTATATGTACTGTATGTACCTATCTCTAAATAAAATTATCATTATTATATACAGTACTGCAATTTAATTAAAAACTAGGAATAAATATTTTTATTTGTTTTTTAAAGGTGAGATGATTTGTCACCCATGAATGCTAACAGCAAATACACAAATGTGTTACTATTTTAGGGAAAATAATAATTAAGAGAGTGAAATAGTTTTGTTAGTTTATGTACATTTTAAGCAAGTGCTTTTCCTGACAAGGTAGAGTAAACCACTCCTCACGGCTGACGAGCCCATGGACACATCTTAATTCACATACTGGTTATCCGAGTAATAGGGGTCGAGTAAACACTGGTCCTCAAGTGTTGCCAGGTGCAATGCACCACAATGCATTCCTGTAGCTACCTCACTGTGATTGTTCCACTCTACTAGTCACATCAGTTGCACGAGTTCATTTGGCGTACTGGGGACCAGAACCGAAACCAAATGACATTCTGCCATTTCTCCGAGAGAGAGAATCCAGAAAGTCAGCGAAGCTTTACAGATAACTGCTGGGTTCTCAAGACTCAAAAACCACTAAATTGCCAAATAACTCCCCAAAGAATGCAACATAAACAAAAGACAACAGATACAGCTGGCTAGAACCTATTAGAACTAAATGCGGTCACTAGGTGGCCTGGAGCTTGGTCCAGCATCAGCTATCAGATCAGTTCATCTTGTGATGCATAGCTTTGAGCAATGTTGTAGTGATCCTTTGTTCTATCATCTTGCAGCAAGTTCCAGAGCTTCTAAGTTAAGTACCAGCCATCCTAGGACTTGTCCTGTGGAGGCTGTTTTGCAAGTGTATCATTTCATTAGAATACAGTATCTGCTTCATGTGCGTGTTTTCTGTCTGGTTGTTGTGTGGACTTTTGTGGCCATTTTTGTTCCGAACTGCATGTGCCCAGTGGTTACTTTTCTGGATATTTGTGAGCTCTGCCCTTGCACTGGCACAGTTCTTTGGTGTAATTACAGTTTAAGTGCTACACTCGGGGTGTCTTGGCTTCCCAGTACAGTGGTACCTCCACTTACAAATTTATTCCGTTACCAGAGACAGGTCGTAAGTCAAAACAAATTTTCCCATAAGAAATAATGTAAATTGAATTAATCTGTTCCACACCCCCAAAAATATTAACTTTAAAATAGCACTTTTATACTAGCTACAATACAGTATGTATATCTTACCTTTACTGAGGACTCTTGTTGGCATATAGAAGATGGTGAGGAGGGGGAGGGGAGGAGAAGAGGTGTTACTGTTTGGAAGGGGTCTTCTTCCATTATAACATCAGGCAGTGATAACTTCTCTGGGGTACTCTCTCTCTTCCACATTTTACCTGCATACCACTAGGATCTGGTTGTGGCCCACTGCTTGTTGCAGGCGATGAGTCACAATAACGTGGCTAAAGTATGTTGACCAGACCACACACTAGAAGGTGAAGGGACGACAACGTTTCGGTCCGTCCTGGACCATTCTCAAGTCGATTGTGATGAGGAAGTAAAGACAGGCAATAAATAGGCAAGAGAGAGCTGAGGAGCAAAGTGAGGTGTAGTACAGGGGATAGCAGAAATAATAAGAACTGCAGAGGGCCTATTGGCCCATACGCGGCAGCTTCTATTATAACCACCGAATGAGAAGGAGATAGTAATAGGAATAAGAAGAGGATAGCAAGGGAGTGTAGAAGAAGATAGTGAACAGAAAAAGGGAGAAGAGAGAAAGAAAAGGAAAGAGAAAGAAAGATAAATGGAAGGGGTAAGCTTATGTTAGGTCACATTTGTTAGAAAGATTAGAACATTTGAGTACATACTGTGAAAGGGAAGAGGCCACAGCAACGAAGCCAGGACTCAAGTTCATGTTAAGTACATTGTGTATTAGAGCCGATTCAACAAGACGGCGTCTGTAGAGTAGAGGCAGGAATGATTATTTTGGAGGAAGACCAATTAATGGGATGATTAGAATCCCTAACATGGCAGAAGAGAGCATTGTTAGTGTCTGCAGACTTAACACTTCTCTTGTGTTCTTTAAGTCTGTCATTCAGTGTACAGCCAGTTTCGCCAAAGTATTAGAGAGGACAAGACTAACAGGAAGTAGAGTAGACACCAGCAGCATTAGAAGCAGGAGGAGCAGTGTGAACTAGATTGCTATGAAGTGTATTAGTTTGTTGAAAGGCGAGTTTAATGTAAAGAGGACGAAAGGTATTGGTAAAAGTTTTGAGTTCAGATATGAAGGGAAGGCATAGTACAGTGCTATTAGTGTTGGAAGCAGGTTTAGGATGAAAGAAATTTCGTTTAGCTTGAGAGTAGGCACAGTTGATGAAATGCAAAGGGTAACCAAGGCGAGAGAATGATTTGTAGATAAAGGCAATTTCAGAATCAAGAAACTGAGGGTCGCTGATGCGTAGAGCACAGAGGAAGAATCAGAGATGAGGACACTTTTCTTAACAGAAGGAGGATGGTAGGAAAAGAAGTGAATGTACATGCCACTATGCATGGGTTTACGGTAGACAGAGAAAGAGAACCCAGACACAGAGCTGTGAACATGAACGTCAAGAAAAGGAAGGAGGAAATTAGATTCCCACTCAACTTTGAAATGGATAGAAGGAGCCAGATTGTTAAGAGAAGCGAGGAAAGGCTGGAAAAGACTAAGGTCATGAGGCCATAAAGCAAAAAGTCATCAACATAGCGAAGCCAAAGAGAGGGACGAGTATCAATAGAATGAAGAAGAACAGTTTCGAAGTATTCCATGTAGAAATTAGCAATAACAGGGGAGAGAGGGGAACCCATAGCGACATCGAAAGTTTGAGTGTAATATTTACCGTTGAAAGAGAGTGTCAACACAGAGTCTAATGAGATGAGGAAAACGTCAGTGGGAAGCGGGAGAGGAAGAAGGCCCTCTGACGCCTTCTGTCTAAGGAAAGAGAGAACGTCATCGAGCGGAACATTAGTGAACATAGAGTCGACATCAAGACTAAGCATCTTATAAGAGGGTTGCAGGCGCAGTCTTTCTATGAAGTCCTGAGAGTGACGAAGGTGGGCAGGGAAAAAGTGCCAAGGTAAGGCGTCAGGGTTTTAGCAAGCCAGGAGGCAAGAGGACAGCTGACAGAGCCCCGTGAAGAAATGATAGGACGAAGAGGAACACCAGGTTTATGAGTCTTGGGAAGACCATAGAAATAAGGAAGAGAAGGGCAGATGACATGGAAACGTTTAATGAGATCAAAGTCAGGAGGACAAAGACTAGAGAGCCGAGCTGTCTTAGTTTGCGGTTAAAGGAAATTTTGATGCGATCCAAAGGGTTAGATGTTAGAGGAGCATAAGTGCGAGAGTCAGAGAGCAAGACATCTGCTTTTCGGAGGTAGTCCTCACGGTCAAGGATAACCACCGAATTGCCTTTGTCAGAAGGAAGGATAAGAATAGAGTTGTTAGATTTCAGGGAGGCAAGGGCAAGCTGGAAGCAACGAGGTAGGTGGTGATTTTTAGAAAACAAGCTGTCAAGAACGGGGATAAGGGCCCCTCTAAAGGCAGACAGGTCCAAAAGAGTACTAGAGTTAGAATTGACAAACCTGTCAAAGGAACTAATGAGATCAATGCCACAGCATGGGCCAGGGGAAGTAGCAAAAGACAGACCAAGGCTAAGAAGTTCTTGCTGGTGCTTAGAAAGAGAGTAGGATGAAAGGTTGGCAACAGTCAGAGAGAGAGTATTTGGCCCAAGGACTGTTGGAGATCACGCGTTGAAGTTTGTTGTGTAGTGTGGAGGAGTGGTGGGAAGAGGAGACGTGACCAGTGTCAAATGCAATTGGAAATATGATATTGCATAGATCACTGGGAAGAGAAGAGGACAGAAAATGGTCCAGGATGGACCGAAACGTCGTCGTCCCTTCACCTTCTAGTGTGTGGTCTGGTGAACTCACTGCTTGTTTTTCTCACTAATAACCCTTCCATAGAGAGACTTTTTCTCTACGTCTGAACGTAATGCCTCACTACATCTGTAGTGAGGCATCACAGTGTCATTAAAAAGGTTAAGGCAATGACCTACTGCATCTTGATTTGGACGAGCCATTTCAACAAAACTTTGCATTTCTTCCCATACTGCACACCACTTCTTAATTGTAGAGGAAGGGACATGCTGTACTGCCGCCTCCTTCTCCCCTGAAGAAAGTTCCTCAGCTGCCTCTTGTTACTGCTCCCTGTGAAGGGCTAGAGTTCTTCAATGGTTAGGTCTTTGCTGGGTTCCTCCACCAACTCACAATACTGTGATTGCCACTTCTTTTTCTAAATTTCTCAAATAATCCCATGCTCGCCTTAAACTTTTTTGTATCTGCATCACTCATTCCAGGGGTTTTCTTTATAAGATCTTCATGCAATAGCCTTGCTTTTTCACAATTGATGGCCTCTGAAATGTTATCACCTTGTTGTGTATCCAAATTAATAATCAATTTTAAACATCCTCAAGTACAGTATTTGTGTTCTATGTTTTGTGAATATTGATATGCCTTTTGCCACTTAATAAGGACTCGTATCCTTTTTCTTAGCAAGTACAGTGGATATCGTTGACAGATTTGTTTTACTGCCTAGCTAGATTAACAATCCGCACATCATCTTCATGTTTACGAATGATCTCTTGTTTTTTCTCTATGGTCATCCTCATATGCGTTTTCTTAGGTTGAACATTACCACTGACTTCCTTAGGACCCATGGCATGATATATAATACTTTTATGTTAAAAAACAAATAAGCACAAAAACAATGAAATTCTTTACGAACGCGATCGTCATTAAGCGAGCAGCTCTGGTAAACCGAGGTGGGGTCGCCTGTGCTACCAGGAACCACACGCTCGGTCGACCCATACGTGTATTAACAAAGTCGCTAGTCGAGATAAAGGTCATAAGTCGAGTTGCATTTTTTGACAAAATTGGGGTCCTAACTCAAAAAAGTCGTAAGTCAAGGTATCACTGTACTATGTCGTATAACGCTTTGAAACAACTGATGGCTTTGGCCTCCACCACTACCTCACTTAGCTTGTTCTGTCTACCACTACAAAAGAAAACTTTCTAATATTTTTTTTGGCTCCATTGTTTCCCGAGCTTGAACCTGCATCCTCGTCGTAAAGTTGCTGGTTTCAGAAATTCCTCCTTGTCAATTTGGTCGACTCCTGTTGGTAGCTTGTAAGTGGTTATCATCTCTCTTTTTCTTTTATCTTCTAATTTTGGCATGTTTAACGCCTCTAGTCTCTCCTTGTAACTTTTTTTTTCAGTTCCAGAAGCCATTTTGTAGCATGCCGTTGCACCTTTTCCAGTTTATTTTTGTGCTTCTTGTGATTTGGGCACCATACAACTGCTGCATATTCCAATTTTGATCTCATATAAGTCATGAACAGTTTCTTTAGTATTTCACCATCTATATAATTAAAAGCAAGTCGGAAGTTGTAAAGTGATGCATACGCTTCTCTCTCTCAATGTTCTTTCACACACACTCCTCTCACAATGTTCTGTATGTGTTCCTCTGCCAACGGTTTACTATTCAAAATAACCCCTAGGTCTTGTTATTAGAGTTCTGTAATTTCTTTCCTCATAATTTGTAAGTTGTGTGGTTTATTTTCTCCAATTCCACATTCCATAACATGGCATTTATTCATATTGAATTTCATTTGCCACTTGATGCTCCAAGGACTTATTTTATCTAGATAAATTTGAAGGGCATTACAATCATCTGCGTCTCCCATCTTTTTCAGTATCTTAGCATCATCCGCAAACATGTTCATATGATTATGTATTCCTTTTGGTAGATCGTTTATGAAGACTATGAATATGACTTTTTTTTAAACACTTTTGGCTGTGTTCTATATGGGTACTAAGGTTTAGTGTCTTGTCTAGGTATAGGCCAAGGAACTTTCTCTCATTTTTAATGGTAATGTTGACATTGTCCAAGGTGAATTTGATTTGACGCATTACTTCCAAATAAAATGTAGCAGGTCTTTTCTATGTTTGGTGAGAATTTGTTGGTTGTCATCCATGAGTGAACATTTTTATACTTATTATTTACAATGTTATTTAGTGTGTGGGGTTGGGGTCTGAACAGATAAAGATAGTATCATCACCAAATGGCATAGGTTTAAGAATATTAAGAGTATTTGGCAAATCGTTTACATATACAAGACACAGGAGAGGTCCTAATATGCTGCGGTGTCGTCGTGGGTAATGGTAGAGTGCGAGAGGTTATGTAATTGATGGCTACATATTGATGTCTTGTTAAGATATTGTGAAATAAAGTTCAGAGTGAGGCCTCGAATTCCATAATGAAGAAGCTTAAGTAGAAGTTAGTTACGATTTACAGGATCAAAGGCCTGTCTCAGGTCAATGAAGAGGCTAATAGGGGATTTTTTTTTTTAGAGCTTTGTAGATTATATCAAGCAGATTAATAATGGCATTATTGTACTCATGATGCTCAAATTTTGCTTGGGAATGGAAGCCAAACTGGGAAGGATTTAATGTGTTGACTTTTACAAGGTAGGAGCTGTTTGTAAATGATTTTTTCACATTTTTTATAGTATTGGAGAGTTTGATATTGGTCTGTAGTTGTTTGTCAGCTATATCACCTATTTTATAAACTCATTATTTTTTTTTAAGATATCAGGAAATGTGTGATGCTCAAGAGATTTGTTGAATAGTAGAGCAATGGCTGGTGCAAGACTATGAGAGGCACTTTTATATATTATAGTTGGTATTTCACTAATGTTGCCAGCTTCCGTTTTAAGTGAATTATTGATATGTCTGTCAGATTGATTGGCAAAACGAGTAGCATGTTAGAATAGCTGCTGGTACCTGGTTGATACCTGGTTGATGGGGTTCTGGAGTTCTTCTACTCCCCAAGCCCGGCCCGAGGCCAGGCTTGACTTGTGAGAGTTTGGTCCACTAGGCTGTTGCTTGGAGCGGCCCGCAGGCCCACATACCCACCACAGCCCGGCTGGTCCGGAACTCCTTGTAGAAATAAATCTAGTTTCCTCTTGAAGATGTCCACGGTTGTTCCGGCAATATTTCTTATGCTTGCTGGGAGGACGTTGAACAACCGCGGACCTCTGATGTTTATACAGTGTTCTCTGATTGTGCCTATGGCACCCCTGCTCTTCACTGGTTCTATTCTGCATTTTCTTCCATATCGTTCACTCCAGTACGTTGTTATTTTACTGTGTAGATTTGGGACCTGGCCCTCCAGTATCTTCCAGGTGTATATTATTTGATATCTCTCTCGTCTTCTTTCTAGTGAGTACATTTGGAGAGCTTTGAGACGATCCCAATAATTTAGGTGCTTTATCGCGTCTATACGTGCTGTATATGTTCTCTGTATTCCCTCTATTTCAGCAATCTCTCCTGCTCTGAAGGGGGAAGTGAGTACTGAACAGTACTCAAGACGGGACAGCACAAGTGACTTGAAGAGTACAAGCATTGTGATGGGATCCCTGGATTTGAAAGTTCTCGTAATCCATCCTATCATTTTTCTGGCTGTCGCAATATTGCTTGGTTATGCTCCCTAAACGTTAGGTCATCAGACATCATTATTCCATTATATTATGGTGTGATATAATAATATATATACCATTATATACCATTATATATGGTGTGATATAATAATGTAGATATAAGACCCAATCAAGTGTCTGGGTCTCTGGGATTTTTTCTGGCAAAGTTAGCACTAATTGATGAAAAAGAAGCTATTAAGTTCAGTTCCCGTTTCTAAGTCAGTTCCAAGTGTGTAACCATCCTTGGAGAAAGTAATCTGCTTATTATGTGATTGTTGTTCAAATCCTAGGGTGTTAGAGATGGCTTTTCATGTTTCCTTTCCTTCGATTGCAACTGTCCTTTCCTGGTGAAGAATGAGTCGGTGCACTTCTGGAGGGGTTCTTTGGTTATTCATGCTGGGTTGATTCAGCCAGGGGGTGCATCTTTTGTTGTGTCCATTGGTGGCGATTTGTCACTACCTGCATGCCATTGCCTCAGCTTCAGTGGACGTTCTTTGAGTTGATCTGGTCTCCTTGGTTCCCCGTTCCTAGGCTCATATTTCTTAGGCTGTCTGCAGCTTCATTAAACCTAACTATGTCTTGGCCAAATATTTGAGCTTGGAACCTTTGGTGGAATAACAAGGCCATGATGGCCAGGTATTTAGTCAGTGTCCCTGGTCCTCATTAGTCCTATGTTTTGCAGGTTGTTTCCTGGCCATTAGTCTCTACTTCAACTTGGTGGTTGCTGCCTCTCCTCTTTAGCAGTCCTATAATTTTCTCTGAAGCTATTTAGCTACAGGGAACCACCATGGGGGCCTCCCCAGAAACCCAGCATTGAATGTAATGAAACGCCTCTTTCATGTAGAGCCCTGGTGGTTCCGTCTCTTCCCTCCCCTCCCATGTTCATCGGCTTGGTGCAGTGCTTATCTGCTCCTGAATTGATCTGATAGCTGACACTGGAATGAGCTCTGAGCTGCCTAGTGGCAGCATTCAGTACTAATGGGTTCTAGCTAATTTTTTTTTTTGTGTGTGTGTTTGTTCTTTGGCGAGTTATTTGGCAGTTTAGTGGTTTTTGAGTCTTGTGAACCCAACAGTTGTCTGTAAAGGTTGCTGACTTTTTTTTATGTTTTTCTGGTGAAAAGGTGGGAATTTGTTGAATTTATTTGTTACCTGTGCCTTATATGAGGGGGTGGCCAGGTTTTGGCTCAAGTTCCAGGTAGGTCATATGAACTCAAGCAACTGATGTGACTGGTAGATTGGAGAAAACTCGGCAAGATAGCTACAGGTAGCCACCAGGGCTCTACCAGAAAGAGGCATTTCAATATGTTTAATGTTTTATCATAAGTGGGCCAGTTGTTCCAAAGGTAGACTATAACATACTTAATTTCTTCTGTGACACCATCAGCCTGAGGATTTTAAACACATTTTGCCATGTGTTCTTTTATTATTTGGTAGGAAAAAGCAGAGGGAGAGAGATCGCCCCCAGCACTAAGGGGTGACTCCCTAAGTCGTCCCTTAGTGCTGCCACTGAATGTATGGTATAATACAGTACTGTAATCACAATCAAAATGGTATACTTTTTTATTATGCATCTTATGAATATTGTTACTGCATGTACAGTTACTTTTCTTACACATAGTTCTTCTTAAAGCTTATGATTAATTCAGAGTTTGATAGAACTTGATGGAAAAATGTAAACAAAAGTATAATACTGTATAATTTTCATTACGCATCACTTGCATACAAATGGCCATTGTCATTCTTTAATTTATATTTTTATTTGAATTGTAATTTCTTTGCATTATACTCCATCAAGCAGGTACTACTGTATAGTTTAGATTTGGTAAAGTCATTTTTATTTACAGTGATAATTTTGTTTAAGAGATGTGAGCAAAGCATTTGACATAGCATATATTTGTGTGTACAACAGTTTGTAGATAATGAAGAGATACACTAGACTGCTGGATGAATATCATCTATGATGTATGAGGAGGATATATAGCTGTCTTGTACAGTACTCGTGTTTATATCAATTGGGCACTTTTTCTTTGGAGAATAAACTTAACTGAAATTAAAGTTTAAGTATGACTTGTACATTTTAAGGGAGAAAACATTGTACTACAGGGGGTTTTCACTATGCATGGAAAACCGTTGAAAATATAGACTTTACCTTTACTCCATCACCCATTCCATTCTCTCAGATTGTGGTGCATTTTCTGTTTTTCATAATTATTAAATAATTAATATAAAAAATATAATTATATTCTACTAATTGTGGTACAACTAAAATCATATTTGTAAATAAAATTATTTGATAACTATAAAAGGGTTATAATATTAGTGGCTTCAGGCATTGTATGTACTAGCTCTATCTATAAATCCAACATTATGTATGTAACTCATTTTCAATGTTTGTACCTTTACCTGAATAAGCATCTTATAATGTAGGTTGCCCGTGTGCTGGAGAAGCAAGTGCTGACTTTAGGGAGGCTACAAAGAAATGCAGATTGTACAGAATTGAGAGAGCCATTATTTTTTTTCTAGTAATGAAGTGACATATTGTGTAATTACCTAAGTGTAGTTACAGGAGAGCTACACTCGTTGTGTCCCTGTCTTCTCAGAATTCTCTCATATAACGCTTTGAAATTACTGACAGTTTTGGCCTCCAATACCACATCGTCTAATTTGTTCCAACCGTCTACCACTCTGTTTGGGAAAGGAGTGGTAGAGTGTTGTAATTACCTAGGTATAATTACAGGATGAGAGCTATGCCCGGTGTCCTGTCTTCCCAGCACTGTCATTTAATGCTTTAAAATTACCAGCATATTTTGGTCTCCACCACCACCTCCCCTAACCTGTTCCACCGTCTACCACTCTGTTTGCGAAAGTGAATTTTCTTACATTTCTTCGGCAGCTTTGTTTAGTTAGTTTAAATCTATGCCCTTTTGTTCTTGAAGTTCCAGGTCTATGGAATTCTTCCCTATCAATTTTATCGATTCCTGTTACTATTTTGTACATACAGATCATATTGCCTCTTTCTATCTTCTAGTTTTGGCATATTTAATGCCTCTAACCTCTCCTTGTAACGCTTGTCTTTCAGTTCTGGGAGCCACTTAGTGGCATGTCTTTGCACCTTTTGGGCACCACACAACCGCTGCATATTCTTGCTTTGGTCTAACAAATGTTGTGAACAATTTCTTCAGTATTTAGCCATCCATATATTTAAAAGTAATTCTGAAATTAGAAATGTGGCATAGGCTCCTCACACAATGTTCTTTACGTGGTCCTCAGGTGATAGTTTTCTATCTAGAACCACCCCTAGATCTCGTTATCAGAATTCTTTAAAAATTTCTCACATAATTTATAGGTCGTGTGGGGTCTATGTTCTCCTATTTCTTATTCCATAACATGGCATTTATTCACATTAAATTCCATTTGCCAAGTGGTGCTCCATATACCTATTTCGTCAATGTCTTCTTGAAGCACATGATAATCATTTAAGTTTCTTATCTTTTCTTATCTTATCTTAGCATCAACAGCAAACATGTTCATATAATTCTGTATTCCATCTGGTAGATCGTTTATGTAGACAATGAACATTACCAGTGCAAGAACTGAACCCCTGTAGTACAGAGGACCACTTGGTTTGCGAACACCTTAGAGACGAGACCCGTCTGTTTTCGCGTCAGTTCGTAAATGAGAAATGGAGAAAAAAAATAAACATTTTTTAATCTAAGGGAAACAATCGACAGGTTCATAGCATAAATGCGACAGTATTTTGTTTGCACTCACCAATAAGTCTTGATCCACTTCTCCCTCACTGCTGCTCTCTCTTCCTCCCCCCCAGGTAGCTAGCTTAGTAGATTGCCAGCCAGATATAGCCTGGAGAATCTCCATCGAATACAATAAAGCATTCATGAAATAAGTATTTTTATAATTTTTTTATTATCATAATAATATTACTAAACAAAATCTATAACCAAAAATATACATGATTATGTACATCATCAAAGAAACAAATCTGGCTAACGGGGTCGAGTGTGATAGGGTTATCGGATTGAGCCCGCCCCCCTTCCCCCACATCTCGTACACACACACTGCTTCAAGGTCACGTATGTTCAACTCAACATCCTTCCCTCCCTCCCTGCTTGTCTGTCTGCTTCCCTCCCAGTCTCTCCCTACCTACCTCCCAGTTTCTCTCTGCCTGCCTCCGTGCCTACCTGCCTATCTCCGTGCCTGCCTGTATGCCTACCAGTCTCTCCCTACCTACCTCCCAGTATTTCCCTGCCTGCCTGCCTCCTTCCCTGCCTGTATGTCTCCCTCTCTTCCTGCCTGCCTGCCTGCCTGCCTGCCTGCCTTTCCATCCCTCCCTCACTTTCCCCTCCCTTCATGACTACCTCCTAGCATCTCTCCCTCCCACCCTCTCTCACTACCTCACCCTCCCTTACTACCGCCCAGCCTCTCACTGCCTCCCTCCCTCTCTCACTAATTCTTCCCCTCTCTCACTTACGGCCTCTGACCTAAGCTCCCTCATCCATCCACCCACCAGTCAGCCATCACTGACGTAATGAGTGCATTTGGAGCTGACATGGTGCACGGATGTTCCTTGATTGTGCAGATATATAAAACAAAGTCACGGAATGAACACTCCAGCCTCATGACAAACCAAAACAATGGAAACAATATGTCGTGAATCTGTGACATCACAGGGTAGAAGGCACTCTAGAGTGGTGGTGCCTGACATGGTCAATGGACAAACTAGGCCATCTCCCACCCATCCACCTACTACCCCGGGCTGGCGAGACGCTTGGCAGACCGCTTCCGCACCCAAACTTAGTTTGTGTAGTGTGACTCCCCAACCCCAATCGGGAAACTAGAACTTTCGGATAACTTAAGTTCGCAAACCAAGTGGCTGTCTGTACTTCACTTGTGACATTTCTCCAGTCTGATTCATTGCCTCTGATTATTGCCATCATTTTTCTATCAGTTAGAAAATTTTTCATTTATGTTAGAAGCTTACCTGTCACCCCTCCAATATATTCCAATTTCCAAAACAACCTCTTATGTGGAACTTTGTCAAAAGCTTTTTTTAGGTTCAGATAGATGCAGTCAACTCAACCATCTCTTTCCTGTAAAATGTTTGGTTCGATCATAGAAACTGAGTAAATACTTTGCATAGGATCTTCCAAATTGAAAACCATACTGTCTGATATATCGTTTTTCTTCAGGTGTTCTACCCATTTAGTTTTAATTATTTTTCCAATATTTTGACTATTACACTTGTCAATGATATAGGTCTATAATTGAGGGGGTCTTCCCTGCTACCATTTTTGTAGATTGGCACTATGTTAGCCTTTTTTCCACACATCTGCTATGACTTCTGTACACAGGGATGCCTAAAAAATCAGTTGAAGTGGAATGCTGAGCTCAGGTGTACATTCTCTCAGAACCCATGGTTAAACTTGATCTGGGTCAACTGCTTTGTTCTGACTTAGCTCCTTGAGCATTCTTTTCACTGTGTTGCTAGACACCTCTATGTGCTCTATGTTCTCTGGAATTCTTATTGTGTCTGGTTCCCTGAAGATTTAATTTTGTACACACACACACCTTGGAAATTTTCATTTAATGTTTCCCATTTTCCACCTGTGAATATTATCCTTTACCTGTAATTTGTTGTTGTTGAATTTGTAGAATATGCCTGGTTCTGTTTTACATTTGTCCGCAATCCCTTTTTCAAAATTTCTTTCTGCCTATTTCCTCACTGCTGTGTAGCTGTTTCTCACATCTTTGTATTGCTGGTATGTTTGGGGGTTTGGCCTCTTCCTATATTGATTACATTTTTGTGTCTTTTGGTCTCTGACCCTCTCGCAATTTGTATTGAACCAATCCTGTTTCCTAGTTCTGCATCTCTGCTTTGGTATAATTTTTTTGTGCCTGTATGATTTATTTTGCAAAACTTGACATACATCTCATTTACCTCATTTCCTATCAGCAAGTCTTTCCACTCAAATTCCTTAAAGATATTTCTAAGTGCCCCATAAAAATAAAGTCCTCTCCTGTAATTACCTAAGTGTAGTTACAGGATGAGAGCTACGCTCGTGGTGTCCCATCTACCCAGCACTCTTTGTCATATAACGCTTTGAAACTACTGACGGTCTTGGCCTCCACCACCTTCTCACCTAACTTGTTCCAACCGTCTACCACTCTGTTCGTGAAAGTGAATTTTCTTATATTTCTTCGGCATCTGTGTTTAGCCAGTTTATATCTATGACCTCTTGTTCTTGAAGTTCCAGGTCTCAGGAAATGTTCCCTATCGATTTTATCAATTCCTGATACTATTTTGTATGTAGTGATCATATTACCTCTTTTTCTTCTGTCTTCTAGTTTTGGCATATTTAATGCCTCTAACCTCTCCTGGTAGCTCTTGCCCTTCAGTTCTGGGAGCCACTTAGTAGCATGTCTTTGCACTTTTTCCAGTTTGTTGATTTGCTTCTTAAGATATGGGCACCACACAACCGCTGCATATTCTAGCTTTGACCTAACAAAAGTCGTGAACAATTTCTCGACTTTGCAACTATTAACGTGCTGTCATACTTTGGCTACATTCAGAGAAGTTGAAGATCATGTTGAAACCAGTACAAAAGTAGAATGAATCATAAATGAAGTTTCCAACATACCAACTGTGTAGATAAATACAAAGAGAGCAACCTCTGGTTCTTTCACTAGCTGATGTGCATACATAATATCCTTTTTTTTATTCTTCAAGGAAATTGATTTTAGATAAGCAATTAACATTCAATTTGTAACACACTCTTTATATACTGTATGTGTAATTACCAAATTTTGATAATCACAATTTGTATATTGGTGTAGTTACAAAACGAGACCTGTGCTTATGGTGCCCTTTCTTCCCAGAACTCTGTCACGGGAAGAGAGAAACCTTCGGTAATGAAACTGAAGAAACCTTCGGTAAAACTACTAGAGGTTTTATCATTCACTACCTTCTCACTTGCTCCGCCTAAGCCACTCGTATTGCCCTTTTTTTCTATCTTCTAGCTCTGGTGCATTTAACGCTTCTAACTTAGTTTCCTAACTTGTTTTTCAATTCTGGAAGCCATTTTGTAACATGCTGCCTTTGCACCTTTTATATTGATGTGATGTTCTTGAGATATGGACACCATACAACTGCTGCATTTCCCAATTTTGGCCTCAAAATTTGTGAACAATGTAATTAGTATTTCATCATTTATGTACTGTATTTAAAAGTGATTATGAGGTTAGAAAATGCAGCATATGCTCCTTACACAATGTCCTTTATGAGTTCCTTTGGTGACAGTCTACTCTCCAGAACCACCCCTAGATCTCTTTCTTAGAGATCTTTAATTCCTTTCCACATAATTTGTACTGTGTGTGGGGCCTATTTTCTCCTATTCCACTCCTATTTTCTCCCACTCCTATATCCATAACATGGCATTTATTCACACTGAATTCCATTTGCCACATGACACTCCAAGCACTTACTTTTTCTATATAAATTTGAAGGGCATGACAATTGTCTGTCTCCTATCTTCCCTAGTAGCTTAGCATCATCCACAAACACGCTCATATAATTCTGCATTCCTTCTGGAAGAGCGTTTTTGTAGATAATCTACATTACTGGTGCAAGAACTGAACCCTGTGGTACTCTGCTAGTAGTACCACACCCCTCCAGCATGTTCGTTTCCAAAGCACTCTCTTGTGTGGGACTGTCAAAAACCATTTTTAGGTCCAGATAGACACAGTCAACCCAACCATCTCTTTCCTGTAGAATCTATGTGGCTCTATTATAAAAACAAAGCAGATTTGTTACACAGGAGCTTCCTGTTCGAAAACCATACTGTCTGTCCGTTATTATGTCATTATTCTCCAGGTGTTCTACCATTTGGTAATAACTACTTTTTTCTAGTATTTTGACTACCACGGTAATTAATGATTTGGTTATATAACTTAGAGAGTCCTCGCGGCTACCATTTTTGTAAATTGGAACCATGTTTGCCTTTTTTCAAATACCTTCTAAGATTCCTGTGGACAAAGATGCCTGGAAATTTCAAGAGATTAAATTATAATGCAAATAGTTATATTAAACCTTCAAAGACAGGTAAAAATAATTTGGTGTAAAATTTAATTGAAAACTATATTCTGCCTGCTGGAATCTATATAGAAATCACCTCATTCGTTGTAAGAAATCTCTTGGTAGTCCCATCGAGGGACTAAGATTTGAGACTAAGGTCTGGTGTTCAGTATTGTCAAGTTTACCAGTAAATGAGGAAATTCACTGGGGCTCTGAGGTGACGGCCCATGACCAGGCATTGCCAGCCACGTACTACCACTGTACTACCACCGTCTTTTGTGTGTGTGTGTACTCACCTAGTTGTACTCACCTATTTGTGTTTGCGGGGGTTGAGCTTTGGCTCTTTGGTCCCGCCTCTCAACCATCAAACAACAGGTGTACAGATTCCTGAGCCTATTGGGCTCTATCATATCAACACTTGAAACTGTGTATGGAGTCAGCCTCCACCACATCACTTCCTAATGCATTCCATTTGTCAACCACTCTGACACTAAAAAAGTTCTTTCTAATATCTCTGTGGCTCATTTGGGCACTCGGCTTCCACCTGTGTCCCCTTGTGTGTGTGCCCCTTGTGTTAAATAGCCTGTCTTTATCTTCCCTATCAATTCCCTTCAGAATCTTGAATGTGGTGATCATGTCCCCCCTAACTCTTCTGTCTTTCAGCGAAGTGAGGTTTAATTCCCGTAGTCCCTCCTCATAGCTCATACCTCTCAGCTCGGGTACTAGTCTGGTGGCAAACCTTTGAACCTTTTCCAGTTTAGTCTTATCCTTGACTAGATATGGACTCCATGCTGGGGCTGCATACTCCAGGATTGGCCTGACATATGTGGTATACAAAGTTCTGAATGATTCTTTACACAAGTTTCTGAATGCTGTTCGTATGTTGGCCAGCCTGGCATATGCCGCTGATATTATCCTCTTGATATGTGCTGCAAGAGACAGGTCTGGTGTGATATCAACCCCCAAGTCTTTTTCTTTCTCTGACTCCTGAAGAATTTCCTCTCCCAGATGATACCTTGTATCTGGCCTCCTGCTCCCTACACCTATCTTCATTACATTACATTTGATTGCGTTAAACTCTAACAACCATTTGTTCGACCATTCCTTCAGCTTGTCTAGGTCTTCTTGAAGCCTCAAACAGTCTTCTTCTGTTTTAATCCTTCTCATAATTTTCGCATCGTCTGCAAACTTTGAGAGAAATGAATCGATACCTTCCTGTATGTGTGTAATTACCTAAGTGTAGTTACAGGATGAGAGCTACGCTCGTGGTGTCCCGTCTTCCCAGCACTCTTTGTCATATAACGCTTTGAAACTACTGACGGTCTTGGCCTCCACCACCTTCTCCCCTAACTTGTTCCAACCGTCTACCACTCTGTTTGCGAAAGTGAATTTTCTTATATTTCTTCGGCATCTGTGTTTAGCTAGTTTATATCTATGACCTCTTGTTCTTAAAGTTCCAGGTGTAAGGAAATCTTCCCTATCGATTTTATCAATTCCTGTTACTATTTTGTATGTAGTGATCATATCACCTCTTTTTCTTCTGTCTTCTAGTTTTGGCATATTTAATGCCTCTAACCTCTCCTCGTAGCTCTTGCCCTTCAGTTCTGGGAGCCACTTAGTAGCATGTCTTTGCACCTTTTCCAGTTTGTTGATGTGCTTCTTAAGATATGGGCACCACACAACCGCTGCATATTCTAGCTTTGGCCTAACAAAAGTCGTGAACAATTTCTTTAGTATATCGCCATCGATGTACTTAAACGCAATTCTGAAGTTGGAAAGCGTGGCATAGGCTCCTCGCACAATATTCTTTATGTGGTAATCAGGTGATAGTTTTCTATCTAGAACCACCCCTAGATCTCTTTCTTTATCAGAATTCTTTAAAGATTTCTCACATAATATATAGGTTGTGTGGGGTCTATGTTCTCCTATTCCACATTCCATAACATGGCATTTATTAACATTAAATTCCATTTGCCAAGTGGCGCTCCATGTACTTATTTTGTCCAGGTCATCTTGAAGGGCATGACAATCATCTAAGTTTCTTATCCTTCCTATTATCTTAGCATCATCAGCAAACATGTTCATATAATTCTGTATACCAACTGGTAGATCATTTATGTAGACAATAAACATCACTGGTGCAAGAACTGAACCCTGTGGTACTCCGCTTGTGACATTTCTCCAGTCCGATACATTGCCTCTGATCACTGCCCTCATTTTTCTATCAGTCAGAAAATTTTTCATCCATGTTAGAAGCTTACCTGTCACCCCTCCAATATTTTCCAGTTTCCAGAACAACCTCTTATGTGGAACTCTGTCGAAAGCCTTTTTAGGTCCAGATAGATGCAGTCAACCCAACCATCTCTTTCCTGTAATATCTCTGTGCTCGATCATAGAAATGAGCAAATTCGATACANAATAATAAAAATAATAATAAATGTTTATTTAGGTAAGGTACATACATACAAGAGATTTTACAAAGATTATGGATTTATAGATAGAGCTAGTACATACAATGCCTAAAGCCACTATTACGCAAAGCGTTTCGGGCAAGAAAAACATAATGACTAAAGCTTAATACTAATTGAGTATAAAGAATAAAATGTGTTAAGAACAAATAAAAATAGAGATAAAAAAGGGGGGAACATGGCTGAAAAAGCAGCACAAATACAATTAGGTCGACAAACAGCGTTGTTTAAAAAAAAACAGACATGGATTGACAATAAAGGGTAAGGTAGGTTACAGGGAATTTATTAGGTAGTGCTTCGTTTTTATCTTAAACTGGTTGAGAGAGTACAGTCTTTAACATGGTTGGGAAGGTCATTCCACATTCTGGGTCCCTTGATTTGTAGAGCATTTCTAGTTTGATTAAGTCGTACTCTTGGAATATCAAAACTGTATTTATTTCTGGTGTGGTGCTCATGGGTTCTGTTACAACCTTCAATGAAGCTTTTGAGGTCAGGATTGGCATTACAGTTCAGCGTTTTATATATGTATAATACACATGAGAGAATGTGCAGTGACTTAATATCTAACATATTCAGAGATTTGAGTAGGGGTACCGAGTGATGTCTGGGGCCAGAGTTGGATATTGTCCTAATAGCAGCTTTGTGTTGAGTAATTAGAGGACGTAAATGATTTTGGGTAGTAGAACCCCAAGCACAAATACCATAGTTGAGATATGGATAGATGAGGGAGTAATAGAGAGTCACCAGGGCAGGGCGGGGTACATAATATCTGATCTTAGAAAGAATGCCAACAGTTTTTGAAACTTTTTTTGATATATTTAGAATGTGTCCCTGGAAATTCAGCTTGTGGTCAATGAGAACGCCAAGGAATTTGCCATCTAATTTGTTACAAATTTGGGTATTGTTTATTTTGAGATTTATTTGATTAGAGGATTTATTGCCAAACAGAATATAGAAAGTTTTGTCAATGTTAAGGGTGAGTTTGTTGGCAGTTAGCCAAAGATGGACTTTATTCAGCTCAGTATTTACTGTGGCATTTAGAGCAATGGGTCAGGACTGGAGTAAATGAAGGTTGTGTCGTCAGCAAATAGAATTGGTTTGAGGTGTTGGGAGGCATTTGGAAGGTCATTAATGTAGATGAGAAAGAGGAGAGGGCCAAGTATGCTGCCCTGAGGAACACCAATGTTGATGGGTAGGGTGGGAGAAATTGAATTATTCACAGAAACATACTGGAGCCTGTCAGTAAGGTAAGATTTGAGGTATTGCAGGGAGTGTCCTCTGACTCCATAATGATGTAATTTAAGAAGGTTTTAGTGGTTGACCGTGTCAAAAGCCTTACGCAGGTCCACAAATAACCCAACAGGGAACTCATTTTTATCAAGAGCTGCATGAATCAAGTTAATCATACTAATAAGTGCATCGTTAGTGCTATTTTTGGGTCTGAAGCCATATTGACAAGAGCTAAGTATATTGTGTTTGGCTAGATAAGAGTAAAGCTGCTTGTAGATTAGTTTTTCAAATATTTTTGACACGTTAGGCAGGATTGATTTGGGTCTGTAGTTGTTAACATCTGTGAGATCACCACATTTGTAGACAGGGGTTACTCTTGCTTTTTTTAGAATATCTGGAAAGGTTTGGAGTTCAAGTGACTTGTTGAAGAGCAATGCAATAGCAAGGGCTAAAGATCTGGAGGCTTTTTTGTAAATTAAAGTTGGTATCTCCTCAAGGGCACTAGACTTGGTTTTAATTGAAAGGATTATGTCAGTAACATCAGTGGAGTTAGTAGGCATTAGGTACAGAGACTGTGGATAGTTTCCTGTAAGATAGTTCTGGATATTAGTACTGGACGATGGAATATCATTTGCAAGGGATGACCCAATGGAAGAGAAGAACCTATTGAACTCAAGAGCAGTGTCAGAGGCTGAAAGCAGGCCATCATTATTTGATAGGAGTATTGGTTTGGTTATTTATAATCTTCTTTGATCCCAATATTTGAGAAATTGTGCTCCATGTTTTCTTAATATTGCCCTTTGTGTGGGTAAATTTGTCTTTGTAGTATTTAATTTTGGCTCTCCTAATTATTTTACATAGCAATGATGAGTAATTCTTTGAGAATTCTTGGAGACAATTCCTAACCTATACTTCTTCTCAAGGTCATGTTTTTTATTAATGGATTTAAGTATCCCCTTTGTAAGCCAAGGATTGTTTAGCCTTTTAGTTGTGACTTGTTTCTAGTAGTCTTCTACCAGATACTTAAACATCAATACACTGTGACCACTCTTTCCCAAGGGGACTTCAAAGTTGATTTCCGTTATATCTGACTCATTCAAAGTGAATACCTGGTCAAGTCAAGCTGGTTTTAATTTCCTCTCATTCTTGTGGGTCCCCCTAACATGCTGGCCTAAAACGTTTCTTGTTGCTATTTCGAATAGTTTGGCTCTCCACGTTTCTTCACCCCCATGTGGTTCTTTGTTCTCCCAGTCTATATTTTCATTGTTGAAGTCTTCCATCGTTAGCAAACGGGATCGATTTCTACAAGTGACAGAGGCTGCTCATTCAATTTTATTAGTTACTGCCATGTTTCTGTCATATACTTCCCTGGGTCTTCTGTCATTTAGTAGAGGATTATATATCACCGCTACTACTATTCTTGCTACTCCCATCATCATGGTGCTTGTTATGTTGTCGTTGAACCCCTCACAACCTGGGATAACTATCTCGAATCTCCAGTCCTGTGTTATCAGTAGGACCACTACTACTCCTCCTCCCCTTCCTTCTGTCTCTTTCCTTATTGCAGTGTAGTCCTGGGGAAACAGTGCATTTGGTATACTGTACCTGTCAATTTTGTTTCAGTGAGTGCAATTACATTCAGGTTTCTTTTTGTGCTTTTTTCCCCAAGTTCACTTGCTTTGTAATCCCATCTAAGTTTTGAGTACATTATTTTGAAGCTGTTTCTCTTCTGACCTGCTACATACCCTTTCTGACTTGCTGCTTTCTTTGTTAATTAATTATACTTCTGTCCAGTCTCAGTTTCCTTGGGGGGGGGGGGGGGGGCAGCAAGAAATGAGAAACTTTTCTTACCCTGAGGGGCAGCAAGAAATGAGAAACTTTTCTTACCCTGAGAAATGGGGGACAGCAAGGAGGATCTGTTGATTTTATTCAGCGTCAACACCTTCATGGAGCTGTTTTGCAAGTGGTCTCGTGCGTTTTGTCACCTCTGGACTACTTGTACTCCTCCCGAGCCATCCTAGTTCCTTGACTAGGTTTTGGTTCTTTCCTTGCCTCGGTTTAAAGTTTCCTTTGGCTCATAATATTTTTCTAAAGACTGTTATTTTGTTTGCTCTCGTCTCCGGCTGTAGGGGTGGAGAGCTTCAGGCTCTACACCAGAGTTGGGACTTTTGGCCATGGTGGGTGGTTTGTTTACTTGCAACTTTCTCCTTTCAAAGAATGAATCGGTGGACTTCCGGAGTGGTCTCTTGTTGATTGATACAGCCAGGGGGTACATAATTGTGTGTGGTGCTGGCCCTTTGCTACTACAGTGGTACCTCGGAATGCGAGTGTCCCTGTATGCGAGTTTTTCGGAATACGAGCAGGATTTCCTCGAAAATTATGTCTCGGAATGCGAGGGTTACCTCGGGACGCGAGTTTGTTGATACGCGTACAGGCCGACCTAGCGCGTGGTCGATCGGCGATCGTCGCCCCTCCGCCACTCCGTCCCTCAGTTTACCATTGTCTCGCGCCCAGTGACTATCCCACATCAATTCTTCACCTGGATTTTCAGTGTTTTGTTGGATTTTTGGTCATTTGACTGTACAGTTTGTTATTATATATCTCACCATGGGTCTCAAGAAAGCCATTGATAAGGTTCAACCTAAGAAAATAGCTGTGAGTAGAGGCAGTAGAGGATGTCCCTCCTTGATTAAGAAAATGTGTGAAGTATGGGAAGAACTGCAAAGTTTTGTTGAAAAAACTCACCCAGATAAAGCTGTAGCAGGCCGTTGCATTGACCTTTTAAATGATAATGTGATGTCTTACTACAGACAAGTGTTAAAATGTAGGGAAAAACAAGTGTCTTTAGAGAAATTCTTAGTAAGACAAGCAAGTCCTAGTGGTATGCAGGCAAAATGTGCCAGTGTGTGCATACCAGTGAAGTCCTCACTGCCTGATGTGATAATGGAAAGGGACTCCCCTTCCAAACAGTAACTCCTCTCCTCCTCCCCCCTCCTCACCATCTTCCATACGCCTACAGCATTCAAGAGCAAGGTAAGTAATAACTTGAACATAGTTTTGTAGGTTTATTTAGATGAATTAGGTATAAAAATTTAGTTTGATATGGGGTTTTTGGGGTAGTCAGGAACGGATTAATTCATTTCCCATTATTTCTTATGGGGAAATTAGCTTCGGAATGCGAGTTTTCGGAATACGAGGCGTCTCCAGGAACCAATTAAACTCTTAAACTGAGGTATGCCTGTACCTGCATGCCACAATGGATGCTTTATTGGTTAACCATTTCCCTGGTACCCTGTTCCAAGACCTGCCTGGTGGTGGCAATCAGTACTAATGAATTTTGAGTTTGAATCCCTTGTTCTGTGTGAATTGTTTGCAAAGTTGTTTGGCAGTTTCAAGACTTTGTCCTCTGTAGACTCTCCAGTTTGCTGTAAAGCTTCACACACTTTCTGGAGGCTTCTTCCAGTAAGTTGGCAGAGTGTCACCTCCCTGTATTTCTAGAGGGGGCCGGGTTCTGGCTCTGGTCCCTGATGGGCCAAACAGAACTTCCATGATTAATGTGACCCTTTAGTATGTAGAAATCTCAGCAAGTTAGCTTCAGGAAGCCACTGAGGCTCCTCCAGTAAAAGGCATTTTATTACATTAAAGGTCAGGTGCCACAGGGCAGCATCTTGGGACACCTCTGATTTCTTATATACATCAATGATTTGCCTAATGTCTCTAACATTCTTAAACCTATATTGTTTGCTGATGATACTACTACCCTCATCTACTCAAACCCCAACCCACATACACTAAATAATATTGTTAATAATGAATTAAAAAAAAAGAGTCTACTTATGGGTGTCAACCAACAAACTAACACTTAACATATAAAAGACCTACTACATCTTATTTGGAAGCAAATCAACAAATGCAATTCAGTTTCAGATAGACAATGTTAACATTAGTAATAAAAATGATGGAAAGTTTCTTGGCCTATTCCTAGACAAGAGACTCAACTTCAGCACCCACATACAACACATAACTAAGAAAGTCTCTAAAACAATTGGTATACTTTCCAAAATCAGATATTATGTACCTAACTCTGCTCTCAGCTCACTATATTATGCACTAATCTATCCCTATCTTAATTATGGTATCTGTGCATGAGGTTCAACCACTGCAAACCACCTCAAGTCCATCATCACCCAGCAAAAATCTGCTATCAGAATAATAACAAATTCTGCTTTCAGACAACACTCAGCCCCCTTGTTTAACTCCCTAAACATGCTTAACAAACTCCCTTCACACATTCTCTTGTGTCAACTACATTTACAAAACTGTTCTTAAATGCAAACTCTGCTCTGAAACTCCCCCTGGACAGATGTAATAGGACCCATAATCACCACACCAGAAATAAATATCTCTCTGATATCCCCAGAGTAAAACTTAATCTGTGTAAACACACTATATATATATATGCAAATAAAGGGACCTAATCTATGGAATTCGCTCCCTAATGAATTGAAAAGCTGTCCAACTTTTGCGTCATTCAAAAACAAAACTAAAAAGTACCTAATTTCATCTTCATAGTTTCCTACCTTGTTGCTTTAAATTGCACTGTATCTAGTGCTACCCAATCTTTATGTACCTAATCCAAACAACTTTACCATTGTGATCATTGCCGTCTTCTTATATGCACTATCACTTTGCTGTATGGTGCCTATTAATCTTGTATAAATTACCAATCAAGCTGTCAGTGCAATCAATCAGAGCTACCAATGTGCTTTAATATACCTACTAATCTCTCCCATCTCATTTTTCTTTTTTTTCTTGCAATGTATCTGTTATCATTTTATTAATTCTGCTTGAATTTACCCACTTAAAATTATCTGTTAGATTAAGGACCTGCCCGAAACACTGCGCGTACTAGTGGCTTTACAAGATTATAAATACCATGCTATGTATCCTCACAAACCCAATGTACCTTCTTGTATATAAATAATTAGGTGGTTCCCACCCCACCCCCAAGCACACCCGGGCATTGGCAGCTATAAACGGGTGCAGTGCAGGGGCTAGGAGGACATTTATTCTCGTCCCATTCCACAAAGATTCCTTTTTGGATTTCTACCAAATCATTCATAATGCAATATGGTGGCTGTTTGGTATATACTGTAGTTGGTCAGGTATTATAGATAAATACATACTATTAAATGTGACATTATACATGGCCTACTCCTGCCACCGTAATAGGCAGTGGGGAAACAACTATGTTTAGACTGTATATTGGCTGCACCCACTTAACTCGTGGGAAACTTAATGGAACACCACCCTTTTTGTTATTGTCCAAACTGTACTGTCCTGCTTGTAGTGTGCATCTCTTCAAGCATATCCTTAGTGTCATGATGAGCGTAGATCTTGCGTTCCCAATGTCCCATCAAGTCATTTTTTTTTTNGATAAGAAATTCCTATTGGATATAACTTGGGAAACAGAGCTCAGAGGAAAGATGGTCCAAGACATGGACTACATCACACAGAAGTGTAAAGAGACAGCAGACAAGTTAGTCCGAGTCCAAAAGAAGAAAAAAAGGAAATGCAGACGAGAAAACTTGTGGTTTAATCTAAGATGTAAGCTAGCAAAGCAACTAAGTACAAGGGCATAGAGAAACTATAGAAATAATAGGGCACTAGGGAGCAGAGAAAGATACCAGAGTTCCAGGAATGAATTTGTCAGGGTGAGAAGAGAGGCAGAAAGACAATATGAAAATGACAGCAAGTATGGCAAAGATTCGACCTAAATTGCTGCACAGCCACATCAGGAGAAAAACAGTGAAGAAACAGGTAATGAAACTGAGGATAGGGGTAGACAAATTCACTACAAACAACAAGTGTGCAAGGAACTCGATAAGAAATTCCAGGAGGTCTTCACAGTAGAGCAAGGAGAAGTCCCAGAGATAAGAAAGGGAATATCTAACCCAACACCACTAGATGAGTTTGTGATTACCAGTGGGGAGATGAGGAAACATCTGCTAGCATTCTATGTGACAAAGGCTATAGGCCAGGATGAAATCTCACCATGGATACTGAAGGAGCAGGAGCTCTGTGCCTGCCACTCTCCATGGTGTATAACAAATCGCTAGTAACAAGTGAAATAACAAAAATTTGGAAGACGGCTAATGTAGTCTTGAAATCAAGAAGGGCGATAGACAGGAGGCACTGAACTACAGGCCAGTGCCCTTAACTTGCATACCATGCAAGATGAAGATTGTGCAAAAGAAGCTAGTGTAACATCTGGAGCGAAAGAACTTTGTAAAACAACATCAGCATGGGTTCAGGGATGGCAAATCATGCCTCACAGGATTAATTGAATTCTATGACCAGGCAAGAAAGAGAGGGCTGGGCAGACTGCATATTTTTGGAATGCCAGAAAGCCTTTGATACAGTACCATAAGAGACTAGTGCACAAGCTGGAGATGCAGGCAGGAATGAAAGGGAAGGTACTCCACTGCATAAGGGAGTACCTGAACAATAAAAGACAGTGAGTCATTGTGAGGGGTGAGGTCTCGGTGGCGAGGCATCACCAGTGGAGTCTCACAGGGATCAGTCCTTGGACCTACACTATTTCTGATATATGTAAATGATGTCCCAGATGGAATAGACTTATTCCTCTCAATGTTTGCTGATGATGTAAAAATTATGAGGATTAAGGCAGAGGTAAACAGTATGAGGCTACAAGATGACCTAGACAAGCTGAAGGAATGTTCCAACAAATGGCTACTAAAGTTCAACCCAAGTAAATGTAAGGTAATGAAACTAGGTGGAGGAAATAGAATGCCAGACACATGATACCGAATGGGAGATAAAGTCATTCACAAAACGGACAGAGATAAAGATCTAGGAGTTGATATCGTGCCAAACCTGTCTCCTGAAGCCCACATCAAAAGAAAACATTGGCGGCATATGTGAGAATGCTAACATCAGCAAGCAGAACACATGCTAACATCAGAACTACCTTCAGAAACCTGTGTAAGGAATCTTTCAGAACCTTGTATACAACATGTGTAAGGCCAATCCTGGAGTTTGCGGCCCCAGCATGCATATGGATCCTGTACCTTGTCAAGCACAAGATAAACTGGAAAAAGTTCAAAAGTTCACTAGGCTAGTCCCAGAACTAAGAGGAATGAGTTATGAGGAAAGGTTGTGTGAAATGCAATTCACGTTGCTGGAAGATAGAAGAGCTTGGGGAAACCTGATCACCACATACAAAATTCTTGGGGGGGGGGGGGGAATTGACAGGGTAGACAAGGATGGATTATTTAACATGGGTGGTACACGCATAAGGGGACACAGGTGGAAGCGTGAGTACCCAAATGAGCCACAAAGACATTAGAAAGCACTTTGTGTCAGAGTAGTTAGTAAATGGAATGCAATAGGAAGTGATGTGGTGGAGGCAGACTCCATACACAGGTTTCAAATGTGGATATGATAGAGCTCGAGAAGCTCAGGAATCTGTATACCAATAGATTGACAGTTGAGAGGTAGGATCAAAGAGCCAGAGCTCAACCCCCGCAAGCACAACTAGGTGAGTACATCAGTTGAAGAACTAAAGTGATGGGCTTCTGTCTCCCCGTCCCATCTTTCGGGGGGTTAATGCTAACAAGCATGATTGCTAGTTACATGAAGTATTGCTTGTTTTTCTTTCTGGGGGAGTTCTTTTGCTCTTTCTAGACGTAGGTCGCAATTTTCACCAGACTGTGGTTTGTTTTGTTTCGCCTATCCCAGAACTAAGAACTAGTCAGAGTCTGGCCTGGGTGCCTTCCCCGGTCCATGGCAATTATGACATACTTTAAATGTAAAGTGTGCATAGGCCATTGCTCCTTGCACTTCTGAAGGGGCCAGGCTCTGGCTTGTGGTCCCTGGTAGGCAAAGGACTCCTGTGACTGATGACCCCAAACTAATATAGCACTACAATATATCAGTTTGGATTTGCTTCAGGAAGGCTCCGAGGCTCGCCCAGAAAATGGCGTTTCAATATATTCAACGATGGTTGTGTGGTGTACTCTGCCTCTCAAGAGTGCTTTAGCAGAAATGCTGCTATGGGGACCTGGGCAAATATACTATTTTAATATTTTCAGGATAGAAGCAATAGGTAGGTAGGTAGCTAGTCACTAGTTGATCATTCACTTTAGGTTAGCATCCACCTGTAAGTTTTTCTTTTATTTCATTGTTTGTCTATGGAACTTGCAGAAAGATTGTTTAAAAATTACTTTTGAGCTCATGAAAACTTAATTTTACAACATGATCTGCCATTTTGAGATCTGTTCATCTGTTCATAGCACTTTTGTTCAATGCTTATGGTTGTTACTGTATATACAGAATTCATTGTGTCTGGGAACAGCAAGCCATTTTATATATATATAGTATTTGTTAGGCTTTTATCGAGGTCTCCTTAACCCCTCCCCCCTGTGTTCTGTGTTCACTCTTGTGTTCACTCTTTTCATTTTGGTCACCTCAATTCTCGTCCTAGGTCTTTCATTTTGGTATCACTGTGTTCGCAATAGAATTCCCTACATGAGTATATGCATATAATGTCCAAAACTGTGGCGTGCCCCACCCACAGCCAAGCTGAAAGCAGGCCAAATTTGTAAATTTTTGACGCCACATTGCGTCATTACCCCACATTTGTCTACTAAATTTTTGACGCCATACTGCGTTGTTACCGCGTTAAAGTGTTAAATTAAGATCAGACCCTTCTGAATGTGTTACCCTGGTTGGCTGACTGGCTCTTGTCTCTGATGACTTTCAAGCACTGGTAGAATAGTCGAGTTTTTCGCAACAAACATTCAGGAGTTCTGGGTTTGAATCCTGGGTGGAACAGAAATGGTTAGGCATCTTTCTATCGCTTAAATGTGCCTGTTCATCTAGCAGTAAATAAGTACCCAGGCATTAGTCAGCCTGTTGCAAGGTTGCATCCTGGAAAGGATCAGTAATTTGATCTTTGGTACCTCGATATAAGCGTAACATGTGTATATATATACATGGCTGCTTTTCCCCCCCAACACATTTAATTAAAATTGAATTACTAATGGTCCTTCCAGTACACCATAGGATTTCAACCATCAATGCTATGTGTTATTTTACCTTCATAAGTCTTTAAAGTATACAGGATCATTACACAGTAGCTCTGGAAGCAGCAGATTATTATTTTTTTCAAGCTACATGCTAAACAAATATTATTAAAATTTGTAAAAACTGCAGATTGTATCTCATCAGACCTAATTTTTTTTCAGTGAGATGTGTAAAGCTGCAATGAAAAGAGACTTGGCTCAATCTTTTAACTACCAAGCACATTCTGCCCAGTTAAAAAAGGGCTCAAATGTACGCAGCATGTACACCATTTAAACAAAAGGAATGAACCATAGCTGAAGAATATGAATATATATATACTGTATCAGTATTGAATAATGTCACTTTCTCTATCTGGATACTGTACATAAAATTTTTTATTATACTGTATTTTTATTTCTAAAACTGTATCTTACAGTATAAATTGATGAATCGTCGTCTTTAATTAGAAAGATGGTTAAAAATGTAGTATTTAAGTTCCTTTATCTATGCAAGAAAAGAATGCCAAGTTGTACTGTTTGTCTATACAGTAGTTTAATAACAAACTGTTCTTTATTAATATTTTCATTATGTTGTACCAGGTATGTTGCCACAACTGGCAACCTTGGTATGAATACTTTTTGTATAAAATCTAAAAGTTTTAATTTAGTTACAGTACTTTACACTCGAGTAAAATTGAGAAGAATTTTATTCTGAAAATAAATAAATAAATAAATTATATATATATATATATATATATATATATATATATATATATATATATATATATATATATATATATATATATATATATATATATATATATAAAATATACACAATGGTTACATTAAACTGTATGTTCACTTCATTTTTTTTGTCCCCCTAGTCTGCATAGCATTGCAGGTAAATCTTAAACTAACAAATTTGGTCACAACATGATTTATTATTATTATTATTAAACAAAATATAAGCTAGAATTTACAAGTTAATAAATATGCAATTGCCGTTTTGAGTTTTATCAAATATTGAGTAATGTTATATATTACTATGTTTAAACACTTCAATATGAATGTTTTTCTGAAACAAGATTAAAATATTTAAGTTATCTTTTATTTGGCTTTCATTTAGGTATATAATACTTGTAAATAGTGTATGAGATATTGGAAGTTTGAAATGGTCCAATTTTGAATAAAAGTTAACTACTTTTATTAGTGTAGTGTATTATTGCTGCCTATTGTCAATTTGGAAGGGTATTTTGTTATTTAAATTTGGGTATACAGGTATAATAATAACTTTCAAGTTACTTTTCCATGGGAACTACCTTGTTCAATTCCTTCAAAAGGAATTACTGGAAAAATAGGCAGATGGATCTACAATTTCCTGACCAACAGAACCCAATGTGTAATAGTCAACAAAATAAAATCCGGTCCATCAACAGTGAAGAGCTTGGTCCCCCCCCAGGGTGCTGTGTGGTACTTTTTCTCCTCATATCAGACATAGACAAGGACACAATCTGTAGCACTGTATCGTCCTTTTCAGATGACACTAGGATTTTCATGAGTAGGCAACATGGAGGACATGGCAAACCTCCAATCAGATGTAGATCAGGTCTTTCTATGGGCTACGGAAAATAATATGGTGTTCAACGAAGATAAGTTCCAGCTCATGCGCTACGGAAAAAATGAAAATATAAAAACGGAAACCACGTACAAAACTCGGTCAAATCGTAACAAACGAAAGAAAAGGCAATGTAAAGGATTTGGGTGTGCTGATGTCGGAAGACCTTACCTTTAAAAAACACAATAAAGTAGCCGTCGCAACTGCAAGAAAAATGACAGGTTGGATAATAAGAACGTTTCACACTAGAGATGCTATACCGATGATGATACTTTTCAAAATGCTAGTGCTCTCTAGAGTGGAGTACTGCTGCACAATGACAGCCCCTTTCAAAGCTAGAGAAATTGCTAATGTGGAGAGCATGCAGAGATCCCTTACTGTTAGAATCCACTCTGTAAAACATCTAAACTACTGGGACTGACTAAAGAGCCTAAATCTGTATTCTCTTGAGCGCAGGTGGGAGAGGAAGACAATAATTTACATGTGGAAAATAGTAGAGGGGTTGGTCCCAACCCAAAATGGGTTTTTTACTCAAAAACAAAACCAAAAAGTAACTAAATTTCATCTTCGTAGTTTCCTACCTAGTGCTTTAAACTCTCACTGTATCTAGTGCTACCCAATCCCCCAATATATACGTACCTAAGCCATACAACTTTACCATTGTGATCATTGCTGTCATCTTACATGTGCTATCAATATGCTTTATTGTGCCTACTAATCTTTGTCAAATTATCAATCAAGTTATCAATGCTATCAATCAAAGCTATCAATGTGCTTTAATATTCCTGCTAATCTCTCAATTTTTTTTACAATATACCTGTTAACATTTTATAAATTTTGCTAGAATATGCCTACTTAATATTATCTGTTAGATTAAGGAACTGCCCAAAACACTGTGCATAATAGTGGCTTTACAAGAATGTATACACATCATACTACAGTATGTACTCTTACAAACCCAATGTACCTTCTTGTATAAATACAAATAAAAAATAAATAAAATAAAATAAAAATTACCCTGTTGAATGCAAGCATTTGCACACACATTCTCCTGCACCATGTTGCAACTGGAGATAGAAGACTAAAAAGACTACCATGAGGATATTGAATATATCGTCGAGGCCCAAATCATTTCAATCCTCCAGATTGACAGTCACTTGACCCCCCCCCCCTCATGGTCATTGTCATCCACCATTTCAAGTACATGGTTAAGATCACTTTTGATGGTAAGACCCTGCTATCTTGTGTCATCTTGCTGGAGACAAATTCTCCATTCAGGAGTATTGTACATTCCTCCTTGCCATGTCTCTGCAATATGTCTTAGAAATTTGGTCATGGTTATTCAAAGTGCAGTAACAAGATGTCCCTTTGTTACTTGTGTGATGACCCTAGCCATTCTCGTACAGATTTTTTTTTTTAAGATATATACAAGAGTTGTTACATTCTTGTACAGCCACTAGTATGTGTAGCGTTTCGGGCAGGTCCTGGAATACGATTCCCACCGCGAAGAATCGTTTTTACAACAAAGTACCCATTTAACTGTTGAGTTAAACAGAGGCTACAGTTAAGGATTTGCGCCCAGTAAATCCTCCCCGGCCAGGATATGAACCCATGACAAAGCGCTCGCGGAACGCCAGGCGAGTGTCTTGCCACTACACCACGGAGACTGGCAAAGATTACTCTTCTTCCCAAGCTCACTGCGTCAACTGCAGTGTGAGGCCCACCCTGCCTTCTCCTTCACATGCATGCACTATAAATTCAAGCAAGCCATCCATGCCTTGAAGCATCACAATCATATATCTTTCCTCAAGGTTTGGCACCAAATCTGCCATCTTAACTCATTCTCTAACATTACATATGCTACCTATTGTTGATTCTGAGGATCAATGTCCCCACGGCCTAGTCTCTAACGAGGCCTCCTGGTTGTTGGTCTGATCAACCAGACTGTTCTCTGTGGCTGCTTATAGCCTGACGTTCGAATCACAGCCTGGTTGATCAGTATCTTTTGAAGATGCTTGTCGAGTTCTCTCTTGAACGCTGCGAGACGTTGGCCAGTTATGCCCTGAAAGTGTATGGGAAGTGTGTTGAAAAGTCTAGAGCCTTTGATGTTGATCAAGTTCTCTTTCAGCATACCTATTACACCTCTACTTTTCAGTGGTGCTATTTTGCACATTCTGCCATACCTTCTGGTCTCATGTGGTGTTATTTCTGTATGTAAATTTGGAACAAATCCTTCTAATATTTTTGCGAATAATATTTTTCGGAGAGAGGGAGAGAACAAATCCTTCTAATATTTTTGTTATTTCTGTATGTAAATTTGGAACTAATCCTTCTAATAAGTGTAAATTGTTATGTATCTCTCCTGCTTGCACTCTAAGAAATACAGATTTAAAATTCTTAGGTCGCCCCAATAATTTAGATGTTTTATTGAGTAGATTCTAGAGGTAAAAGATCCTTACATGCTCTCCAGGTCAGCAGTTTCTCAAGCATTAAATAGGGATGTTAGTGTGCAACAGTATTCTACTCCAAGAGAGCACTAATGTCTTAAAGTATCATCATTGGCATGGCATCTCTTGTTTGGAAGGTTCTTGTTATCCAACCTGTCATTTATCTTACAATTGTGATATCAACTTTTGTTGTAGTCTTTAAAAGTGGGGTCTTCCAACATGATTACTCCTAAATCTTTTACATTGCTTTTTCTTTCAATAGCGTGGTTTTGTCTGCATGTGATGTGGTTTCTGCTTTGATGTTTTAATGAACGCTTTTGTAAGATGCTTGTAAGAGGCATGTAAGACACTTTTTTTTTTTCATATCACAGTAATTGGAACTTATCCTCATTAATCATCATGATATTTTCTGTGGCTCATTGAAAGACTTGATTAACATTAGATTGGAAGTTTGCTGTGTCCTCTATATTGTCTATTCTCATGAAAATTCTAGTGTCATTTGCAAAGGATGATACAGTACAGTACTATAGTTTGCATCCTTGTCAGGCATGTGGATGAGGGAAAAGTACCAGAGCAAGCATGGTATCTTAGGGGACTGAGCTTTTCATGGTGGATGATTCAAATTTGACTTTGTTGACTATTACACTACAGGTTCTGTTTGTTAGGAAGGAAGTTAAAGATCTATCTCCCTACTTTGCCAGTACTGTATGAGCTCGGTTATCTGGATTCCTCTTAACTGGATATTGGGGTTATCCTGCCAAAATAGCATCCAGATAATTATCTGGCAAAACTGTAATATTTGAATAGAATGGTAATCCAGAAAACTGAAGATTTGGCAGGATACTGCAGGCAGGCATAGTTTAAATCAAGTCCAGATAACTTTCTGCCAACTTCACCTTATCTGGACAGAAATCCAGAAAAGCCAGAGATTTTACTGGGTACTGCAGACGGGCATCGGGCCATACCGTGTTAATCCCGTTCAGCAGTGGCTTGAGTCTCACCCCATGCTGGGGTGGGTGGTTTCTGGGTAGGGGATGTCAGGAGAATCAGGAAGGACTGTCTGGGGAATGGGTGGAATGTAGAGGGGGCCTATGATCTGTATTGTATAGAATAACACACGAGTGGCAAGATGCTCGCCTGGCGTTTCGCAAGCACTTTGTCCTGGGTTCGTATCCTGGCCAGGGAGGATTTACTGGACATCAATCCTTAACTGGTTAAACAATTTGGCGGGTCGTATTCCGGCGAACATAGGATTAAGGACTTGCCTGTAATTAAGGCAAGGATTAGGATTATTAGGATTAAGGACATGCATACGTGCTAGGGGCTATAGAAGAATGCAAGAACTCTTGTACTGTATATATATAAATAAATAAATAAATAAATAAAAAATCACCAAGAATTATGTTAGAACAATTCATCTCGGTAAAACCACTAAAGAAATATTATCAAATATTATAACAAATAAAAATTTCTTAAGAACTGTGTGTACAAGCTGAAGAATGTAGATTCCTGCCAAAATTTGGGGGTTTATTTTTTCTGCCTGGCAGCCTACTTAATATGTCTACCCGCCCCATGTGGACTCGTCCAGGCCTGGTCAAGCTAAGCAGGTCATGTGCTCCTGGCTCCTCACGTTATACCAGTGCCGTTCGATTAGTGAAACATTTTCTTAAATAACTTTTTTGTTTTCATAGTAACTTTGATCATTTTTTGTTAAAGACTATGTCTGGTAGCAGCAGCAATTGTCTTTGAGTGTTTTTTATAATTTATGTTTACAAGAATTCTTACATTCTTGTAAAGCCATTAGCATGCAAGGCATTTCAGGCAGATTCCATTCTGAGAATTTGGAGCCATTATTTATTTGTTTTTTTATTTTTATTTATATATTCAAGCATTCTTACATTCTTATACAGCCACTAGCATGCATAGCTTGCCTTCAGTCAAAGGTCCAAACAGAGGAATCATAAATCCTTGAATAGCCTAAGGTGAGGCGTCTTACTTTAGGTGATTACTCTTACCCAGTCCTCAGTCGACTCGCCACCTCAATTCTGTTGCTGATGCCGTTCCCTCCAATACAGCTTGTAATGATGGTGGCCCATCAGATCGTAGGCAAACTCGGCTGCTTCAAGATAAGTGCCAGCCATCTTTGGACTCTTGTCCTGCAGGGGCCATTTGCCTTGTTTATTGTTCCTTTATTTAGTATGCGAGTTTGGCTTTTTTAGGCATTTTGGGCTGCATGTACTCAGAGTATTCTTCCCTATGTGCCCGCTATTGCTCTTGCATGGTCAGAGCTCCCTTAACTGGTGTGTTTGCGAGTTCTCCCCCGAGAGACCTAACCACTGGGGTGGGAGGCCTCTCCTTAGGCTATTCAAGGATTTATGATTCCTCTGTTTGGACCCTTGACTGAGGGCATTCTTTGGTTGTTTTGGGCATACCGGAATTTGTACACTTGTTTGCATGGTATGCCGTGCTTGCCACTCATAGCCTGGTAGTTTGGGCAATGTTCGGTATCTGTTCTGTTGGTGAGTGGCTCCTAGTGCATGGGTGTTTGTTTGGTTACCATCCATCAGGTCCCTGTAAATTCCTTGTATGTCTCTGCTGTGGTTCATATGGCATGCCCTTTTGAGCCCACTCTCACTGAGTGTGTGTGAGGGGTGTTCTTTGTTTTTGTTACAAGAGGATGATCATTCTTTCTACCCCTGCCATGCTGCCTGTTCTGTCTGTAACATCTGCGACCCCGATTTCTGTGAGATTTGTTCTCACCGAGTCTCTGGATTAATGGATTCTGCTTCCCAGTTGGAGGTATTTTGGGCAGCTGCCACTCTGTGAGCTCAGTTTGTATATTGTATTGATCAGTTGGATGCCCCCAAGTTGGCCCCTACGGTGTTTAGGAACCTAGAATGGGAGGTGTTGGTGACCTCTATCTGGACTAAGTCTGTGTCTCCTCTTCCTTTTCCCTGTGGGTGTGGTTCACCCAGCTTCTGGTCTTGCCCTCCTGGTTCTGGCTCCAAATCATCTGAGGGTTTCAGAATCGAGTTAGAGTTTAGCTTGGCCTTCTCCATGGGTGGTTCCATCCATGTCGCTGTCAGAGGCATTTGAGCCTTCTAGTTCTGCTGGGGTTTTGGGGCACTCGCCTTTTATTCCTGCACATCCTGTCATGCCCTCTGGTCTCATGTGATGTTATTTGTGTGTGCAGATTTGGGACCAGCCCGTCGGGTTACTTGGATTGTACTTTAGTAGCCATTTGTTGGACCATTCCTTGTTTGTCTAGGTCATCTTGTTGCCTCTTGCTATCTTCTTTTGGTCTTAATCCTCATAATTTTTGCATGATCAGCAAACTGAGAGGAATGAGTCTATCTGCTCTGGGAGATCATTTACATGTATCAAACAGGATAGGTCCAAGGGCTGAACCCCGTGGGACTTTTCTGCTGATGCCTCGCCACTCTTGAGATCTCACCCCTCATAGTGACTCCCTGACTTCTGTTGCTTAGGTGCTCCCTTTTCCAGTAGAGTACCTTCTCTTTTACTCCTGCCTGCATCTCTAGTTTGTGCACTAGTTGCCTATGGGGTACTGTGTCAAAGGCTTTCTGGCAATCCAAAAATATGCAGTGTGCCCATCTTTCTCTTTCTTGCTTAATTTTTGTCACCTGGTCATAGCATTCTATTAGACCTGTGATGCAAGATTTGCCATCTCTGAACCCATGCTGGTGATGTGTTACAGCATTCTCTCTCTCCAGATGTTACTAGATTTTTTTTCACAATCTTCTCCACCACCTTGCATGGTATGCAAGGTAAGGGCACTGGCCTGTATCTAAATGCCTCCTCTCTGTCTTCGTTCTTGTGTATCGGGACTACATTAGCTGCCTTCCAAGTTTTTGGCAGTTCCCCTATTATCAGCGACTTACTAAGAGTGGTAGGCACGGTGCTTCTGCTCCCTATTTTTAGTATTCATGATGAGATTCCATCTGGGCCTACAGCCTTTGCCACATGTAACTCAAGCAAATGCTTCCATATCTCCTCATTGGTAATCTCAAACTCCTCCAGTGGTGCCTGGTTAGGTATTCCCTCTCTTAGTTCACGAATTTCTCCTTACTGTACTTTGTTGTGAAGGCTTCCTGGAATCTCTTATTGAGCGCCTCATGCACCTTATCATTTGTAGTGAACCTATTTCCCCATATCCTCAGTTTCATTACTTGTTCCTTCACTGTTGCTCCTCTTCTGATGTAGCTGTGCAGCAATTTGAGTTAGGTCTTTGCCTTAATTGCTAATGTCATTTTCGTACTGTCTTAATTTCTGCCCCTCTTATCCTGACTTGCTCATTCCTAGCGCTCGGGGTATCTTTCTCTGTTATCTGGTGTGCCTATTATTTCTATAGTTTCTCCATGCTCTTGTGCTTGGCTTGCCAGACTATATCCCTAATTATATCACTGGTTCATCATTTGCATTTCAATTTTTTTCCTTTTGGACTGGGACAAAATTTGCTGCCTCCTTACACTTTTGGGTGATGTAGTCCATTATGTCTTGTGCAGCCTTTGCTCTGAGTCCTGCTACCCATAGTGTATCTATTATAAATTTTCTTGTCTTGTAATTTCCCCTTCGGTATACCAGCCTTTTGTTTTCTGGTCCCTTGAGTACCTTTTGAGTTTTCTGGTCCTTACTTAATAATAATAAAATAATAAAATAATATAAATGTTTATTTAGGTAAGGTACATACATACAAGAGATTTTACAAAGATTAATGGATTTATAGATAGAGCTAGTACATACAATGCCTAAAGCCACTATTATGCAAAGCGTTTCAGGCAAGAAAAACATTAATGACTAAAGCTTAATACTAATGAGTATAAAGAATAAAATGTGTTAAGAACAAATAAAAATAGAGATAAAAAGGGGGGAACATGGCTGAAAAAGCAGCACAAATACAATTAGGTCGACAAACAGCGTTGTTTAAAAAAAACAGACATGGATTGACAATAGAGGGTTAAGGTAGGTTACAGGAATTTATTAGGTAGTGCTTCGTTTATCTTAAACTGGTTGAGAGAGGTACAGTCTTTAACATGGTTGGGAGGTCATTCCACATTCTGGGTCCCTTGATTTGTAGAGCATTTCTAGTTTGATTAAGTCGTACTCTTGGAATATCAAAACTGTATTTATTTCTGGTGTGGTGCTCATGGGTTCTGTTACAACCTTCAATGAAGCTTTTGAGGTCAGGATTGGCATTACAGTTCAGCATTTTATATATGTATAATACACATGAGAGAATGTGCAGTGACTTAATATCTAACATATTCAGAGATTTGAGTAGGGGTACCGAGTGATGTCTGGGGCCAGAGTTGGATATTGTCCTAATAGCAGCTTTGTGTTGAGTAATTAGAGGATGCAATGATTTGGGTAGTAGTAGACCCCAAGCACATATACCATAGTTGAGATATGGATTGATGAGGGAGTAATAGAGAGTCACCAGGGCAGGGCGGGGTACATAGTACCTGATCTTAGAAAGAATGCCAACAGTTTTTGAAACTTTTTTGATGTATTTAGAATGTGTCCCTGGAAATTCAGCTTGTGGTCAATGAGAACGCCAAGGAATTTGCCATCTAATTTGTTACAAATTTGGGTATTGTTTATTTTGAGATTTATTTGATTAGAGGATTTATTGCCAAACAGAATATAGAAAGTTTTGTCAATGTTAAGGGTGAGTTTGTTGGCAGTTAGCCAAAGATGGACTTTATTCAGCTCAGTATTTACTGTGGCATTTAGAGCAAGGGGGTCAGGACTGGAGTAAATGAAGGTTGTGTCGTCAGCAAATAGAATTGGTTTGAGGTGTTGGGAGGCATTTGGAAGGTCATTATGTAGATGAGAAGAGGAGAGGGCCAAGTATGCTGCCCTGAGGAACACCAATGTTGATGGGTAGGGTGGAGAAATTGAATTATTCACAGAAACATACTGGAGCCTGTCAGTAAGGTAAGATTTGAGGTATTGCAGGGAGTGTCCTCTGACTCCATAATGATGTAATTTAAGAAGGTTTTGGTGGTTGACAGTGTCAAAGCCTTACGCAGGTCCACAAATAACCCAACAGGGAACTCATTTTTATCAAGAGCTGCATGAATCAAGTTAATCATACTAATAAGTGCATCGTTAGTGCTTTTTTTGGTCTGAAGCCATATTGCAAGAGCTAAGTATATTGTGTTTGGCTAGATAAGAGTAAAGCTGCTTGTAGATTAGTTTTCAAAAATATTTTTTGACAAGTTAGGCAGGATTGATTGGGTCTGTAGTTGTTAACATCTGTGAGATCACCACATTTGTGGACAGGGGTACTCTTGCTTTTTTTAGAATATCTGGAAAGGTTTGGAGTTCAAGTGACTTGTTGAAGAGCAATGCAATAGCAAGGGCTAAAGATCTGGAGGCTTTTTTGTAAATTAAAGTTGGTATCTCTCAAGGGACTAGACTTGGTTTTAATTGAAAGGATTATGTCAGAACATCAGTGGAGTTAGTAGGCATTAGGTACAGAGACTGTGGATAGTTTCCTGTAAGATAGTTCTGGAATTAGTACTGGACGATGGAATATCATTTGCAAGGGATGACCCAATGGAAGAGAAGACCTATTGAACTCAAGAGCAGTGTCAGAGGCTGAAAGCAGGCCATCATTATTTGATAGGAGTATTGGTTTGGTTATTTATAATCTTCTTTGATCCCAATATTTGAGAAATTGTGCTCATGTTTTCTTAATATGCCCTTTGTGTGGGTAATTTGTCTTTGTAGTATTTAATTTTGGCTCTCCTAATTATTTACATAGCAATGATGAGTGAATTCTTGAGATTCTTTGGAGAATTCTAACTATACTCTTCTCAGGTCATGTTTTTTATTAATGGATTTAAGTATCC
>WNGS01111181.1:19124900-19161380 GCA_020271785.1 Procambarus virginalis | reverse complement strand
CCGGTAAATCATGATCCCAGCCCGGGACTGTGGCTCTGACACCGGTAATGCTTGCCTGGAAAGTCCCGGTTGGCCAAACCTGTACAGGACCGGTAAAGGGGCGGACCAGGGTTATAACCCCCCCCCCCTTCGCCCGGTATACTCACATTCATGTCCGTGACCCATAGTTTGTTTTGATTATTTTTTCTACCTCACTCGTGGCCATACATTTACAATGCTAACTAGCCCACGGACGTATAGTTCAGTGATGTATTGAACTATCAACCACAGAAGGTGACTAGTGCTTTTAAAATGGTAACCTACATACGTAAAATACATTTACGACTGTTCTATATAAACCGTGCTAGAGGTATGTTCTTTCACACATACTGTGATTAATGTTGCGTTTAATAAGGTGAATGGCAATTCTGACCAGCCTACATATATGCATATATGTATGCTAACTCCCAGGTACCTATATACTGCTAGGTAACAGATGCATCAGGGTTAAGGAAACTCTGCCCATCTGTCTCCGCCGGGTGTGGGGATCGAACCCAGGTCCCTAGGTCCACGAGTCTAGAACGCTGTTCACTCGGCCAGTGGCCAGGTATGAGATGAGTCAGTTCTTGACTCGATGTAAATCTCACTTGATATGTGAACTTGTCTTGCCGAGTGTATTGAAGAAAAAAAATTGTTGATATTTTTATCAGCATACTGTGCGGCAAAATTCCAGTTCAGCATATTGAAATAACTTGGACAAATGCTTTTGAATCACTTAAGGGCATAGAGAGAGATGCGCATCTTATATAAAGACCGACCTTATGCCCGAGATCTTGATCCGTATAACCTAAATATCCAACAGCGGTTCACTGTATAGTGGTTTTTTCCTTCTCTCCCCAGCTGGCTGCGGGACAGCTGGACCTGGGCAACGAGCTGGTGCCCGCCATGCCCAACATGCCCCAGATTACTAACCTCGACGTCCAGTGCGAGAAGTCGGGCATGACGGTAAACGTGGAGTTCTCACTTCCCTTCGACGGTGTCATCTTCAGCAAAGGTCACTTCTCGAATCCTGCTTGTCGGTAAGTACCCGTCTCCTGCTCTCCACGCTCCCTCCCTCCATGTATATTCTCTCAGGCCTGGCCCCCTCCACTCATGCCCTCGCTCCATGTATACTCTCCGGCCCTCCCCCTCCCTCCCTCCATGTATCTCCTCCGGCCTCCCCTCCCTCCCTCCATGTATACTCTCAGGCCTCCCCTCCCTCCCTCCATGTATACTCTCAGGCCTTCCCTCCACTCATTCCCTTCCTCCATGTATTCTGTCATTCCCTCCCTCCATACCCCTCCATGTACTACCTCCCTCCCTCCCTCCCTCCATATTCCAGCAATCTGGCAAAAAGTGTTTTAACATTATCTTGCGGCTTCAATAACACCTTTATGGTGTTCGGATGTTAAATGTTAATTATCATGTTTCATAATAACTATTTAACTGTTGGTAAAAAGTTGTCAAAATAACAATATAAAAACATTTTAGATTTAGATTTAAAAATTAGTTTTAATGACATAGAACATATTAAATGTAGAATGATTAATAGTTGATACCACGATAAAATATTATTTATTTATAAATTGTAATGTCATATATATTAGTCTAAACAAATCTTTTAAGTAAATCTACTTATGTTGATTCTCTCATACTATCATATATTGTGTTGTTTTAGATGTTATATTATAAAGTTCACTCTTGAACCTTCCTGTCCTCTCTATATTTGTGAACCTTCTTCCGGAGGCACTGATGGTACCCCTGACACTGGTATACACGGGTTGGTAGCCCTGACACTTGTAAACACGGGTTGGGAGCCCTGACACTGGTTCAAACGGGTGGTAGCCTTGACACTTGTAAACACGGGTGGTAGCCTTGACACTCGTACACACAGATGAAGTCCTTGTCACAGTACATACAGATGGTAGCCCTGACACAAGTACACACAGATGGAAGTCCTGTCGCAGGTACACACAGATGGTAGCCCTGACACAAGTACACAAATATGGTAGCCTTGACACAGGTATACACAGGGGGGAGTAGCCCTGACACCAACGCACCACCATGACAGCCTACCACATCCAGTGCCTCTCACTATCCTCTCCTTCTTAATATACATGTATAATTAATATAAAACAAGTAGATGTTAGATTAATCAATAACCAATGTATATTTTGTGTATATAATTTTAAGAATTAATACAAATGTAACTAATATAACCCCATTGGAGGTCTCCCTCTTAAGAATAATCTTAACTTAGTGTAATTCATATATGGACAGGTAATTATATGTTTAACGAGAAGGCTAAACAAGAATATAATCCTGCTATTAGAATTACTGCTTCGTAGTAGCTGACTAACTCGACGCTAGACTTACGACAGCTTATAACAAATTAAAAATAAATCAAATGTCTGTCAAAATCCAAATTTGTACAACATAATATCTGATAAATCCTGATGCTTTGCACTAGTTTAGTGGTCTCTTGCACTGCAATTCAAGTGTGAAACGTCGCTTTCAGTATCTTTACAACACTAAAGAAATAGTATCTTCATATGAGCTACGTTTAAAATTAAGACAGAAGTCAATACAAGACCGAAGAGAACTTTAAAGAAACTCGTACTTCAAATCGATTTTGTACAATGGTATAAAACAGACATGTTGATTTACAACACTGACTAAACCTATATGACTGTAGACACTATAGTCCGCTGTAGTATAGCGCTGCATTATTTTGAAGAGAATTGACCTTTTATAGCTAACTGGTATAGGATAAGCTTATGATTTTTTTTTATAATGTATGCATTATATATCCACTGTACTTATTCTTCTAAAAAATTGTATGGGTGATGATCAGCATAGACTCTTATAGGGCATGCTGGAGCCTCGTAGGTGCGTCTATCTCTCGTATGCATATTTGGAGCCCTGTACGTGTGCTGGAGTTTGCAGGTGTGGTGGATCTTTGTAGGTGTGCTAGACTATGTAGGTGTGCTGGACTCTGTAGGTGTGCTGGACTCTGTAGGTGTGCTGGACTCTCTAGGTGTGCTGGACTCTCTAGGTGTGCTAGACTCTGTAGGTGTGCTGGACTCTGTAGGTGTGCTGGACTCTGTAGGTGTGCTGGACTCTGTAGATGTGCTGGAGCCTTATATAAGTGTAATGGAGAGTCGTAGGTGTACTAGAGCTTCGTAAGACGCATATCGGAGGCCTTGTATAAGGAATGCCAGAATTTCGCAGATGGTGTGTGAGTGAGAGAGAGAGCCTTGGTGTGTGAGTGAGAGAGAGAGCCTTGGTGTGTGAGTGAAAGAGAGAGTCTTGGTGTGTGAGTGAGAGAGAGAGCCTTGGTGTGTGAGAGAGAGAGAGAGTCTTGGTGTGTGAGTGAGAGAGAGAGCCTTGGTGTGTGAGTGAGAGAGAGCCTTGGTGTGTGAGTGAGAGAGAGAGCCTTGGTGTGTGAGAGAGAGAGAGAGTCTTGGTGTGTGAGTGAGAGAGAGAGCCTTGGTGTGTGAGTGAGAGAGAGAGTCTTGGTGTGTGAGTGAAAGAGAGAGCCTTGGTGTGTGTGAGAGAGAGAGAGTCTTGGTGTGTGAGTGAGAGAGAGAGCCTTGGTGTGTGAGTGAGAGAGAGCCTTGGTGTGTGAGTGAGAGAGAGAGCCTTGGTGTGTGAGTAAGAAAGAGCCTTGGTGTGTGAGTGAGAGAGAGAGCCTTGGTGTGTGAGTAAGAAAGAGCCTTGGTGTGTGAGTGAGAGAGAGCCTTGGTGTGTGAGTGAGTGAGAGCCTTGTTAAGTGAGACGGAGCCTGAGAAGTGTATATTGCTAGCATGCCACAGTCTATCACCTTTCTAGTCTGGCAAGTGTACTCTAGACTGAGTTTCCGCGTCTCATAGTTGTACTGGAATACTGTAGGTGTTCTCTTGCTTAACAATTCCGAGTCAATTCCGCAATGTGCTCCAGTCGAGGGCGTATTAATACGTAAGTACGTATTAATACATGGATGAAGGTTTTGATATCCAGTCATTGACAGGGATGCTCAGAAGTGTACTTAGACTCACTGTGTGTTTGGCTGCGTTAGCCTACTGCTATGGTCATAATAGGACGTATGTGCTTGTTTATGACACAAGCGAGTACACATATATATGAACATTTGTATCTATGCGTACACACACAAATATATTCATCCATATTTGATGAATTATACACACCACACACACACACACACACACACACACACACACACACACACACACACACACACACACACACACACACACACACACACACAAAAGGGCGTGGAGAAACTATAGGAATAAAAGGACACTTGAGAGCAGAGAAAGATACCAGAATGCCAGGAATGAATATGTCAGGATGAGAAGAGAGGCGGAAAAGCAATACGAGAATGACAACGCAAGCAAGGCAAAGACTCAGCCTAAATTGCTGAACAGCCACATCAGGAGAAAAACAACAGTAAAGGAACAGGTAATGAATATAAGGATAGGGGCAGAAGGATTCACTATAGACGACAAGGAAGTGTGTGAGGAACTGAATAAGAAACTCCAGGAGGTCTTCACCTTAGAGCAAGGAGAAATTCCAGAGATAAGAGAGGGAATAGTTAACCAGGAACCACTGGAAGAGTTTGAGATTACCAGCGGGGAAGTAAGGAAGTGAACAAATCCACAAGGGCCGTGACGAGGATTCGAACCTGCGTCCGGGAGCATCCCAGACACTGCCTTAATCGACTGAGCTACGACAGGGTAAAAAGAGTTGAAACCGAAGTTCTACTGAACTTACTGGATCCGTAGCCTCTCCGAGGCACAAATCAGGATTTTACACAACTCCCCCCTGCACCCGAGCTATGTCAATAGGCCGTTCTCCCTCTTAGCCCTTACATCATTACACACAGAGATCACACTAACGTGATGCATCACGTTAGTGTGATCTCTGTGTGTAAGTAAGGAAGTGCCTGGATAAAGGAGTACCTAGAGTTGGATGTGACAAAGGCTATAGGCCCAGATGGAATCTCCCCTTTGGATACTAAAGGAAGGAGCAGAAGAACTGTGCCTGCCACTCTCCATAGTGTATAACAAATCACTGGCAACAGGGGAACTGCCAGAAATTTGGAAAGCAGCTAACGTAGTCCCGGTATACAGAAAGACGATAGACAGGAGGCACTGAACTGCAGGCCAGTGTCCCTAACCTGCATACCATGCAAGCTGATGGAGAAGATTGTGCGAAGAAAGCTAGTGGAACATCTGGAGCGAAAGAACTTTGTAACACAGCATCAACATGGGTTCAGGGATGGCAGGTCCTGCCTCACAGGGTTACTTGAATTCTACGACCAGGCAACAAAAAACAGGCAAAAAAGAGAAGGGTGGGCAGACTGCATATTTTGGATTGCCAGAAAGCCTTTGATACAGTACCACACAAGAGGCTAGTGAAAAATCTGGAGATGCAGGCTGGAATGAAAGGGAAGGTACTCCGTTGGATAAAGGAGTACCTAAGCAACAGGAGACAACGAGTCAATGTGAGGAGTGAGGTCTCAGATTGGCGAGACGTTACAAGTGGGGTCCCGCAGGGTTCAGTCCTTGGACCTATACTGTTCTGATATATGTAAATGAATTCCCAGAGGGTATAGAATCGTTTTTCTTAATGTTTGCTGATGATGCAAAAATTATGAGGAGGATTGAAACAGAGGATGATAGTAGGAGGCTACAAAATGACCTAGACAGACTGAGTGAATGGTCCAACAAACGGCTGTTAAAGTTCAACCCGAGTAAATGCAAAGTAATGAAACTAGGCAGTGGAAACAGGAGTCCAGACACAGGATACAGAATATGAGATGAAGTACTTAATGAAACGGACAGAGAGAAAGATCTAGGAGTTGATATCACACCAAACCTGTCTCCTGAAGCCCACATAAAGAGAATAACGTCTGAGGCATATGCGAGGCTGGCTAACATCAGAACAGCCTTCAGGAACCTGTGTAAGGAATCATTTAGAATCTTGTATACCACATATGTAAGACCAATTCCAGAGTATGCGGCCCCAGCATGGAGCCCGTACCTTGTCAACCACAAGACAAAGCTGGAAAAAGTTCAAAGGTATGCCACTAGACTAGTCCCAGAACTAAGAGGCATGAGTTCCGAGGAAAGGCTGCGGGAAATGCACCTTACGACACTGGAAGACAGAAGAGTAAGGGGAGACATGATCACTACCTATAAATTCCTCAGGGGAATCATCCGGGTAGACAAGGATAAACTATTCAACACTGGTGGTACGCGAACAAGGAGACACAGGTGGAAACTGAGAACCCACATGAGCCACAGGGACGCTAAAAAGAAGTTTTTCAGTGTCAGAGTAGTTAATAAATGGAATGCTTTAGGCAGTGATGTGGTGGAGGCTGACTCCATACACAGTTTCAAATGTAGATATGATAGAGCCCAATAGGCTCAGGAATCTGTACACCAGTTGATTGACGGTTGAGAGGCGGGACCAAAGAGATAAAGCTCAACCCCCACAGGTAGAACTAGGCACCTGAAGACACAGGTAGAACTAGGTACCTGTAGACACAGGTAGAACTAGGCACCTGAAGGCACAGGTAGAACTAGGCATCTGAAGACACAGGTAGAACTAGGCACTTGAAGACACAGGTAGAACTAGGCACCTGAAGACACAGGTAGAACTAGGCACCTGAAGACACAGGTAGAACTAGGCACTTGAAGACACAGGTAGAACTAGGCACCTGAAGACACAGGTAGAACTAGGCACCTGAAGACACAGGTAGAACTAGGCACCTGAAGACACAGGTAGAACTAGGCACCTGAAGACACAGGTAGAACTAGGCCCCTGAAGACACAGGTAGAACCAGGCACCTGAAGACACAGGTAGAACTAGGCACCTGAAGACACAGGTAGAACTAGGCACCTGAAGACACAGGTAGAACTAGGCACCTGAAGACACAGGTAGAACTAGGCACCTGAAGACACAGGTAGAACCAGGCACCTGAATAAACCACAGTTGCCAGTAAGAATGTCTTCAGTGTCACGGTAATAAATAAATGGAATGAACTAGGATATGAAGTGGAGAAATATAGACTCTATACATAGATTAATATGAAGATCAGAAATAATAATGTGTAGCTATATGACGCACATGTGAAACATGATACAATAGCGTATTCGAAGATGCACATGATAATTTCAATACAGTCGCTTCTGCCCACCAGCGTATTGAAGGTTCACATGGGTGATCCAGAAGTTTACATCCTGCTAGCATCCTCACGAACATGTACGGAAATATGTTGACCAGACCACACACTAGAAGGTGAAGGGACGACGACGTTTCGGTCCGTCCTGGATCATTCTCAAGTCGATATCGACTTGAGAATGGTCCAGGACGGACCGAAACGTCGTCGTCCCTTCACCTTCTAGTGTGTGGTCTGGTCAACATACTTTAGCCACGTTATTGTGACTCATCGCCTGCACATGTACGGAAATACATTCACACAAACTCACACACACACACACACATATGTACACAATATAACAATCGCACTAGATCTCACGCACATAACGGAGGCTCTTCCACACACATCTCAGCCGGGTTTAAAGTAACATTCTAAGTCACCTCAAAGTAAAAGAATAAACAAGCATCAGCTCCTGGCCCGCTTACACCAAGGCTAAGTGGCAGATATATCACTACTACAGCATATCTCCAGCACACAAGCAAATGCGAGGGAGTGTTGGAATCTGAACCACTCGTGCATTTGCAGCGTGTTATGGGCTCGATGTTCCCAGCAGGGATGTAGAGGCAATGCATTTATTTTTTTCTCGAGATCCTCCAACCTTTGGATCTGTGCTGTTTAGCCGGGTCATCCAGCCCTTAGGTCTGTGCTGTATTATCTCTAGTCGGGTCTTTCAGCCCTTAGGCTGTGCTGTATTTTCTTTAGCTAGGTCATCTACTATGATGTATACTCTAGAGTCTAGACGACCTGTCACATCAATGTCTTATTCTCTTTAATCCCATGAAGATGCAATTAATGAAAACTCTTTATAATTGTTTTTATTATTGTATTATTTAAGTATATATATATATATATATATATATATATATATATATATATATATATATATATATATATATATATATATATATATATATATATATATACATATATATACAAACAAACATCCAGCCTGATATAAAATAATAACTTTTTTGAGAAGAACATCATTCTTAATTAAAATTCATTTTATCCAAGTGGTGTTTTTTCTCAACAAAGTTTGCAAATACACCGCTAATCTTCACGCTTTGGTTGTCCTACACATAAACCAAAACTATTTGGCTTATGTAGAGGAACATGTATCAGACTCCCGTCTAAATGCCAACAGATCTGGTTAGTTTTAATTAAATTTATTATGAGAATTTTATTCGGATGGATTCTGAAGCTATTCTTGAGAGTATCATACTACTTTTTGGGGCAGAGTCTAATTTTCTAGATTGTAAGAGTCTAAGATGTACTTAAAATATCCATATTACTGAGTACTTTTGGCGATCTGTTGAGCATGACGGTGGAGTTGAACATGAGTTTATAATTTACATGTGCTTCTGTAGTTTGGTACTAAAATTAATCAGCATCTTCCTCTCTCTAAAATGTTGAGCAAGTAACCCTGAGAGACTGTGAACCACAGTAAGCTGTAAATTAGACCATTTAAAATTTCTAAAGTAGACCTAAGCTTTTGTAAACCTACCTAAACTGATTTTTAAAAAATCATCCTTTTGTCTATAAATAATACATAACTGTATGTCTAAAACCATACATACATAAGTGTATGTATAAACCTTACATTTTGGAAACAAAACAATTCTGGGCGATGCTATAATCTTCTGAAAAGAACAATGTGAAAAAAAAGTTTCATGTGATATTTGATTTTCCGAGACGAGAATGGTCTCTCAATGTTACTTGGTCGATATCCCACTGCTGGACGTCTGTGGGGTATTTGATGCATATTTTGTATGGCATGTGTAATACACTCCCGCCCCATCGGGAAATATCTTGGCCACTATAGTTTTCAGGTTAAACAAATAGAAAAATTAACACCTTCTTATTACCTGTCTTAATTATTTTCCTGAGTGTAACCCATTTTGGAAGTTCTTCTGTTTTACCTTTCCAGCTCTTCGTCACCTGTCTTTCAATACATTATCTTCTATTTTTTTGCATACTCTGTCTTTCTGTGGGCCTGATCCCTCTTTCAATGACATGACGTGACCGATCCGTGTCAGGTACGTGGCTGCCAACTCTGGACGCTCCAGTTTCACTCTGATTATTCCGAGTGGTGAGTGCGGATCGTCGACCTCAGAGTTCAGCAGGTCTGAAGCCAAGAGCAGCGAGTACAGCACACGCATGACCAACACCATCATCATCCAGAACGATCCTGCCGTGCAGGAAGTGTGGGACGTCGCTCGTACTATTAAGTGTGACTGGGTGGACAACTTCCTCAAGACTGTAGCTTTTAATCCTTTCTCTGTCGGAATGCTCGATGCCCAAGAGGTCCGTTTCGAAGGCGACCAGGCCATCGAGTGCTGGATGGACCTAAAACAGGGACGATGGCCCGACACCAACGACATTGACTCAATAGTTAAGATCGGCGAGACACTCTCACTTCTAGTATACGCTCGGGACAACGCTGGCATGTATGACGTGAGCGCTAAGGATTGCTACGCATACGGAGGTCCTGACTATGACAACGTAAACACACCGCGCATCCAGCTGACGGACCAACAGGGATGTGTACTGAAGGACAAACTCATCAGCCCCTTCTACACCACCCGCCAGAAGGACAACCGAGGGGAAGTTATTGTCACCTATGCTTTCATACAGGCCTTTAAGTTTCCTGACGTAATAGATGTATATATGTCTTGTAATGTGGAGATTTGCAAAGGAGATTGTGATAACGTATGCGGGTCCACGACCACAGAGGGTCCCTTACGCTTTGGTAGTACATTATTTGGTGAGGCAATTACCACTCTTCCGCCAACCACAACACCCTTGTGTTATCCGGGTTCCACAGACCCGAGGTGCGCTGCGCCGACCATTCCCTCGCCTACTGTCCCCACAATTTCAAAATGTATTCCTGGATCAACAGATCCTGACTGCCAATTACGTTTTCCCTCACAGAGTCACCCTTCAGAATTCGTGTGCGATAATGCTAGCAAAGATCCTCGCTGCTTAGACATTTTAACTTCCATTCCCAGCACAGGCAAGGAGCTCGTAGCTCGTCCACCTCCTCAACAGGTATTTGTAACTAGCAAACTACCAACAGCCATCACCACCCCTGCTCCACCCCCAACAGTTCCACCCTTCATATGTACCCCTGGATTAATAGATCCTCGTTGTCCTCAACCCACTACCATGGTCCCACCCCGCTGCTTCCCAGGCTCTACCGACCCACAGTGTTCCCAGCCCACAACCCAAGCCCTGCCTCCATGTTTCCCAGGGTCTCCGGACCCGCACTGCCCACAGACTAATACTCCGGTCCCAACCCAATGTTTCCCCGGATCTACTGATCCAAATTGTCCTAAATCTACAACCACAGCTGGCCCTCGCTGCCTTGCAGGCTCCACTGACCCAAGATGTCCACAGATATCTAGTCCCACACCTCTTGAGTGTATTCCTGGCTCTACTGACCCAAAGTGTCTTCAAACCACCAGCTCCAGTCCACCTCGGTGCATACCTGGTTCCACTGACCCCAGATGTCTTAAACCCACTACCCCAGCTCCTCCCTGCTTCCCAGGTTCCACTGACCCAAGATGTCCTAAACCCATTACTCGAGCTCCTCCTCCCTGTTTCCCAGGTTCCACTGACCCAAGGTGTCCTAAACCCATTACTCCAGCTCCTCCCTGCTTCCCAGGTTCCACTGACCCAAGATGTCCTAAACCCATTACTCAAGCTCCTCCTCCCTGTTTCCCAGGTTCCACTGACCCAAGATGTCCTAAACCCACTACTCCAGCTCCTCCGCCCTGTTTCCCAGGTTCCACTGACCCCAGATGTCCTAAACCCATTACTCCAGCTCCTCCCTGCTTCCCAGGTTCCACTGACCCAAGATGTCCTAAACCCATTACTCGAGCTCCTCCTCCCTGTTTCCCAGGTTCCACTGACCCAAGATGTCCTAAACCCACTACTCCAGCTCCTCCTCCCTGCTTCCCAGGTTCCACTGACCCAAGATGTCCTAAACCCATTACTCGAGCTCCTCCTCCTCCCTGCATCCCAGGTTCCACTGACCCAAGATGTCCTAAATCCATTACTCCAGTTTTCCCCCCCTGCTTCCCAGGTTCCATTGACCCAAGATGTCCTAAACCCACTACTAAAGCTCCTCGTCGCTGCTTCCCAGGTTCCACTGACCCAAGATGTCCTAAACCCACTACTAAAGCTCCTCGTCGCTGCTTCCCAGGTTCCACTGACCCAAGATGTCCTAAACCCACTACTAAAGCTCCTCGTCGCTGCTTCCCAGGTTCCACTGACCCAAGATGTCCTAAACCCACTACCCCAGCTCCTCCCCCTGCTTCCCAGGTTCCACTGACCCAAGATGTCCTAAACCTACTACTCCTGCTCCTCCCCCCTGCTTCCCAGGTTCCACTGACCCAAGATGTCCTAAACCCACTACCCCAGCTCCTCCACCCTGCTTCCCAGGTTCCACTGACCCAAGATGTCCTAAACCTACTACTCCTGCTCCTCCCCCCTGCTTCCCAGGTTCCACTGACCCAAGATGTCCTAAACCCACTACTAAAGCTCCTCGTCGCTGCTTCCCAGGTTCCACTGACCCAAGATGTCCTAAACCCACTACCCCAGCTCCTCCACCCTGCTTCCCAGGTTCCACTGACCCAAGATGTCCTAAACCCACTACTCCTGCTCCTCCCCCCTGCTTCCCAGGTTCCACTGACCCAAGATGTCCTAAACCCACTACTAAAGCTCCTCGTCGCTGCTTCCCAGGTTCCACTGACCCAAGTTGTCTTAAACCCACTACTCCAGCTCCTCCCTGCATCCCAGGTTCCACTGACCCAAGATGTCCCAATCCCACTACCCTCTCTCCCCTCAGTGTTTCGTTGGATCTGTTGATCCTCGGTGTCCCAGACCATCCACACCTTCACCTCGCTGCTTTCCGGGAAGTATTGATCCAAAGTGTGTCAAGCTTTCTTCTCCTCGCCCAACCTTACCGTCGACGGCTGTTTGCTACGAAGGTTCCCCAGATCCTCGCTGTCCTCAGCAGTCATCTGGTGGTACCTTAAGTCCAGAGAGTAGTGTCACTCCTGAGTCAATATTAAAGCCTACATCTAGGCCAACATTCAAGCCGGCCTCTAGACCTAAAATACCTACTCTTAGGCCTACTCCAGGTACATTTAGACCCGCATCTAGCAGCCCCCGTCCTATTCCCTTACCACAGCCAAGTCTCAAGCCATTCACTAAATCAAGCGTAAGACTTACCACATTCCAACCTGACCTCAAGCCTAGAGGAGGCTCTGCATTGTTCCCTGTTACACAAACTACTCCCCGCCCCACCACTACTCCCCGCCCCACTAGCACACCCTCCTTCACTAGCGGTGCGCCGGAACAGCAGAGACCGTCTCGTCCAAGGACTACTGTTAGTCCACCAGTCCTTAAATCCAAGCTTACTCCATCGAAAAGGCCCAACCAGGGTAAACAGCTGGATGGAACGGCAACACAGCCTAAACCTGAGCCATCTGGAAAAGAATGGGAGGGCGAATCTCGTTATCATGCCTTCCATAGTTTCCACTTCCAACGGGGCGATGGGCGCAGAAGTCGTGTCTTCGGCTCTCGGCTCACCAGAGCGGCTGAAGAAGCCTCTCCGTTGTCCGGGTCTGTCCGATTTCCCGCTGGGACACAGCCGGGTAAGAGGCCACTCATTGAGAAGGTTCCTATACGCCTCTCTCGGTCTGTCTCTGTCGTGGCATTTAGTGATCTACCCGCCAGTCCTGACACCCGCTTACCAACTGCTGCGGCACAAACGGCAGTTGCCCCTATTTACCACGACCCCTTTGGGACGGTATGCTTCCCCATGACCATCTTTGCTCCCTCCATGCTAGCCGTCGTCTTTGTTCTCCTGTTGTCCTCTACCGCAGCCTTGGTTCTCTATGTTCGGCAGCGAGGATCTTGCAAAGATAAGATCTGGTACTATGATTAATCCTGCCTCACAAGCGCATACTACTGCTCCACTACTAATTTTGATACCTATTAGTGCTTGTGTACAGGATTTGACCTCGTGACAAATGTTGCTGTAATTAACTTTAAATTAAATTTTAAAATTAAAATTCTTTGTATAGCATTGCGATTCAGATTATATATATATATATATATATATATATATATATATATATATATATATATATATATATATATATATATATATATATGTCGTACCTAGTAGCCAGAACTCACTTTTTGGCCTACTATGCAATGCCCGATTTGCCTAATAAGCCAAGTTTTTCTGAAATAATATATTTTCTCAATTTTATTTCTTATGAATGATTAAGCTACCCATTTCATTATGTATTAGTAATTTTTTTTGCATTGGAGTTAAAATTAACGTAGATATATGACCGAACCTAACCAACCCTACCTAGCTAACCTACCTATCTTTATAGGTTAGGTTATGTTAGGTAGCCGAAAATGTTAGGTTAGGTTGGTTAGGTAGTTAGGTTGTCAAAAAACAATTAATTCATGAAACTTGGCCTATTAGGCAAATCGGGCCTTGCATAGTAGGCTGACAGTGCGTTCTGGCTACTAGGTACGACATATATAGATATATATATATATATATATATATATATANGGGGATGTAGAGGGAATTAACGAGAGGAACAGGAGACTAATCAAGATAATACAGCAACACACTTGGAGATCATGACAACTCTCTGTGTTGCGGAAGAGGAGGGACAGAGGTCAGCGGGCCGGCTACCGGATACTTGGGGGTGATGGCAACCTTCAGAGTGTTCGCTAGGCAGAGCCGTAGAGCTCCACATACTTGGTCAGGTGGCGCAAGGAAAGGATTTCTCAACTGTATAATCTCAGATTACAATCTCTGGGTCATGGGATCCATATATATATATATTATATAGGATTTCACAAGAGATTTGCGTCCGGATACATTTATGATGTCTGGAAGTGACTAATATGAATGGATGTGACCAGATTCATATAGATAAGATATGTATGATTTTAATATTGTCATTTTTTTGCCGACCTTTTAAACACTAGACCATGTAGAGGCTTACAGGTCACATCTTGGATAATGAACATCTCTAATGTTTAGAGCTTAATGTTTAAAGAGCTTTAGAGCTGCATCCTTAGTGATGATTGTTGTCAATGTTTTAAGGCCAGGATTTGACTGTAAAAGCGTCCCAGACATATGCACATTAGTCAATTATTTTATTTTTGTAATATATGATGAGACCAATAAAGGTAACTCAGATCGTGGGGAACACAATCAAGTACACGAGAAAACGTATACTTACGGGATTCTATAGTGTATATCCCATCTTCTGGTGCAGAAGGGTATAGATATAGATATAGATAGACCAGTAGATAGATGCTGGTACCATCCCAAGAAGTCCATCTAATTACCCAAAGCGGCCCAAAGCTACTCAGAGCTACCCCAAAGCTTCTCAAAGCTACTTTACTCAGAAATAATATAATTTTATAACGAAATTCGGTCCATCTAATTACCCGAAGCCACAATATTGTCGCTTGGATCGTCGACTTCTTGTGGCGTCACCTGTCAATTTCGTCTAATTTCTTTATAATATTATATTATTTCGGAGCAAAAATATATTTTTCATGTTCTACATTACGCATTAACATTATAGTGGGTAAATATAGCATAGTTCTTCATTACATACGTAATGCTAGGAAGCTTTGGGTAGCCTTGAGTAGTTAGACTGAAAGTAGCCAGCATTCGTTATCTGCTGCTATCGCTAGATTGCTGACACTGCCACTGGCACTGACGATGCCTCAGACCTGCTCAGCCCACCTCTAGGCACTGCCAACATTCTCAAATACCAGTTGAGGACATAACAGCCAGAGAAAAGAAGTAGAGCACCTTCGCATTTAGCCCGTTCCTTACTCGTCGAATGGAGAAATAATTTCACACCCCTTATTTCTTTTTTAATTTCACTGATATTGATAATTTCGGAATTATATTTAATTTGCATTACAGCGTTTCGGTCCAACTTTAGAAGTAAGCTCCCTCAGTGTATGCTAAATGAACCCAGATTATTTTGAGTTATAAATTTTGTTCTAGCTTAATTGACTTAATGGCTTAAATAGTCTTTCTGGTCTTTAAATCGTCTTCATCTATATCTTCGTCATTCTGACGTCACCCCAGTTAAACTTTCCCATTCAAGTTTTCTGTCAATGAGATCCACTCAATCAAATTCATTTCCACAGTCAAGTTGTGATTCGCGCCTCAAATCGGGGGTTATCTTCCAGTTCGTCTTACTTCTACTTACGTCAAGTTATTGTCCTTCGTGAACGTCAAGTTCTCTGCTCTTTACGCTAAGTTGCCCCCACCAGTGAACTTCAAGCGTTAATCCCTGACTCATCTTCAAATGTAGCTCATGGTAGGTAACAGGAAATAGATATATGTATATATATGTATATATAAATATATCATAGTGGAGTTGACTGCCGGGGTGGATAATTGTGGAGGGAGGCTGAGATAGGTCGGGTCTGGCCAGGGAAAAGCTGTATGAGATGGGACGCAAGTCTCGTGGGATAGGTAAATGCATCACATGGGGTGGCTGGGCAGGGAGTGAGGGTCTTGAAGTGTGTGTGTGCACAACTTTCTCTCTGACAACAACCATCACCACCAACTGTTAATTCTATCTAGTATATAATAGTGATTATACTACTTCCTCTCTCTCTCTCTCTCTCTCTTCTAGCTCTCTTCTCTATCTCTATCGCTTCTCGCTCTCTCTCTCTCTCTGTCTCTCTCTCTCTCTCTCTCTCTCTCTCCACTACCTTATGGCTGGGGTGTCTTCAACCCTCTGTGGGTCCTCCAGCGGTCCTCAGCATTGTCAAACATGTTCAACAACGCTGTTCGTACCTTTAAACTTTAAAATTGCTGTCTTTGCGCGGGTAGTTCAGCGTAGAAATACATGTTTGTAGGGTTACAAACATGAATTAAGTTTTAAAAAAAAGAAAATGTATTACTTGGGAGTCTGTTATTACTCCAATGCCTGAACGGCTTTGCCGATTTTTTTTAATTAAAGCAAATCGTAACAAAAAATGGCAGAGCAGTTTGCTTATGGGGCAATGTTTTGTGAATTTCTCTAAGGTTAATGTGTTTAACAAAATTCGCTAAAAACTGTCATAAACACGTTTGTTAAGATGCCTGCAAGCATGTACCTGCAGGTCCAGGCATGTACCTGCAGGTCCAGGCATGTACCTGCAGGTCCAGGCATGTACCTGTAGGTCCAGGCATGTACCTGCAGGTCCAGGCATGTACCTGCAGGTCCAGGCATGTACCTGTAGGTCCAGGCAGTACCTGCAGGTCCTGGCATGTACATTCAGGTTCTGGCATGTACCTGCAAGTCCTGCCATGTACATGCAGGTCCTGCCATGTACCTGCAGGTCCAGGCATGTACCTGCAGGTCCAGGCATGTACCTGTAGGTCAGGCATGTACCTGCAGGTCCTGCCATGTACCTGCAGGTCCTGCCATGTACCTGCAGGTCCAGGCATGTACCTGTAGGTCCTCTGAGGGAGACCAACCAGTCTATCACATGGATGACCAGCAGTCAGCCATCTGATAACTCCAGCTTCTACACTAGTGATGAACGCTTTAATTATAGATACTAATTAATAAGACAATATCCACCCATAGGCGTGCCTTGTCAGAATTGGCCACTGCCGTTCGGAATTGTTTAACTGATTTATAAGAGAAAAATATATTTAGTGTGTAGACTTTGTATTCTTAAAGAAAGATAAGCCTTAACTAAGAGATCGATATTTTTATTAAATATAACCGAGGTTGGCTTTACTTGCACTAATGTAAAATATTAATGTTACCATTAATCTCACACACCATTTTCGGTTCTCTGTCATGTTGTTCATTTTCCCTCTCACACGTTGATCAGTAAAAGGACTCACAGGTCAATCTGAGGTTTATTATTCATTAATAAAGAGAAAATGGATGAAAGAGAATGAGGAAAAAGGTTCCCAACACTGTCCAAACCACGTAAGTAAGACAAAACTTTGATGCCGTAATACCAATATATATATATATATATATATATATATATATATATATATATATATATATATATATATATATATATATATATATATATACATGCATTTCCTAAGCATGAGAAGTACCTACTCATCCCTCTCCTGTGGTGGAAAATGCAGCAAATCATCACACCATGGGGACGCGCCACCAACCAGTACACCCCTTACCTTCCTAACCACGTTTTGTTTCTCCTGCCTATCCAGAAGGACATTATCCCCCCCCCCGCCCCCTCTCCCTTCTTCCCTACTTTGCCCTAACATATTCAAGTCACTCAACTTTCTCGTGCGAGAAATTATCTCTTCCCCTCCACCCCATCCCTTTCCCCCATGCCTCTCTCTCTATCCTTACCCTCACTGTCCCCTATCCCTCCCCCCACTCTTCTTCCCCACCAGCAAACAGTTCGGAGGTAAAGTGGTGGTAAGAGTCTAAAAATATCGGGTGGCGGTGAAAGTGGTTCTAGGATGAAAGTAACATCTAAGATATTGTTCTAAACACCTCTGCTGGTCCCTCCCCATTCATGACCTTAACCCACGTCTCTTGCTTCTCCCCTTCCTCTTCCTTTTCCTCCTCTTCTCCACCTTCCCCTTCAGTCTCATTTCTTCCCAGACACGCAAACTTGTTCCAAGGAACACATGAACATTCACGTGCCGTTTACATTTGAATGTTGGAGCCTGAGGATGAGGAGGTCAGATTCTGCCGTAGAGTACCACCAGACCAGCTGTGTTGCCTGAATATTTATTTTTTGTCTGCAGCTCGTCAACCACCTCTTGTTGCTTGATTGGCTGTTTTCTTGACTGGCTGACTTCCCCAGGGAAAAGCCAGTCAAGACACCAGTCAGGGAAACGCCAGTCAGCCAAGCACCATACTTGGCTGACTGGCGTTTCCCTGACTGTTTGATTCTTATATGCTTAGTGGACCCTTTGGCTGCTGAGCTGATTCTCTGGATAGTTTTTCTGAATCTCGATGTTTTGGCGAAATTTTTCAGTGCCTAGTTGACTATCTGGAAACTTGGATAGTCATCTTCCTGGTAGGCTGGCTGGTTTTCTAACTAAATTCTGGATAAATGGTCCCAACTATTTGTTATTTATAAACTGATGTATACATCGGTGGCTTGGGAGGTGTTAATGGATAGCTGGAGGGGTTAGACAAACGGATAGTTTGACAACTGAATGTTTGGATAGTTGGCTCGGTACCTAGTTGGGTTAGGTACCGGACCAACTATCCAAACAGGGGTTAGTTGTGTAACTATAGCTGTCTAACAGCAGGCTAGTCGGGAAGTTGACTGATAAGGCAATTAGTAGGTTGGGCAACTGGCAACTACGTAGTTGGGCAACTACGTAGTTTTCGGGTTGATCAGTATTTGGTTGGGTAGTTGACTGATTAAACAGTGAGCTCTTTGGGCAGTTGGTAAATAGGTTGACTGGTACTTAGCTAACTGGACACTTAATGATTAGGGCATTGTGCAGTTGTGTCGGTTGGGTAGTTAAATAAGTGGCCGGTTTAACAGTGATATGATTGAGCAGCTAGTTAATTGGGCAGTGTGCTAGTTGAATTAGATTAGTGAATAATTGGCTGGATGGGCATTAGACAGGTTGGGTATTAGGTTGGTTTGACAGTTGGTTTATTTGGTAGTAAGGTGATTTAAAAATTTTTGGTTTGAGCAATTGATTGGGTAGTTAGCTGGTTATGTAGTTGGCCGGTTGGGTAGTTGGCTAGTCTGACAGCTGGCTAGCCGAGTTTGCTGACTGGTTAGGCAGCTTACTGGTCCGCTTGGCGAGTGGGCTGTCTCGCACGAGAAAGTTGAGTGACTTGAATATGTTAGGGCAGAGTAGGGAAGAAGGGAGAGGGGGAGGGGGGAGGGGTTTTGGGGCCAGGGAGGGTGGCCTGATGAAGCAGACTCAGATTACTTGAAGGACCAGTTGTTAAAGAGAGAGAGGGGAGATGGCCAGGGATGTGAGCCAAGCTGGGCGTAGTCCTTTAAAGTTTGGGTTAACATGAAACACATTTTTGTGATGATTTAACAATATAAGGATTTTTTTTTTTACAAATTCACATTAAGTGAGATTCCAAATTAAAATAGATTTCGAATATTAAACAAACACCAAAATGTTTAACTAATTGTACAAGTTCATCTGTAAAATGTTAAGGGAAATTAAATCTAATGCTTTTTAAGTTCACATTTAATGGTTGGTCAATGGGGTGTCCTGACCTTTGTTTTTATGAAGGCGGAGTGTGTTTTGTTTTGCAGTTAATATTGATCAATCGGCTGCTAAAGGTCAGCTCCCTCACGCTGGCAGTATTGGAATAGGTCTCCTTCTGATGCTGGTCATCGCTGTGCAAGTACAATCTTCCAGCCCCCAAAGCAACACCAGCAACACAAAACTGTCCAACCCCCCCAGAAAGACCCCAGTAACACACAACCATCCAGACCCTGGAGTTCCAGAGCACCAGTAACACACAACCTTCCAGACTCTGGTGTTCCAGAGCACCAGTAACACACAACCTTCCAGACTCTGGAGTTCCAGAGCACCAGTAACACACAACCTTCCAGACTCTGGAGTTCCAGAGCACCAGTAACACACAACCTTCCAGACTCTGGTGTTCCAGAGCACCAGTAACACACAACCTTCCAGACTCTGGAGTTCCAGAGCACCAGTAACACACAACCTTCCAGACTCTGGAGTTCCAGAGCACCAGTAACACACAACCTTCCAGACTCTGGAGTTCCAGAGCACCAGTAACAGACAACCTTCCAGACTCTGGAGTTCCAGAGCACCAGTAACACACAACCTTCCAGACTCTGGAGTTCCAGATCACCAGTAACACACAACCTTCCAGCACCCGGAAACGACTCCAGCTGCAACACAAACAAATACAGCGATGTTGCTATCATCGTGACAAAGATAGATGTTGCAATCATCGTGACTGCTCTTCTTCCGTTATCTTTTAAGCCGATCGATCGGGTTTCTAGTTTTAGTCGCAACTCAACTAAGATATATTTTTTCCTTTTGTAAAGGAAAAATGGTATCTTCGGGAAACTGATAATTCAGTGAGTTTTGCAGAAATTTCGTCGAGCTGATTCTCATTATTAATCTTTCAGATAAAACTGACGGTAGTTTGAAGTTTCAAGCTTAAAGATTTGCGTGATAAATTAAAGACTCGGGAGAGGAATAATTCATTCGAGGCTTCAGTCGTGTGTATCGATGAACTCATTTGGTTGTGGAAGTTTTGGTGTTGTCGAAGGTCTGAGAGTCAGACGCTTTGATAAAGCTGCACAAACTGGTTTTTGGATGGGGGGGAGTGTGTGGGGGGGGATGGGGGGGGGGAGTGTGGTGGGGGGGGGGGTGTGGGGGAGTGTGGGGGGGGGAGTGTGGGGTAGGGGGGGGGGATGGTTCACAGGTGATCAGTTGAAGCATGTTTCCTGCCATCCTTGTCATTACCTCGCGTGTTTGTGATTGAGTGAGAGAAAGTCATTGACATTACCCATTGTGACAGTCAATGGAAAAAATACACACACACACACACACACACACACACACACACACACACACACACACACACACACACACACACACACACACTTCTCCTTCCCCGTACCTCTTGACCGTTGGTCACAATTTTAAGCTCCATCATGTAGTCAAAGACTAGGACACAATGGTCACTGGCTCCTAGTGGTATTTCATGTTCCAACTGCTCGATGTCTTCTACATTCTGGGTGAAGATGAGATCTAATAGGCTGGGCGTATCCCCTCCTCTTTCCCTAGTATCTTCCTTCACATGCTGTGTTAGGAAATTCCTGTCACACACACACACACACACACACTTGGATCCCAAGGCGGGATCTAAGAGTCAATGCTCGATCCTGCAAACACATATAGGTGAGTACACACACACACACACACACACACACACACACACACACACACACACACACACACACACACACACACACACACACACACACACGCACACACACACACACACACACACACACACCGAGACCAAAAGAGCAGAGCTCAACCCCAGCAAGTAAAACTAGGTGAATACACACACACACACACACCACGGGGGGAGGGGTATCGCGGCTCTGGGGTCATAGTCCTAAGGCCCGGGTTCAATTCCCGGCGGAGGCGGAAACAAATAGGTCTAGTTTCTATTACCCTGATGCACCTATTCACCTAGCAGTAAATAGGTACCTGGGAGTTAGACAGCTGTTACCTGGTGCCAATAGGGAGCACACTACAGACAGTACTAACATAGAGTTCTAACTACATGATAATGATGATAATTAGGGTTCACTTGCAGGTTTATTACTTAGTAAATCTGCGCTTTTATTAAACGCTGAGTTTAAACGCTAAACGCTGCGTTTAAACGCTAGACGCTGCGTTAGCTTCAATACGCACTGAAGCCCAAGACACTACTCTCTTCCACGTTATCACATTTCCAGGACAACCTGAGATAAGTGACAGAGAAATCACATACTCGTGATACACCTGGAAATATCCAGCGTATGGGTTCGAATCCTCATCACGGCTCCGGTAGATCTTTTTTGAGATAAGTCATTTAAGTGCCGGCACGACAACGAGGTCAATGATATCACAAAGATGAGGTCATTGACAGCACACCAACGAAGTCACTGCAGGAGTCACAAGAACGAGGCCACTGACATCACAACATCGAAGTCACTGGCGTCACAAGAACGAAATCACTGGCGCCACAAGAACGAAGTCACTGGCGCCACAAGAACGAAGTCACTGACGCCCACCGTACATGACACACAAAAAATATCAAACTTTTCGGCAAGCTCCGCAGACTTCGACCTGTCTGTTGGCCAGACCATACACTAGAAGGTGAAGGGACGACGACGTTTCGGTCCGTCCTGGACCATTCTCAAGTCGATTGTCGTAAACCTGTCGATTCGACCTGTCTCCTGCACAGGAAGAGTGATACATTCGATCATCCTTCTCGGTATAGAGAGTGCAAAGGCAACCTGCAAAGGCAGGTTTAACGACAAAGCAGATGATGACCAGGAGTCCAGTCATCATTCCAAATGATAACTGGAATCATAACGACGACCAACATATGTAGAATATGGATAACACACGTGACGTGGACTCCCATCACACAGCTATGGTCTGGGGATATATATATATATATATATATATATATATATATATATATATATATATATATATATATCAATGACATCACAAAGGTCCGATATATATATATATATATATATATATATATATATATATATATATATATATATATATATATATATATATATATATATATATATTGAAGTTGTTTGTCTTTAACAGAACTTTGTTGTTGAAGCAATTAATAATCACAGACTAAGTGTGTTGTATTATTGGTAGTGTTGTATGAGAAGTGTGAGGAGTTAATGCTACTACTATGGGAGTAGTGTGTGGAGTTAGTGCTACTGCTATGGGAGTATTGTGAGGAGTTAATGCTACTGCTATGGGAGTAGTGCGAGGAGTTAGTGCTACTGCTATGGGAGTATTGTGAGGAGTTAATGCTACTGCTATGGGAGTAGTGCGAGGAGTTAGTGCTACTGCTATGGGAGTAGTGCGAGGAGTTAATGCTACTGCTATGGGAGTAGTGCGAGGAGTTAATGCTACTGCTATGGGAGTAGTGTGAGGAGTTAGTGCTACTGCTATGGGAGTATTGTGAGGAGTTAATGCTACTGCTATGGGAGTAGTGTGAGGAGTTAATGCTACTGCTATGGGAGTAGTGTGTGGAGTTAGTGCTACTGCTATGGGAGTAGTGCGAGGAGTTAATGCTACTGCTATGGGAGTAGTGTGTGGAGTTAGTGCTACTGCTATGGGAGTAGTGTGAGGAGTTAATGCTACTGCTATGGGAGTAGTGCGAGGAGTTAATGCTACTGCTATGGGAGTAGTGTGTGGAGTTAGTGCTACTGCTATGGGAGTAGTGTGAGGAGTTAATGCTACTGCTATGGGAGTAGTGCGAGGAGTTAATGCTACTGCTATGGGAGTAGTGCGAGGAGTTAATGCTACTGCTATGGGAGTAGTGCGAGGAGTTAGTGCTACTGCTATGGGAGTAGTGCGAGGAGTTAGTGCTACTACTATGGGAGTAGTGTGAGGAATTAGTGCTACTGCTATGGGAGTAGTGTGAGGAGTTAATGCTACTGCTATGGGAGTAGTGCGAGGAGTTAATGCTACTGCTATGGGAGTAGTGCGAGGAGTTAATGCTACTGCTATGGGAGTAGTGCGAGGAGTTAGTGCTACTGCTATGGGAGTAGTGCGAGGAGTTAGTGCTACTACTATGGGAGTAGTGTGAGGAATTAGTGCTACTGCTATGGGAGTAGTGTGAGGAATTAGTTGGTTAGTTCATCTAGTTTAGGCAGCGGCTATTGTAGCGGCTGGTGAAAGCTGCTGCCGCTGACGGATATTGAAAAATCATGAAACTATTTCTACAGTTGGCATCAAGTAGCTAAATCAGTTACAGTTTGTTTATTAATGTAATACGTCGACTCTGTAATACCCAGAGACTATACTCAACACACACCGAGAGGTTGATTGATGGAAGATTCAGCCCCCTCGAGAGGTGACACGGGTAGGTTTATAGGATCCTAGGCCTATAAACTTAAAAAAAAATTAAACTCACTGAGGTTTAATGAAGATCGGTTAGACGCTGAGTAATCCTCTTGCACTGCCGCTAACAGGAGCTGGTGGAGGAGGGGAATAAGCTAGATACCAGGAGTTAACATGTGTCACCGGGTTAATATGTGTCACCGGGTTAACATGTGTCACCGGGTTAACACGTGTCACCGGGTTAACACGTGTCAGCGGGTTGGTACTAGTGCCGATGTTGAAACATGTATCCTGATGCCGATAATGTATAATTTGTTTACCTGTGCGGGCCTTAAGCCCGTCGCTGGCACAATGAACGTTGCTCATTTCTGTCTTAGTAAGTGGTGGATTAGTATTTATGACTCGTATGTTGGCTTCCGTAAGATTACTTCATTGTGTTCAACAACTTTTTCTGCCGTGTTAATTCTAAGTGAAAATCTTATTTGGTTTGTGTAGTTTGCACTGTGTTAGATAATGTTCCAGTGGTCTGTTGGACCTTTCTTTACAATGGTGACATTTCCTCTCTTTTTCTGGATCCATTTCTTCATAATGGTCTGTATGTATTTCATCGACACCTTTCTCATGGGTTGTATATCTTATCCCGAAAGTATTGATAATGTTAATGGCACCTGTTGCAATTAACAACGTTGCTGCTCACGGAAGGGCTTCTGTCCTGCGTTAGTGTCCATTGATTATTTCTGAACTATTTATTGGTCTAGTCAATATCCTGGTCAGCATGCATGTAGCAAGAATTGATCCCTATTTCAACCGATGTTTAGGGATGAACGATCCTTATGTTCAACCGATGACACCAGAGGAATGGTGGGACGTCTGGGAGATTTAGTTTTTTTTCCTGTCTTCAGCTAAGTATTTTAGTCTACCTGGGAGCCCCTGTTTTGACTCGGAATGCATCGTTTTGAATAATTTGAACTTTCGCCCACTGGCCAGGATAAAGAGTAAGGCAGACGCTGTATAATCATCTAGGGAAGGAACGGCGTGTATCTCAAACATTCTTAACATCTTGTGTCCCGCTCCTAGACGGAGCCTTGTGAGTGCTCTCATTATATTTAATCGAGATTTGGCTTTCTCCTTCAGTTATTGAATTTGATTAATGAATATCATTTTAAAAATCTATCCACACTCCGAGATATTGGTATTGTGTAACCGACTGAAGGTTAATGTCTTGAATGCGTAGTTGCATGTCTAGAGTGTTGCCACCTAGTCTCATTGAATTGAATTTATGTGCAAATATTTTTAACCCTAATATATTGTTGACTGTTGGAGAGCATTGTGGTAATGATGTTGATGCTGCTCACGGTGTTGGCGATACTTGAACTGGTGCTGGTGATACCAGACAGCGAAATCACATCATCAGCAGCCTTGATGATGGTGCTATTGATCTTTATGTTACAAGCTTTACAGCATTAGGAGCGCCTGTGAATGTCTGGACACAACACACTCCCCCACTCCTGTGAGCTGGATGGTAGAGCGACGGTCTCGCTTCATGCAGATCGGCGTTCAATCCCCGACAGTCCAAGTGGTTGGGCACCATTTCTTCTCCCCGTCCCATCCCAAATCCTTATGTTAATCCTTTCCAAGTGCTATATAGTCAAAATGGACTGGCGCTTTCTGCTGATAGTTTCCTTCCCTCCCCTCCCTTCACCCACCCCATCCTCCTTGCCAGCTGCTGGCCAACGCTGCAGATATCTGATAATAATAAACGTTCCCTCAAGTGATGTACACGTACCGAGTACATCCACCAGAAAGCAGAATTTTAATTACCAGAACATAAAAGTCTGAGGCTAATCAGATAATCCACAACTTTATTTTAATAAATTGTTGTGGGCAGACATAGTTAAATAAGAATGACACTTAGTTTTGTTGGATTGAAATGCCGGAGATAAAAATTTATGTTACGGCACACAGCAAAGATCTCTTGGCTACCTTTGGCTCCTTTTGGGGACCGCCAGACCCGGGTCTACGGCTGCGCCTTGGTCAATATCTTAGATGGTGGCCAGCGCGTCCCCCTGGCCTTATGGAACCCGGCCGACGGTGTGTATGTATGCAATTTCACGTAGAAATAAGAGTTTAATGTATTTCTAGTTCCTCTTAACTTGTGCTCCCATACCTAAAAAGACATTCGTCTGAAGCCAATTTGATTTTTTTGCATTCGCAGTTTTCAAACTTTTTTTTTTCATTTTATTAAATAAATAATAACTTAAAGAAATGTACAAGTTCCTTAGGTCGATTTCATATATTTTTTTTCTCTCCTAAATCCAAAGAAGTGTTTCTGGAGATTTATGTTTACTTGCAACCTCTCCTCTCACTCTGGAAATGTCAACAGCGCTTAGAAGACGTCGTAAACAGTCCTATGATATTTGCCCAGTAACTCTGTTTTCCTTATTGGGAACATTTTCATTAACCCAGAAATGTCGCAGAATATATTCCCGGTTCGGTTGCTTCTCGCAACATTTTTGTTTGAACGAATTCATTGTAATTTAATTTAGGGTTCTATTAAAGACTATTTGATATAACTGCACAACGTCCATACATGGCCAGTAATACAAATTACAAAATGAGTAATGAATGTATTAAAAACACTTGCCACTGTCAACCAACAGACTGTTAAGGACTCTCTTCTGCCTCCCCCTCACCTCAGTCAACCAACAGACTGTAAAGGACTCTCTTCTGCCTCCCCCTCACCTCAGTCAACCAACAGACTGTACTAGGACTCTTCTGCCACCTCTCCCGTCCCCGTCAACCAACAGACCCTCGCTAGACCCCTTTACCTGCCCCTCCCCCCATCTCCCTACAACCAGAAGCCCCTACCTGGAAGCTCTGGCCCCTCAGGCTGCCCGTCACCTCGTCTGGGCGTCCTGGAAGGCCGCCAAGACCTGAGAGGGAGATGCCAGTCTCGCCTGGATGAAAGTTGCAGAGCAACAGACACTACCCAGGTGCTGAGATATCTCCTTATTCATTGTTTCTTCCCCGCTGCTCAGTGACACGAGCCCTCGTGGCACTATTGGCTCGTGACGAAAGTTTATATACGGAACGGGAGAAAGAAGTGTAGGGGGCGCTCTCCAGACGAACAATAAAGCAAAAGGGAGGAGGTAATGTAAGATTATCAAGGAGAATATTAGGCACTATGACTGTATAACACAGGAGAGAGACATGAGGACAGAGTACAGGAGCGATATCAAGTCACTATAGGACCATTGGGAATCGAACGCCGCCGGCCCTGAGTGAAGCGAGGTCGTCGCTGTACTGACTAGTCTTCAAGCGGATTGGTAAGGAAAAGGGGCAGGTAAATTTGGAGATTGTTTATTCCTTATATGATCGATGAGGAAGTTGTCTCAGTGGGAGTAAGGAGAGCGTTACTTCTTAGACGCGGGAAGGTGTAAATATATCACAGGAAGGACATAAAGGGGATACTGAATGGTGGGACGACTGGGCAAGGAAGGGCAAGGTATATATACTTGCCCACAATATACCATTGTGGGCAAGGAAGGGAAGGTATTCTCGCAGGAGAACTAGGCTTGGAACATACTTATTTAATATTTCTTATTCCCTATTTATTGTATACTATCTACTCTATTCTATTCACTATTGGAAGGAGTTTATTTTAGAGTGGACGGAGGAGGAGAAAGAGCGAATTTTTGAAGGCCAAAGCGTAAGAGAAGTATTTGCAGTTTGAGAGGACGACAAACACAATTCCTTGGTGGACGGTCCACTAATTTTTCTCTTTCCCTCTGATTGATGCATCACACTTTACTCGATCTCATGGAGATTTACACCAAAATGGCTCCATTCACAACCCCTTGGGGAGACATGCATATACACAGATAGACGGCGTAGCCATGGCGTCCCCAATTGGAGTCCTCTTTGCTATCTTCTATATGGGAACACCAGAAGACACCATCTTCAAAACCCGCAGGAATACCTCGCATCTACTGCGGCTACATCGATGATATATTCATATATGTGAAAGACCTCCAGGAATTGTTTCGATTAAATGATCTACGTGCCCAAAACTCAGTGCTTAACTTTACCCATGAATTACTCGAAGGTAAAATACGATGGAACACTAGATGGTACACTCGGTGGTACTCTAGATGGTACACTCGGTGGTACACTAGATGGTACACTCGGTGGTACACTAGATGATACACTCGGTGGTACACTAGATGGTACACTCGGTGGTACACTAGATGGTACACTCGGTGGTACACTAGATGGTACACTCGGTGGTACACTAGATGATACACTCGGTGGTACACTAGATGGTACACTCGGTGGTACACTAGATGGTACACTCGGTGGTACACTAGATGGTACACTCGGTGGTACACTAGATGGTACACTCGGTGGTACACTAGATGGTACACTCGGTGGTACACTCGATGGTGCACTCCCTTTGCTCGATTTCGACGTGGAAACAACCCCTTTTCTACAGCAGCAGATACTAAACCCACCAACACTGGAATGTGCACGAATGGCCTCAATAAATGAATGAGATTCCTTACTCATTGTTCTGGCTGGAACAACATACATAATGAAGCGGACAGAAACCTTCAAGTATTGGGAAACAATAGGTACACAATTAGAAAAGTCAGCGCCTATATTAGAAAATATTTTGAAAATTGGTATAACAGAGAACTACAAGTAAAACAACAAGCAATCCCTCCCATAAGACTCTATTACAAATCCACTGTGAGCTCACAGTACAAAACAAAAGAAAGAATAATCAAAAGCGTAATTTTAAATGGAGTGAAACCGACAGCCCAAGACCAAAGATTGGAATTCATTATTTACTACAAAACAAAAGGGACTACTGATTTAATATTTAATATAACAACAGCTCCAATATAGATTACAACCCTCTCCAAAAAGCAAACGTGGTATACCAATTTACATGCCCAATGAAGGATGTCACCTTAGATCATCTTATAATGGTATGACCACCACAAAGGTTTCGAGAACACTGACCTGCCATATACAAGCTGGCTACCTTAGAAACCATATGCAAAGTGTACATAACACAACACTCACTAGGAACATGCTAGTAAATAATACATAACAATCTTGGCAGCCACCACTGACCAAAGAAGAGTGCAAATACTGGAAACCATACTCATAAGAGAATGCGAACAAGCCTGAATGGTCCCTAGGACTATATGCAACTGAATGAGATTATATTATCATAAGAGAATAAAAATCCACCCTAGTTATACATAGTAATGACTTTGATACCTTGCCTACGCTCAGACCCAGACCTCGCTGAACAGCACCAGATAACGACGAATCTCTACAGAGTTCTCCCGGCCCACTGACAGTACCACAGTTTCACGCAACGCCTTGCCCAATGTTTGACCTTTCTTCTTATGCCTGCCTTATTCTTCTATTATTTACGCAATTTTTGCCCTCTTTATTCTTACGACCCTTCACCTCACTGCGGACAACTTCACCCTTTCCACATAAGTATTTAACCCAAAATTCCACCTTATATAACCTCTCAAGATAACCTCTCAAGATAACCTCTCAAGATATGTATAAGCTACGGACTATTCATGCCCGTGCCACCTGTTGGGTTGCTTAATCTTCATCACTCAATCGTATGTATTCATTCTTTACCTGAAGATATTCCAGAGTGGAACGAAACGTCGTAGAAAATAAATCCTTCAGTAATTGCTAGTTTCTTTACCATGAATTTTGGGAATTTACTCTTCTTAATACTGACACTAAGATAATAGTTAGTTCTGATTAGGCAAAACAACTTCAAATTTGCCGCATGTCAAATACCGAGAACGGGTTGTGGAAGGGGTCGTAGGTCAGGAGAGGGCGGGGCTTTGGTAACATTCCACCGTGGTCAGAGCAATTGAAAACAAAGCTTAGAAAACGGAGTAGCAAAGTGAGAGGTCAGTAGAGGTCAGCCAGAATAACGAGGGGTCACCACAAGAAGGTAGAAAGTGATGGAGCTGCTGGTGGTCTGATCTTATCTCCCGTTGCTGAGGCTCAGCCACTCAGGTCAAAGGTTAGAGGTGGCGAGCTGATTTTGTCTCTCTGTGTGTCCGGCGAATATATTCTGAAGGGTTAACGCAGAGTAGCGAGCTGCCTATGTCAGGCCTAGCTATAGAGGACCCTTCACTTTGGGTTGGCAAAGAGCCGCGTGCTGCCAGAGTCAGGGGCTAGGGCGGGGCCCCTTCACTTCCCTGGCCGCAAAGAGTGGCCCATCAAACATCATTGAGAGACGGCCTTACGGCACACCGTCCATCCGACCTCTCCACTGCTGACTTAACGACGTAAAAGCCAAGAGTTCTCTCTCTCTCTCTCTCTTTCTCTCTCTCTCTCTCTCTCTCTCTCTCTCTCTCTCTCTCTCTCTCTCTCTCTCTCTCCTAGTGCTACATTTTGGCCATTCAGTGTTCCTTGCGCAATGTTTCCACACTGCCGCTTCCGGCGTGACCCCTTCCGTGTGCCACCCATTACGGCCTCTCCACCGACGGAATACAACACTGATTTATTACTGTCGTGAACTTTGGACCCGCCACGAGCCAAGGAATCTAACTCGCGGCTAACTCCACCGGTGCGACCTCGCTAAAACAACACTCAACATGCATATGACCCACCGCAGTGGGGTTCCTTTCGAACACAATTCTTCGTGCCTATGGAAAAGGTATTTGTGCCATTCCACCCTTGGCACCCCATCACTGCATGCCGAGGTAGAGTACCGCTCACAGTTACTCTTTCCTCTTCACTCTTCTTTTCTCTTATTACTCTTGTTTATTTTGTTTTCTTGATACATGCATTATGGGGGATGCATATTTTATAACGTGTGTTTTGTAGATACATATGTTGTAATATACGTGTTTTATGGATACATATGTTGTAAAATACGTGTTTTGTAGATACATATGTTGTAAAATACGTGTTTTTATGGATACATATGTTGTAAAATACGTGTTTTTATGGATACATATGTTGTAAAATACGTGTTTTATGGATACATATGTTGTAAAATACGTGTTTTATGGATACATATGTTGTAAAATACGTGTTTTATGGATACATATGTTGTAAAATACGTGTTTTGTAGATACATATGTTGTAAAACACGTGTTTTATGGATATATATATTGTAAAATACGTGTTTTATGGATACATATTTTAGAGAGAAATACTTGTTTGTAGATATGTGTATTTTTAATCGAACGCTCCAGGAAAAGAACGTGTATAAACACTGTGTTTATACACGTCCTTTATAAGGTATGGACTTCAGAAGTACTCACCTAATTGCGCTTGCGGGGTTGAGCTCTGGCTCTTTGGTCCCGAAGTGCGACGCTTCAGGATTGTGATCCTCTATAATAATCAAAGAGTTATCATCTGACTGGTCCCTCCCTCCCCTTCACTCCTGCCTCGCAGGCCCAAGAACTAGCTTTGGCTCCACCTTTTTACACCTGGTCCCATTAACAGATCCCAGCGAGTGGTTCCAAGACCTCATGGCCCGGTCATCTGGCCCGGTCCCTTGGTTCTACTGTCTGTCCTGTCTGCCGGTTCTGTCATCTGGTCTTGGAATCTCATCCTCAGTGAGTCACTCCGTAACTTGGCCCCCCCTGTCATCTGGTCCAGTTCCTTGGTCGTATTATCTCAGTAACTGGTTTTCCACCTGGTTATTATTTCTGAGCCCCGGCTCATGACCACAACACACTTGCACTACCTGATCTAGGTATACGATTGTCTTACCTGATCTATAAAATCCTCGACATGGATTCACTAACCATAAAGGGGTTGAATTTCTTAAATCCTTGTGCTAAGGCGGCTCTTAGGAGGTCTGTACAGGCTCTCTGAGCTTCCGGTGAAACAGTAACTACTACATAGGTTTTAAGCTTCCGTCGTAGTTCACTTATCTTGCAACAGAGGGCAGTAGTTCTTGGTTATATCAGAGTAAAGGTAACATTTCACCTCTAATTATATGACCAGTCATAAAGCTACATCCGCAGGAAAACAGGCCAATCACCGACGAGAAATTGCATCAGTTGATGCTTATAAGATATACCGGGAAGTACCCGCTCTTTACTTTATATACACAGAGTTTAATAGTTTTAAGTTCTCAGCTAAAGTATTCTTGGTGATTGATCGGAAAGCTTTGTAACACCCATATAACGAGTGGCTTCATAACACCCCGGCCACGGTTAATTGACTGTGGTTGTTAATGATGGTGGTGCCAGTGGCAATGGTAGTGGTGTCGGTGTTGTAGATTGTTTAAGCAGTAAGCAGAGTAAACAGAACGCTCTATATGGCTTGCTCAATTAGAAGTTATTTCTTTGGAAATGTTATTCAATTTATTTTTCCAACTTAATGGTCATAAATTAACCTATATCATATGGCATCATATGCCATGGCACCAAGGATTCATGGCAACTATGATTCGAAAACACTCATTATTAAAACGACTGAATTTCCTTGCCTTTTAATTAACAAAAATTTATGTAAAAAAATTGTCAAAATTTCAGATGCATTCTTTATACATACAAGCCAAACTAATAAGAAAATAATACCAATTATAATAATTAAACGTTATATAAGACAAAATAGGCAATGTCCATTGTAAATAACACAATATTTACATTCTCAAAACAACAACAAAAAACATAATTTACAATATACAAAACTGCAATGTACTATAAATAAATTTACTAAAATGTTGTATTGCATAAAAAATAAATTTGATATAGATAATGCAATTTATCCATACATTGAAATGGTTCTTCAATATTGCAACATTATTTTAAGCATAGCAGAATGTATAATCTCCAGCTGTTTCATGTACCCTTCCTCTGGTCCTATTTTCTGATTGCGATAATTCCTTCAAGTGTTTTGCCATTTTACTCTTGTTCTTAACATTCATTTCACCCCGTAGTTCAAGCAAAACTAAATTTACTTATTATTCTAAAATATTACAAACGTTCTAACGCGACAAGAACGGGTCGTCTTTTTTGTATTACTCGTGCATAGTTTGATCATTACTCAAGAAGAAATAAGTAATCGAAGGTCAGTTGTTCTGTTTTCTCCGGTCAATTTTAGTAAAGAAGTATAATATCAGGTTACGTCTCCTCCGGGACCACCTCAGATCCCACAGCAAGTGGAGGAGTGAAGCACGGATCACCTCAGATCCCACAAGTGGAGGACTGACACAGGGACCACCTAATATCCATCAACAAGTGGAGGAGTGAAGCAGGGACCACCTCAGATCCCACAACAAGTGGAGGAGTGAAGCAGGGACCACCTCAGATCCCACAACAAGTGGAGTGATGCAGAGACCACCTCAGATCCCACAAGTGGAGGACTGACACAGGGACCACCTCATATCCATCAACAAGTAGAGGAGAGATACAGGGACCACCTCAGATCCCACAACAAGTGGAGGGGAGAGGAGGAGGAGGAGGTAGGTGCACGTGGAAATAAAAAGTTGTCTTCAAATTACATGTTCCCAGAATCTAGGTTACTGAAAGTAAGTCACAGGCCGAGTAGTGTCCTACTCTAAATACTCTCTATCACCGTGGCTCAACAGGATTCAACAAGGACGAACTTCTGTCTCCCCCTCCCCACTGTCTCAAGGCTGTACGTGGTGGCCCGAGACATTATGTGATCTTGTTAAGTCCCCCCGTCGCTTCCAGCTACCAGCTAGAGACTTACTATTGCCCTTCCTTTTAACATTCTTTAATTCTAGTTTACAAGTGAAAGTGAAGGTAATAATTCTTTGTCTAACTGCTGAACAGCACAACAAAAGGGTACCTGTGTGTGTTACAAAGGTACCCCGCGGGTGTTACAGTGGAACCCGCATGTTACAATGGTACCTGCGTGTGTTACAATGATACCTGCGTGTGTTACAATGATACCTGCGTGTATTACAATGATACCTGCGTGTGTTACAATGGTACCTGCGTGTATTACAATGATACCTGCGTGTGTGTGTTAAACGGTACGTGCATGTATTACAAGGAGGTATCATTGTTCATAAATATATCACATTAGTGTGATTTCCCCAGCAAGATATCTGGGTGGCGATGACTGGAGCTGCCCACCTCTCCCGGGTTTATAATAGCTGTCCCCCGCGGGAGGCGAGATTATACATTAACTGAACATTAAGCAGTCTGGCCTAGTTAAAGCTCTCCTGCAGTCTTAGGTGTTTACAGTGTGAGTGTTGCCTGAGAAGGTGCCTGGCTGGGCTCACTGAAGAAACACTTGAGAGATACAATAATTTAGAAGGTATAGAATAGATGAGTAGCTCAAACAGCTTAATTCTAGTACAAACTTGAATTTGTTAGAACAATAAATACCTGAGATATAATGTCAGTGTTTGAAAACAAGTTTTGATGATATGAATACCACTGATGATGCAAGTCAATGCCCAGAGCTGAGCATTTGCATCAATACTGTCAGTTTTAATCAATATCGTCCACCAGGTCACTACGCTCTACGAGGTCACGAGGTTTTTACCCAGTTCTGAACTTTGGGTCAGGTGTTTGCTTCTTTTAAAATATTAAGTATATTAACCAAACTTAACCTAGTCTAACTCCTCTAACCTTTACAATAATCATAATGAATTAATAACACGTCCCCGAGACTATAATCATGAATGATCAAACACACACACACACACAGTCACTGAGACACTTGTGTAGGATTAACCTATGTGTGGTGTAGGTTAATCCTCTTAGACGTGAACAGGTATGGAAAGCATTCCCAAATGCAGGTCAATGTTTTGACACCTGTGAGGTCACGGCGATTGTTCTATAGCCCTCACCTGTTGCAGGTGGGACAAGGAGGTATATACTTCATTGATCGGTTAATCACACACACGGGTTACAGCCCCCCACTCCTGTGCCCGGTAAGTCCACTACGGGCTCACCGTACCCCGTGCTACTTGGAACTTGTTGTTCCCAGTAGTTGAATCTAAATAACAAACAACAACGGTTAATCACAAATCAACGAAAGGCCACTCTAGAAGAATAGTAGAGATTTCTATTTACAGTAAGCCGGTCTTGACACATTCACTTATCCTGATCCCTTCTAATAATATATATATATATATATATATATATATATATATATTATATATATATATAATATATATATATCTATATATATATATATATATATATATAGTGTTGTGTTGTGTATATAAATGTTGTGTGAATATAAAGTTGGTGATGAATATGAGAACATTCAAAGAGCATATGTTTAATCTGAAATAATAACTTTTATAACGAAATTAAGCGAACAAGGGACAGGTGATGCCACAGGAAGTCGACGATCCGAGCGACAATATTGTGGCTTTGGGTAACTAGATGGACGCAATTTCGTTATAAAATGATATTATTTCCGAGTAAAAATCAGTTTTTTCGTGTTCTACCTTCACCACCAACATTACAGTTAATAATAATCCTATTTCTTCATTACATGTAATGCTAGGAAGCTTCGAAGGGTCATTAGACGAACCGCACACAATTGTTTGGGTAAGGTACCACGTGGTCGCCTCGGGCCGAGGCGATAAGGAAGGTGATAAGGTCACATGCCTTTATCATGTGACCTTACTGGAGAGTAACACCATCAGAGAGGTCAGTAGACTATCTGAACCTTCGGTACTAACCTGTTGATTCAGGCCAGTATGTTCCCTGTGCGATTCCTGCTGCTAAATACAGATGCTTCACCACTGTAAACATTAAGCGAACTTACTTGTGAAGAATACAGTGTGGGTGCTGCACGTGCTAGTGTTGTGGGCTGCACGTGCTAGTGTTGTGGTGCTGCACGTGCTAATGCACGTGCAGCACCAAAAAAGTTCCAAAAAGTGTTGTACCAGCCGCTGTTTTCAAAACCCAATTTAATTTGACCTGGTAACCTGGACACTGATTAATGTCCAAAATGTTCGATATCCAAACTTTACCATCACCTTCCGTCATCACTGATGGAAGCTGAAAATAGTTCCCCCCCCCCCCAACCTCACCCCCACCTCACCCCCACCAGCCATAACCTTAACCAGATATATATTTCTTAATCTCAACCACCGTCACTTATCACTACTGTAATCACCCAAGCCAATACCAGCAACCACAATAGGACCATTAATGTTATCTTCACCAACCGCATGCTTCAAGGGATCGGAGGAAACCCCGTAGTGGAGAGAGAGAGAGAGAGAGAGAGAGAGAGGAGAGAGAGAGAGAGAGAGAGGAGAGGGATGGTTGCAGGTCAGGCCCGTAAGGGAGCCTCGCAACACGGGGAATACTAACTGCGTATTTCACTGATTAAAGCAAGGGCGGAGGATGTGACGCATACCAACACAGAGTAAAGGGGAAGATGAGCGGAATGAACCCAGGTCAACGTGAAAGGAATGAGGTTAGATGACACTATTAAATATTCTGTGTGCTTTGAGTCTGTCTCTGAATGTTTTTTTCTGCCTGTCTGCTTGTGTGAGTGTGTGTGGTGTGTGTTGTGGTGTGTGTGTGTGTGTGTGTGTGTGTGGTGTGTGTGTGTGTGTGTGTGTGTGTGTGTGTGTGTGTGTTGG
>WNGS01111181.1:19112396-19124875 GCA_020271785.1 Procambarus virginalis | reverse complement strand
TATTTGCAACAAATTGTTTCCAATTGGTATATTTTAATTGTTATTATTATATTATATTATATTATATTAGGAATATAAATTATTGACGAAGTTATGTTAGATTTGGTTAGATTAAGATAGGTTAGGTTAGGTTAGGTTAGGTTAGGCAATATATCTAAATTAGTTTTTACTCAAATTAAAAATTAATGAACTCATACATAAAGAAATGGATAGCTTTATCAATTCACACGAAAAAATATAGAAAAATATATAAATTTAGGAAAACTTGGCTTATTAGGCAAATCGGCCATTGCATAGTAAGCGGAGTACTGCATTCTGGCTACTTGCTACAACATTATATATATATATATATATATATATATATATATATATATATATATATATATATATATATATATATACTATATATATATACGGCTTTGCGCCCTGGTGAGGACACTCTAGACCGACAACCAGAGCGCAACTCCATAGTCTCCTGAGACTGATGGATGCCTACTACTACTACTACTACTATATATATATATATATATATATATATATATATATATATATATATATATATATATATATATATATCATACATATCGACGAGGTATATATGTTCTGGTCATCAGGAATATTAGGTAAATAATGCATAGTCTGTCCATCAGGAATAATAAACGAGATTTAATTTTAGTCTGTTATATAAATCACTTATAATATATCACTTGAATTAATATTTAGAATTTTTAACTCTTTATCCCCCCTCCCCCCCCACCACATGCATTCCCAACCTTTCACTTCTCTTTTTACCTCACATCCTTGTACCCACTCCTCTCCCCTGCCCTTTTCTTTTCCTTTTACTTCCTTCCTCACCTCCCTATCGCTTTTTCTGTTTACTGTCTGTTCATCCTCACCAACACACATCCACTCCATATCCTGCTCTTCCCCAACAACTCTCACTTATGTTATGCTAACCTTTTTATATTTCTATCTCCCCACCCGAACCATTTTTTTTTCCGCCAATATCTCCTCGGTTCTCCACACCCCCCTTGTCAACACGATGCCTATATGGCCATTGATTGACCTCAGGCACCATTCAGAACCTGACCCCTTTATCCCCATCCATCATCGAGTCCCCATACATCCTCAGGAAGACATTTCTGTACCTCTCATGGCCTCATTTGATTTAAGTACCTTTCAGTAGTCAATAACCTCTTGCATCAGTTTCGAGTTTGCTCAAACGCAGAGAATTTGTGAACTGTGACTTATTGAGCGGTGTTTTTTATTAATATTATATTATATTATGAATATAATATTAATTAAATTAACATTAATATAATATTTTTAATATAATTTGTCAACTTATTGAGCAGTGCAAATTATATTAAACGGTGTTTTCTAGAACATGGCATCATCATGGCATCATCAAGATAAAGGTCGGTTTGTCCCTTACATATGCTGCCCCCTTACATATGCTACCCCCTTATATATGCTGCCCCCTTACATATGTTGCCCCCTTACATATGCTGCCCCTTACATATGCAGCAGTCAGTTTAATAGCTGCAGTTCAGTGTCTCCCCTCCCTAAAGCAACATCGGCCCCTTCACCGTAAAACTCCTATCTCTTTCACTTTCTCATGGAGGTTTCTCATTCATCTTTCTCCCTTATATATGAATAACTCCCTTAACTAAAACTCATTGGATTGCCTCGTACCTTCTGCTCCCATGAGTACGGCCTCTCTATCCTTCTAGACGTATCGTGGCCAACAATGATAAATGAGAGAGGGGGTCATTGTTTGTGGATGAATGAGAGAAGCTATTCCCCCCTGAGGATCACGTGATGGATGAGAGGGATGTCGTTGCCCCGGTGAATTGGGGGCCGTGAATGAGAGGGTCTACTCCACCGGAGGCTTGCGTGTGAACCCATTCGCTGATTGTATCTGTGTGGTGTAACACGCACTGGTCACCCAGTATTTTTTTTACGGTAATATGATCGTGCTTTGTCATCCTGTGTTTAGTACAGTTTTTATATAGGAGTTATTAGCATTATAGTTAATTATTTGTATATATAATATTCTGATATTGAATACATTTTGTTATATAGGTTAAGGTGACAATATAACATTCCTTTAATGGGACAGTGTATAGAATATAGCTACAATTTTCTATAACATAAGTGTGTTTTTTACTGTAATTTAAGCAGGAAAATGTGCGTCATCATTGCCATTTAACGGATATTTAAGACAAATTATATTAAATAGTGTTTTCTGGATATAACCCATCGCTTAAGAAACTTTTCGTTTTTCACACGGTTCATTTTTGTACTCAAGCACATACAAAAAAAAACAAATATTACTTGTATATATACAATTGAATATAACACTTTTATATATAATAAAATATAATTAAATAATAAGAGCTATGTTAAACACCAACGTTTCAACCATTCTTAAAAGCACATTCATAATATTGTCTGAACGTTTTTCTCATAATAAAAAATAGTTATTTAATATTATAGTTTTAGGTATAATTAGGTCTAGGTTCAACCTAGATTAGGTTCAACCCATCCTCAGAAATATTATAGTTTTAGGTATAATTAGGTCTAGGGTAGATTAGGTTCAACCCATCCTCAGAAACCCATAGAACGTATCTGTGTTATTGTTGGCATGTACAAGTAGAGTTATCTCCCAAAAGTTCACATTTTGTACTATTAAAATACGAAGAATCGTAATAAAAATAGGACTAAATAACCATAAACCTAACATATCCTAGGGCTAAATAAGCCTAATTAAGTTAGGTTAATAATAAGCCTTAATTTGGGCCTGAAATAAGCAATGTTGGAGATAATTTATGACATATAGGATTGTGTCTTCTTTTTTGGATCCCTCAATACAATGAACAGTACAAAAATGTGATTTTTTTGTTGCAGACAACAGTATATATTCTCTACTTTCATCCAAAGTAACAATAGGAACTACTATTTTTTATGTCAATTGGTTACGTTGATTGTTTGGGGTTTATTGCTAATTATTCAGCCAATTCTCACACAGGTCATCAAATGGCTGCGGCGGGTTGCCCCCTCCCAGGACCTTCCCAGCGGTGCTTGCCCTCCCAGGACCTTCCCAGCTATGACTGTACCTTCTCACCCTTTCCTTAACGGTATATATATATATATATATATATATATATACATATATATATATATATATATATATATATATATATATATATATATATTATATTATTATATATATTATATATATATATATATTACTATATATATTATTATATATATATTATACATATATATATATATATATATATATATATATATGTATATATATATATATATATATATATTATATATATATTATATATATATATATATATATATATATATATATATATATATATATATATATATATATAATATGAGAGATTTGATCCTAGCTCTCATTGATTTATAAGAGCTGGGATCAGGAGGGATAAACTTGCATAATAAGTACAATTTTACCTGCGGAACAGATCGTGCCTGTCATCGTATTTCTTGCCATGGGGGGAATTTATGACCGGCTGTGGCACAGTTTCTGCTGCTTCTATATCTAATGCTTGTTTATGGCGCTTTGGTGCTGTTTAATGACTGCCTGAAGCCACTCGGTATTCACTTGACGTATATATATATATTTTTTTTGGATTATAAGGTTATGAATAAAATGTGACTAAGGTTTAGCAAGAAGTTAAAACAGTTCTGCCAGTATATAACGTTTAACCACTAAGGTTATTCCCTTAACCACTAAGGTTATATATGTGTTTGTGTGTGTGTGTGTGTGTGTGTGTGTGTGTGTGTGTGTGTGTGTGTGTGTGTGTGTGGTGTGTGTGTGTGTGTTTGTGGTGTGTGGTGTGTGTGTGTGTGTGTGTAAATCACGAACAAATTAATACGTGATGAAAAAATGTGACTGTATCAGTCCACGGAGGAAGAATTGAAACAGGAATTTCCTCAAGTACTTTCGTATATTAATATATATCTTCAGAAGGAATTCCTTCTGAAGATGTATTAATATATGAAGTACTTAAGGAAATTAATTCCTGTTTCAATTCTTCCTCCGTGGTCTGACACTGTCATGTATATGCATACATATATATATACATATATATATATATATATATATCTATATATATATATATATATATATATATTATATATATAAATGCGAACAAGCCTGAACGGTCTCCAGGCATATATGCAACTGAAAACTCACACCCCAGAAATGACTCGAACCCATACTGCCAGGAGCACTCTGCATCTGGTGTACAGGACACCTTAACCACTCGACCAACAAGACCGGACAAAGAGGATGGTAGCTGAGGCTAATTCACCCTCCCGCCGGCACTCTGATGGTAATCTTGGGCATGGTATTTTATCAAGTTGGTCGAGTGGTTAAGGTGTCCTGTACGCCAGATGCAGAGTGCTCCTGGCAGTATGGGTTCGAGTCACTTCTGGGGTGTGAGTTTTCAGTTATATATTATATATATAATATATATATATATATATATATATATATTATATATATATATATATATATATATATAAGGGAATATAATCGCAGATTTAAAAGGGTTTAGAAATGGTTTTATTACCAAATATTTCAGGCAAGTGTTTCCCGTATTGTTCAAGTTAAACGATACAACATATGGTGTTTGTGGTCACTGACTGACGAACTGCTCTAGTCAACATACCCCCTGATGATGACACCACCCACCACCAACACCAGCTACACCACCAACCACCACACCTACACCACCCACCACCAACACCTGCTACACCACCACCACCAACACCTGCTACACCACCCACCACCAACACCTGCTACACCACCCACCACCAACACCTGCTACACCACCCACCACCAACACCTGCTACACAACCCACCACCAACACTTGCTACACCACCCACCACCAACACCTGCTACACCACCCACCACCAACACCTGCTACACACCACCCACCACAACCCTGCTACACCACCCACCACCAACACCTGCTACACCACCCACCATTCCCCGCAGCTCTGAAACTAAAGGACTGTCCATGTGAAGGTGTTTTTCGTGCTCCTGTCGAGAGCCTTCAGATTACCACCTAAACCTGCTGGTTAGCGATGGCGAGGCTGGTAATAAGCGAACTCGCTACATGCTCTCGGATAATGATGCCTTTTACAACGGAACATTTACATGCGCTTCGCGCACTTTTACCCACTGAAGAAACGACTGATCCTCGCGTTGTGGTTCAAACAAATTTCGTCAGGGAAGCACTTGTTCCGGAAGTGTTCAATCGAAATAAGTTGTTAGTCGTGAGTAAACCGTTTTTTATTCATAAACACCTGGGGGTTGGCGGGTGCATGGAATCACTTTTGGGTCTTTGTTTGGAGGACGGGCTGGAGGAAAAGAACTAACAAATCAGGTCAGCGTGAAGCTCCAGCAACACACTGAGGCAGGGGCCACAGATGGTCGAGAATTTGGTCAGAGTCGCGTCGGTCTGGCAGCAGAGGGAGAACGGTGTTGCCAGGCAGTCACCGTCGTAGCCCCCAGCCTCCACCGTAGCCCCCAACCACCACCGTAGCCCCCAGCCACCACCGTAGCCTCCAGCCACCACCGTAGCCTCCAGCCACCACCGTAGCCCCCAGCCACCACCGTAGCCTCCAGCCACCACCGTAGCCCCCAACCACCACCGTAGCCCCCAGCCACCACCGTAGCCCCCAACCACCACCGTAGCCCCCAACCACCACCGTAGCCCCCAGCCACCACCGTAGCCCCCAACCACCACCGTAGCCCCCAGCCCCCACCGTAGCCCCCAACCACCACCGTAGCCCCCAACCACCACCGTAGCCCCCAGCCACCACCGTAGCCCCCAACCACCACCGTAGCCCCCAGCCCCCACCGTAGCCCCCAGCCACCACCGTAGCCCCCAGCCACCACCGTAGCCCCAGCCACCACCGTAGCCCCCAGCCCCCACCGTAGCCCCCAACCACCACCGTAGCCCCCAGCCCCCACCGTAGCCCCCAACCACCACCGTAGCCCCAACCACCACCGTAGCCCCAACCACCACCGTAGCCCCAACCACCACCGTAGCCCCCAACCACCACCGTAGCCCCAACCACCACCGTAGCCCCCAACCACCACCGTAGCCCCCAACCACCACCGTAGCCCCAACCACCACCGTAGCCCCCAACCACCACCGTAGCCCCCAACCACCACCGTAGCCCCAACCCCACCGTAGCCCCAACCACCACCGTAGCCCCCAACCACCACCGTAGCCCACAACCACCACCGTAGCCCCAACCACCACCGTAGCCCCCAACCACCACCGTAGCCCCAACCACCACCGTAGCCCCAACCACCACCGTAGCCCCCAACCACCACCGTAGCCCCCAACCACCACCGTAGCCCCAACCACCACCGTAGCCCCAGCCACCACCGTAGCCCCCAACCACCACCGTAGCCCCAACCACCACCGTAGCCCCCAACCACCACCGTAGCCCCAACCACCACGTAGCCCCCAGCCACCACCGTAGCCCCCAACCACCACCGTAGCCCCAACCACCACCGTAGCCCCCAACCACCACCGTAGCCCCCAGCCACCACCGTAGCCCCCAGCCACCACCGTAGCCCCCAGCCCCACCGTAGCCCCCAGCCCCCACCGTAGCCCCCAACCACCACCGTAGCCCCAGCCACCACCGTAGCCCCAACCACCACCGTAGCCCCCAACCACCACCGTAGCCCCAACCACCACCGTAGCCCCACCACCACCGTAGCCCAACCACCACCGTAGCCCCAACCACCACCGTAGCCCCCAACCACCACCGTAGCCCCAGCCACCACCGTAGCCCCCAACCACCACCGTAGCCCCCAGCCACCACCGTAGCCCCAACCACCACCGTAGCCCCCAGCCACCACCGTAGCCCCCAACCACCACCGTAGGCCCCAACCACCACCGTAGCCCCCAGCCACCACCGTAGCCCCCAGCCACCACCGTAGCCCCAGCCACCACCGTAGCCCCCAGTCACCGTCCTAAATCATGTCTGCCCCTCTACTCACAGTAAGTGATGACAATGGGAACATACCTATATGTTCCTGAATGCCGTTCCTGAAGCAAATTATGATGAGAGAGAGAGAGAGAGAGAGAGAGAGAGAGAGAGAGAGAGAGAGAGAGAGAGAGAGAGACAAACAGAGGAGGACACATTAGGGTGGGTGGAGGCTCTGGAGGGCCAGCACCAGCAGGAGAGCGCCAGAACACTGGCGTGGACGGAGTCGTAATTACCTGCCGCTCTAGTTTGTCAGTCATCTTGCTCATAACGCACTTAGCACCACCTCTCAGCCCCCTTAACCCACCACCACCACCACCAGCATCACAATCGCTCCCCCCCTACCCCCCCCCCCTCTATGGCTGGAGGGATTATCACACTGTCCCTTGAATATACATGATAATCCCAAGTAATTATTCCCATTGAGTCAAAAACTGCCTTTAGGAACCCCCCAAAAAAAGATTAGGCAATGTAAACTGTATCCCCACAGTCCTCTGAACCCTCCACCACAGCCTTCTCTTACAAGGACCAAAATTGATAACCATCTTGTTTATCATTAATTTCGGGATCTACTCAAATTACAGACAAATTTTAGCCTGAGAGTCAGTAAAAAAGATCGACGACGTCCTCTTGATGAGACAACTGAGCGTCGTGCCTATAGTCTTCGTTGTTGTATTGCCAGCAATGGATCAGATATTCTTAAGAGCTTCGGTCTCACACGCCTGGGGAAGAAAATTACTCGGCCAATTAGGCAAATCGGGCCGTGCATAGTAGCCGAGAAGTGCGTTCTGGCTACTAGGTACGATATATATATATATATATTATAAGTATATATATATAATATATATATATATATATATATATATATATATATATATATATAATATATATATATATTTCATATGACATAGCTAGAAAAAAGAAAGTTGTGGAGATATTTCAACGCTGGAAAAGAAAGAGATCTGAGCTGAGAGACTTCAACGCAACCAAGAAGTGATCTTTGCGAACTGTAGCGCGAGCAAATAGTTTATTTTATTTTTACACAGATGATACAAGAGTGTACGACTTCTGACTCCTGTCAGCAGACTGAGAGTTTTTCCCTTCCAATTGCTTCTAGTTCTTCCCTGGAACACGACCTACCAATCGGTTTACAACTAAGTCTCCCAGTTACTGCTGGGTGAATATGGACAAATAGTTAAGGATAGTTGCCCAATCCTACATGGCCAGGGCTTGATAATGTTGATGTAATACACAGAGAAATCACAATAACGTGATATATACATGAAAAAAACCACTAGAGCTGTGATAAGGATTCGAACCTATGTACAGGCATAGGCAGTGGTAATAATGGCGGTGTTGGAGTTGGTGGTGGGTGGTGGTGCTGGCGTTAGTGGTGCTGGTGTAGACAGTGTTGGTGGCAGCGATGGTGTGTTGGTGGCACTAAGCTCCAGCAACACTGATGGTATAACTCGTTATTATAACTCTTGATGGTTTATGGCATAATTATCGGTTCGAGAAAGTGACGAACTGGTGGTGATGGTGATGTCATCTTCGCCCCTACTTCGTCACTGCTCTAGAAGCAGTCCCTACTACATCACTCTCTGCTTCAGAAGCAGTCCCTACTACATCACTGCTCCAGAAGCAGTCCCTACTACATCACTGCTCCAGAAGCAGTCCCTACTACGTCACTGCTCCAGAAGCAGTCCCTACTACGTCACTGCTCCAGAAGCAGTCCCTGGAGGAGTGATGATTATCACTGGGTCGACAGAGAGGCAGTTACTCTCGCTCCAAGGGAGCAAGATCTTGGCAGCATGTACTAACCTAGTAGTACTTGTGGGGGTTGAGCTCTAGTTCTTCGGTCCCGCTTCTCCGGTGTTGTTACTGTGGTGCAGAAGAACCCTGCGACTCGGTAGTAGGTTGGCGAGATGTTATCGCGGCTGAGGTGATGGGCTATATGATTACAGGTTGATATCGTGGCTTTTGCGGCAGAACGTAAACATGTTACCGATAACAAATACTAGGAACGGACAGGGGTGAGGAACTCCAAATGTTCTTTATAACCTCTCTTGTGTTGCAAACATTCAAGGGTTAAGACCAAACAACTGCGACTAAGATTGTTTCATCAGAGCGAGTGCGATAATACGCAACCCAGATAAACAACAAAAAAATCAAAATTAACAAAAAAATGATCTAAATCCGTAATCCAGACGAGACAGAATCACAAGTAACATAAATAATTCTCAATTCGCCTGAGATACCTTAACGAGACCATCACACCGGCCAGAGAATGGACCTGTCAGAACGAGTTTACTCTCATTCTAAATTAAACAACACTGGAGCTCAACGGGGCGACCAACAGCCCATCAACAAGAACCTTCACACAGACACACACACACACACACACACACATACAGCTCTTCTAATTGGTGAGGTTTTGAATGGTGCTCGAGGTCAATGGCCACATAAGCATCTTATTGACAAAGGCTGTCCAGGAAACATACAAAACACTTTTGAGGACTCTGAATTTTCTCGTTGGACTAATAGATTTCGAATGACAAAGTTACGAAAAAAAAACTGGAAGGTGGAACCTTATCTGAAAAAGAAAATCATTGTTCTGTAATTGAAATTAAGGTTGCAGGGTCTGACCTTTGAAATTAGAAAGTTGCTATATCTGCGAGCCATTTCAAACTGGTCCTGTAATTTATTTTTGTGCATTCTAAACTTCAAAAAATACGATTTAGATAGCTACGTGTCTAACGTGCTTAGGATCATTCTAGTTGAATGCCTATTGACTTCCAGAAACATACTAGTTTACTCTAATACCAATCGGAGTTCGTAATTAAAGGAAGCGCGCGCGCGCACACACACACACACACACACACAAGCAGTGATGGCCGAGTGGTTAAGGCGTCTGACTAGAAATCAGATGGGATCTTCCCGCGTAGGTTCGAATCCTACTCACTGCGAGAAGGTTGGTTTTGTTTCAAATGTAGATATGATAGAGCCCAGTAGGCTCCGGAATCTGTACACCCGTTGATTGACAGTTGAGAGGTGGGCCAAAGAGCCAAAGCTCAACCCCCGCAAGCACAAATAGGTGAGTACACACACACACACACACACACACACACACACACACACACACACACACACACAACACACACACACACACACACACACACACACACACACAGATAGGCAGGCGGGAGCGAGATGGAAGGTGCTCCAGTGGTTAAGAGTACCTAAGCAACAGGAATCAGCGAGTTACTGTGAGGGAAGACATTTGAGAACAGCGAGATAACACCAGCGGAGTCCCACACTGTTCACTACTTGGACCTATTCTGTTTCTGATACATGTTAATTATCATCCAGAGCAAATAGACTTATTCCTCTCAATGATCGATACTTTGCTATCTCAATCTCTATCCAGATACACTTAAGCGTTGCAAATCAATCTTCCTTCTTGCCTTCTTGCCTTCCAGCGTGGTTACATAGGTCTTCTGTTATCTTTCTCATGCAGTCCTTCCTCTCCCCCCTTTCTCTCACAAGCGGAAACAAAGCATTTGGGTCTCTATCTGTACATCATCAACAATTATTTTTCAAATTTACCATTAAAATCACATCATACAAAGAATAAAATAAGATTCCTCATACAACAACTCGAATCAAACTAAATCTAACCACAACGCTATTTGTAACATGTTCACCTCGTTACAACGTCGTAATATATAGGTGTTATCAAGTAACATTGAGTAAGGTGGTGGGCGGAGGGAACTCGGTAGAGATGTCGTCATGATTCGGTACTGTTGAATCATAGGTTGCATTGATTTTTTTCCATGTCGTGGTCTAAGGCCTGTGCTTGGGAGTCCCCAGAGCATAGGTTCGAATTCTCCACATGGCTACTATGCTGATTTTCTCAGGAATGAATAGTATTAATCGCGTCTTAAGAGTGGGTTAGTCTGACGCGAGTCTTAAACCTGAGTAAATAATTTAAAGTGTGTCTTAAACCCTGAGGGAGCTCTGGAGTGTATCTTGAAACTTGAGTGAAAAGGGACTTAAGAACTGGACATTAGACTTCTAAAGGGAGAGAACGAGAAGATATATTTGACCTCAATAGCTGTAGGTCTGACTTTCACTCTGGTAGATATATCATTATAACTGGTGAGTCCACGTGATAAACTGCCCGTTAAACTCAGGCTGTGGGCATGTGCGTGTGTAATTACCTCAATGTAGTTACAGTATGAGAGTTAGGCTCGTGGTGTCCCGTCTTCCCAGCACTCTTTGTCTTATGACTCTTTGAAACTACTAATGGTTTTGGCCTCCACCACCTTCTTACTTGTTCCAACTGTCTACCACTGTGTTTGCAAAAGTGACCTTTCTAATGTTTTTTTTCCGCACCTTAACTTGAATTTATGTCTAAGTTCTTGAATCTTGAATCTTTGTTCTTGAAGATGCAGTTTTCAAGAATTCCTCTTTATCAATTTTGTCGATTTCTGTTACTATTTTGTACGTAGTGATTATATCCTGTGTGTGTGTGTGTGTGTGTGTGTGTGTGTGTGTGTGTGTGTGTGTGTGTGTGTGTGTGTGGTGTGTGTGTGTGTGTGTGTGTGTGTGTGTACTCACCTAGTTGTGCTTGCGGGGGTTGAGCTCTGGCTCGAGCCAGACCAAACCCCCATATGTGTGATGGGGGTTATGTGCCCATGAGTGTGCTCGGTTGCATTTGATAACAAATTGACCCATGTATCCATTTATATATATATATATATATATATATATATATATATATATATATATATATATATATATATATAGTACATAATGAAAATATTGTTTTAATTATTTCTCTCTCGCTCCCTACAGGTGAGTGCGTTGGTAGGAGGAAGGAAGACAACAGACACACTTAACACGCTTGTCTCTCCTCTACTGTTATCACCACACTCACTTCTTACTCACACACACACTTCACTCAACACTTGAGTGAAGTGCGTGAGACTTCTCACGCTTCCCACACCCCTGTCCACTGCACTACACCTCATTCTATCCACCACACTTCAGCAAACTTTCGTATACAAACACACCCACACGTTCCTCCCAGCGGCCTCTGATAGACGGAGATGTACCTACACCTGAGGTAAGTTGCCCCCTGATCTGTGTGTGAAGCGTGGAGCTCAGTCAGCAAGACTCGGCTCGCTAACCCGTATAAATTAAACCTATTATTTATACACTTTGTTGCCCGTCCTATGTGACACCTTCGACACCGTGTTACCTGTCTTATGTGACACCTTCGACACCGTGTGTTACCTGTCTTATGTGACACTTTCGACACCGTGTGTTATCTGTCTTATGTGACACTTTCGACACCATGTGTTACCTGTCTTATGTGACACCTTCGACACCGTGTGTTACCTGTCTTATGTGACAC
>WNGS01111181.1:19087575-19097838 GCA_020271785.1 Procambarus virginalis | reverse complement strand
AGTTCTTTGTACCCATTTGGAGTGGGTTTATTTTCTCTCAGCAGCTCACGGTTGTCCTTTAGCTGGTAAATGGGCGTCGACACACCTCAGTTAAATGTAAACAACGTTTCAATTTGGTGTCGAAAGTGTCACATAAGAGAGGTAACACACGGTGTCGAAGGTGTCACATAAGACAGGTAACACACGGTGTCGAAGGTGTCACATAAGACAGGTAACACACGGTGTCGAAGGTGTCACATAAGACAGGTAACACACGGTGTCGAAAGTGTCACATAAGACAGGTAACACACGGTGTCGAAGTTGTCACATAAGACAGGTAACACACGGTGTCGAAGGTAGTACCAAGCCAGTACCAGTAAAGCACCTGTGGTGAGAGAAGTAAAGGAGTGACAACCATTGCACAAGGCTTAGCTAGTTGTGTGACGTGCGAGGAGGAGGAGGTCTGGGGGAGAGGAGTGGAGGACCTTGGTTCACCTTCCTCGTCTCATCAATATTTTCACACGTCAAAATACTTTTATTAATAAAACACAATTTTTTTGTGTGTTTTTTTTTACCTGTCACCTATGTATGCAGTTGGAACTGAATATGTAACTCTTGTGTAGTGCGTTACTTTAACTAGAAATGTGCATAAGTAGAATGCCGCATATGGCATTCTTCCCGCCTGGTGCCCAGATGAAAGTAAAAGGGGTGGATGCAACGGCATCGCCAATTGGTGGATGGTGGGACGTACCCGGCCGCTGATTGGACTCTGGTAGGATGAAACTGAAAGCGGGGAGGCTCATGAGTGGGTCTGGCAGGGAATGGGGAATGGGGGAGAGGAGGAGGAGGAGGAGCTCCCACTTATAGTCCCACCACATATATAAGGTGAGCTAATATACCGAGACATCTTATTGTTGGTTTGCTATATGTGTTGGATACTTGTCTTGGAGGGAAGTTCGCCAGGTGAGTTGCCGGTGCTGGAGACGCTGCAGGCGAGACAGGGGGTCGAGGTTAGGGGGGGGGGGAAAGGAGGAGGGGGGGGGGCATCACATCTGTTTAAACTGCCCGTCCGAAATCCCCCCACCACGAAATAGTTAAAAGTGAAAACTGGTTCGATGTTTAGTCGTACGACGGCGTTTGGTGGCGTTGATAGTGCAAGTGAGGAGAGGCCGCCAGACGCCCACAGACGACGGCCCGTTACCACCTGCGGCGCCACTGACCTAGTGCCGCCTGCCACCACCACCTACCACCACCTACCACCACCACCACCACCTACCACCACCACCCCCGCCGCCTGGTACATTGTCTAGCAATTAGTGGGGTGTTTAGTTCGCTGTGATGCGTTCTTTTGTTTGTTTTAGTGATGAACAGTGTGCGCTGAGGAGTGTGAGGAGGGATACAAGATGGAAAAAGTGAGGTGATTTTAATGCCGTCTTAAGTAGTAATCCCCGTGTTGATTGACTACTTAAAGTCTGCACATAGACGTGGGTGTTACTAACTATCACAGAACAGTCTTTAAAAGGAATGTTATACACTTAAGTAATGCAGTACACAGCTATAACCATTAGAATCTATTTCCGTGGGTTATAACATTATCCTTTGGGCTTTACGGAACAGAATGGGATCTTCAACGAGAAATATGAATGAGAAACAGTGGCTTCTTCATGACTTCCGTAACGCTAATATGTTGAGCACCTTTCTCATCAAACTGCTCACAACAATAACTAAAATACAATTTATTACAATCAGTATATCGGTATATCAATAATTAACGTGTTCATCATATTTATTTTATCTTGCGTTCCAATTCCATCGATTTTTTGCTTAATACGTTTCAATTACATTTTACCTATTAATGATAATAGCAAGTTATAATATGTCAACAATTTTCATGACTTTAATATCAGATCCTCTCACTTTCAAGCGTGTTGCTAACAGGTGGACTCATGCTTAGACTGTGATTGCACAAGCACTCATTCCTGTGTTTATTGTCGCCTGATCCGTCTGTCTGTCTCTCTCTTTCTCCACTCACGTACATTATCTACATAATTCAAACGCCTGTAGCTCGGTTATAGTGCATAGTTAAGTGTAATCGTAGCTCAGGCATATTTTCATAGCCCTGTTGTAAAGTCTTCGGCTTTCTATACGCAGAAAGCAATCGCAGCTGCGCTCACACGAACGCAAATCCAACGGTAACACTGGATTTAGTAAGATCACCTGCGCCCTTGGCGTCTGAAGAGCGCACGCCCGGGGCAGTTACACGATTATCCGCGCAACCGGAAGGAAATCATGACGGGGGTGAAAGAGAAGGGGGAAGAAAAGGGAAGGCAAGACATCGCTCTTTCTCTCTCTTGCGGTTCATCTTCGTTAGTCGTGAATTAGGAGACACGCACACACACATGCGTACACACATGCATACACGCGCACATGTATACACGCGCACATGTATTCACGCACATGCACACACACACACACACACACACACACACACACACACACACAGACTGTGTTGGGTCGGTGGCTGAGTGGACAGCACGCTGGGCACATGATTCTGTGGTCCGGGGTTACCTGACAGTAAATAGGTACCTGGGAGTTAGTCAGCAGTCACGGGCTGCTTCCTGTGTGTGTGTGTGTGTGTGTGTGTGTGTGTGTGTGTGTGTGTGTGTGTGTGTGTGTGTGTGTGTGTGTGTGTGTGTGTGTGTGTGCGTGTGTGTGTGTACTCTCCTGTTCTCACCTAGTTGTGATTGCTGGGGTTGAGCTATGGCTGTTTGGTCCCGCCTCTCAATCGTCATTCTACTGGTGTACAGGTTCCTGAGCTTCTCGAGCTCTATCATATCTACATTTGAAACTGTGTATGGAGTCAGCCTCTTTCACATCATTTCCTAGTGCATTCCATTTACTAACTACTCCGACTTCTAATGTCTCTGTGGCTCATTTGGGTACTCAGCTCCCACCTTTGTCCCCTCAGCTTCCACCTGTGTTAAATTCTCCAACCTTGTCTACCCTGTCAATTCTCCTGAGAATTTTGTATGTGGTGATCATGTCTCCCCGAGCTCTTGTGTCTTCTGTAGCTGTTTATTGAACCATTCCTTCAGTTTGTCTAGGTAAGCTTGTAGCCTCATACTATTTTCCTCCGTCTTAATCCTCCTCATATTTGTTACATCATCAGCAAATATCAAAAGGAACGAGTCTATTCCATCTGGGAGATCATTTGCATACATCAGAAACAGTATAGGTCCAAGGACTGATCATGTGGGACTCCACTGGTGACGCCTCGCCACTCTGAGGTGTGTGTGTGTGTGTTTACAAAATTGTGCTTATAAGGATTCAGGTTTAGTTCTTACGGTAATTTAATTTAAATTTTATGTAAATTTAATTAAATTTAAATTGAATTTAGATTTAATTTAACTTAAATTTCATTTAAATAAATTGATTTAAATTGAATTTAAAGTTCTCCATAGGTAAATAAAGACCCAAACTTTGGGTCTTGGTGTGTTTACAGTTGACCTAAAACTTCGTCTCTGGCTGAACATATTTTCTCTTCTACCTCTCTGTCTGGTTCTCATACTCGAATGATTGATTGATTGATCCCCCTCCCATTGCTCCTGCCCCCTTGATCTCCCTCCCACTGCTACTTCTCCTATAATCGTCCTCTATCCAAATCCCTCTATAGGAACTTCTTATCCTCCCCCCTTCCCTTCTCCCTCACCTCTACCCCACCTCTCACTCTCCTCCTCCCCCCTCCATCATCTAAGCTGACCTCCACCTTTGACTCCAGCGGCCATCTCTTCCCTTTCCCTCAGCACCCTTTTACCCATCACTCTTCCTCTTCAAGACTTCTTTAACTCTCACATTCCTTGCTCCCTTCCTTCTCCTTCTCTCCTTCACCATTTCTCCACTCTGCTCTTCCTCCTTTCTCCCCCGCAATCACCTTCTATCACATTATCTCACTATTCACCCCTCCCCCCCCACAAACCCCACAACCCTAACACCCCCCTCCACCAACACCCATTCTCTCATTTATCCACCTTACTTTTTCACCTCATATGACCTTCCCCTCATCCCTATCACCCCTAGACACAGCCCCCGCTCCTGTGCCAGGTAAGTCTACTACGGGCTCGCCGTAGCCCGTGCTACTTGGAACTTTCTGTTCCGAGTAGCGAATCTTAAACAACAACAACAACAACAACAACAACAACAACCACTATCACCACCATACTTTTTCGGTGTAAGGGGGGAAGGGGGCGTAATGATGACAGAAAAGTACAGGTGATGGAACGTTGCAGTAATGTAGAATACAGTGTATGATAGCAGGCGGACCCTCCGGCTTGCTGATACGATATCTGTGTGTGTCCGGAAGCTGAGCTGAGTTTACTCTCTTTTGCCAGGAAGTTGCGAATGTTTTGTAAGGTTCTTCACCTGTGTTTTAACATATGTTAATGGCCATGTGAATACTTTGGAGCATTAGTGCCTGGTCTTACACTCCCTGTAGTTGTTTTGCATGCTTTAAGGTATGATGAATAACTGGACGTTATTGAAGATGATGCCTGACTATAATGCCTCGTATAAATGTAGCTGTATGTTTGTGTCAAGGTCATGGAATCTTCTCAGTTTGCCCTAAAGTTGTTTTTGCTTTGTTTAATGTCATTTGTGTGAATTTTGATTCCTTTTCTATTGATTATGGGTTTAAATATTTTGCCTACAAAATAATGGCCTGAGTGGTTGTCGAGGATTACAGGCTGTGGAATTATTTTAGCAATGTGTAATATTTCGAACTTTTATTTGTTGTGGGATTTTTCCATTATTTTTCAAGGTTGTTTATGAATTCTTTTGCTGCCTTGGTTTTAAGGCCCAGTAACGTCTTTGACTGTCCTGGGTGGCAGATGATTAACGTCGTCCACATGTATGTTGTCCTGGGTGGCAGATGATTAACGTCGTCCACATGTATGTTGTCCTGGGTGGCAGATGATTAACGTCGTCCACATGTATGTTGTCCTGGGTGGCAGATGATTAACGTCGTCCACATGTATGTTGTCCTGGGTGGCAGATGATTAACGTCGTCCACATGTATGTTGTCCTGGGTGGCAGATGATTAACGTCGTCCACATGTATGTTGTCCTGGGTGGCAGATGATTAACGTCGTCCACATGTATGTTGTCCTGGGTGGCAGATGATTAACGTCGTCCACATGTATGTTGTCCTGGGTGGCAGATGATTAACGTCGTCCACATGTATGTTGTCCTGGGTGGCAGATGATTTACGTCGTCCACATGTATGTTGTCCTGGGTGGCAGATGATTTACGTCGTCCACATGTATGTGATGTATTCCCCCATTTCGGGGAGCGAGGCAGGACAGCTAAATATATGTTGAGATGAGGTGGGAGTAGGCAGCTGCCTTGTGGAACCCCCTACTGTCCAAGGGTTCGCCATCTGCTCCCACGTAGTTGTCAATTATGACCTCTGTGGTTCTTTTGTCTATGAGGCTGCGTAGTGGCAGTGAATTTCTTGGGAAGACCTAATTCTCACATCCTGTATTTTAGGCCGGCTGGCCAGAATTTGCAGAACGCTTTCGACACATCTATAATCACCATAATGTATTGCTCTTCTTCTTACGACATTGGCGATTGGCTCACGAAAGTTGGTGTTTGAGTTGGTGTTTTCTAGACTTAGGAATCAATCTGATAGTGACATTTTTGAAGCAGGGGGGATGAGGGGGGGGGGTTGGAATGGTCCGGTTGCTGGAGATGCTTTTGAATATTTATTTACATTGATGCGGTGCCTTCAGTGGATGGTTTGTCAATACCAGTCTACGTTGCTAATGCTAGGCACCATATTCTTAAAACCTTTAACCTCTTGTTTGTGGGCCTCTTCTATGGCTCATAAAGTGCCACCTTATGATTCATAAGGTGGCACTCACTACATGGGGGGAATGGGTCGTGGGGTGCGGGGAGGATATTCGAGGGAGGGACATTACTGTCGACGTTGTATATACCACTTTATGGCACTAATTGATCATAACTACCATAGTTATGCTAATGTAAACATGGCAAATGCGTTTCGTGATGTAACGAATGTATCCATCGGCCTCAGACCGGGCTACAGTCCCTAGCACAGGTGTATAGCAGACAGGTTGTATTAGTGCCTAGCACAGGTGTATAGCAGACAGGTTGTACTAGTGCCTAGCACAGGTGTATAGCAGACAGGTTGTATTAGTGCCTAGCACAGGTGTATAGCAGACAGGATGTATTAGTGTCTAACACAGGTGTATAGCAGACAGGTTGTATTAGTGCCTAGCACAGGTGTATAGCAGACAGGTTGTACTAGTGCCTAGCACAGGTGTATAGCAGACAGGTTGTATTAGTGCCTAACACAGGTGTACAGCAGAAAGGTTGTATTAGTCCTTAGCACAGGTGTACAGCAGACAGGTTGTACTAGTGCCTAACACAGGTGTAAAGTAGACAGGTTGTACTAGTCCTTAGCACAGGTGTATAGCAGACAGGTTGTATTAGTCCTTAGCACAGGTGTACAGCAGACAGGTTGTACTAGTGCCTAACACAGGTGTAAAGTAGACAGGTTGTACTAGTCCTTAGCACAGGTGTATAGCAGACAGGTTGATGACTGTTGAGTATTATTTAATCCACACAATAATAATTCCCTAATAACCAATCTTCATTTTTCTTCCAGGTACCTCGGCACAGCATGCGGCTCCTGCTATTACTCATAGCCACGAAGGTCAGTGTCTCTTGTCCATCCTAGTGATAAACTAAGCTTACAGACATATATATTTACAGGGTGTAGGCGGGCACTCTTCTTAGTGTGAGTGCTTCACTACAATACCCTCGACCAGTACAACCTCACCTTCACTACAATACCCTCGACCAGTACAACCTCACCTTCACTACAATACCCTCGACCAGTACAACCTCACCTTCACTACAATACCCTCGACTAGTACAACCTCACCTTCACTACAATACCCTCGACCAGTACAACCTCACCTTCACTACAATACCCTCGACCAGTACAACCTCACCTTCACTACAATACCCTCGACTAGTACAACCTCACCTTCACTACAATACCCTCGACCAGTACAACCTCACCTCCACTACAATACCCTCGCCCAGTACAACCTCACCTCCACCACAATACCCTCGACCAGTACAATCTCACCTCCACTACAATACCCTCGACCAGTACAACCTCACCTCCACTACAATACCCTCGACCAGTACAACCTCACCTCCACTACAATACCCTCGACCAGTACAACCTCACCTCCACTACAATACCCTCGACCAGTACAACCTCACCTCCACTACAATACCCTCGACCAGTACAACCTCACCTCCACTACAATACCCTCGACCAGTATAACCTCACCTCCACTACAATACCCTCGACCAGTACAACCTCACCTCCACTATAATACCCTCGACCAGTACAACCTCACCTCCACTACAATACCCTCGACCAGTATAACCTCCCTCCACTACAATACCCTCGACCAGTACAACCTCACCTCCACTACAATACCCTCGACCAGTACAACCTCACCTTCACTACAATTTGGTTATCAGAACTGAGACTCTAATCCACAGTTTGCTCTAATTAGTCAGGGAAATGGGTGAGTATGGCGTTCTGAGTTGAAGTCTTACAGAACGTTGGAGACAATAACTCTTGTTTCGAGAAAATCTTTAGAGCCATCCTGCTCCAAAGAGCTTCTCAGAGATATATATATCACGTTATTTTAGGCGTTACTCTGCTTCGTTTGCGTCTAGCTGTAACAGTTCTCATCATCTTCAGTACCAGTAAACCTAATTTTTATTCTTATGAAAACAAATGTAAAAAATGTTATGGCATTTGATATAGTCATTAAACGGGGAAGTTTTTAATTAAGCATTGTACTATAGAAAGAGAACGCTGGATATATATGGATGAAAACTGAACGCACATGGGAGAGAGATAGATAGGGATTGGTGGGGTAGGGGGAAGCCGGAGGAGGGGGTTGGGGAGGATTGGGTATTTACAAACTTACACAAGTCAGTTGTCATCTTCATCGACTCGTTTCATTCTAGCTGGAGTTGATTCATTGTGAAACATTTGGTCATCAAGGCCAACCATGCAGGGTCATTCCACACTGGTTGTGTACAGCTACTCCTGGCAGTGTTCAGTTACTCCTGGCAGTGTTCAGCTACTCCTGGCAGTGTTCAGTTACTCCTGGCAGTGTTCAGCTACTCCTGGCTGTGTTCAGTAACACTAATACCTGTGTTCAGTTACACACGTGCTGTTACGTGTAACATCACGTGTGTAACCACAGGTATCAATGCAGACACGAGGTAATTCTTAGGGGTTTTTCTCAAGCCGAACTGCTCTTGCTTTCCTGAGGCGTCTCCACCTGCGGTGTCTCGGTACTTGTCACAGAGTCGTCTCTGTCAGTACGGAGACAGAGAGAGAAAGAGATTTTACAAATTTATAAATGGTAAAGCATAATAAAACATGGCATAATATGCCAAGACTGATGGCTTTATCACCCACTGTTCAGGCTTGTGTTACTCTTTCCAGTTCCCGAGTCATGCAAGGTTGTTGTTTTATGTGGACGTGTACAGGGGGTGAATGTCGAATAGTTGCACCTGCAATAGAGGAAACTGACATGCATTTGCAGCTTTCAAGCTTGCTGACTGGACCATTAAAATGTATTTGAAATAAGTCTTTCCATCACTTTTTTTTTCAAGAGAAATATTCACAATAAAAAAATTGTCTCAAAATATATTGAAGACTTATCATGTATTCAATGCATTTGTGGGCATCAACAAATGAAAACACACATTGTTTTATCTGATTCGTTGCTTTATCACCCATCTTTGACTGGTTAAATGTGTAAGTTTGGCACTACACCCCTTTTTTTAAGGTTTTGGCCAAATTGATGATTCCCAACATGGATTATATGGCTCCTAGGATGCCTCGCCATAATTTTAGGTGGCCACATGGACAGAACAGAATATTAATGGGCCACAGAAAATATTCCCGAGGAGGGGGGCCACCCAAGCTTAACTGCCAGGAGTATGATTAATTTGTCAAAATCCTCTAATGTTATTCTCTTTGCTAATTTCAACACCATAAACAGCTCAAGCTAGACTCGAACATTGGAACTATAATGTATGTATTAATAAAATAGAAAGAACACTTCCATTGAATCTTAACGAATGTTCAGTTTTACTATAAAACAAGAACTAAATATGCAGGCGATGAGTCACAATAACGTGGCTAAAGTATGTTTGACCAGACCACACACTAGAAGGTGAAGGGACGACGACGTTTCGGTCGTTCTGGACCATTCTCAAGTCGATTCGAAATCGACTTGAGAATGGTCCAGGACGGACCGAAACGTCGTCGTCCCTTCACCTTCTAGTGTGTGGTCTGGTCAAAAAAAGAACTAAATACCCCTAACATTGTGTCATTAATATATTACAGACACAAATGCACACGACACACACACACATCTGTAACACGGTTCCCCCAGGGGTTTCCTTAGCCCTGTTGGCTACACCAACCAGACCACATTTGGAAAACACCATTGGTGGTCTTCCCACAATCCAACCTGCTCACTCATCGCGATCCATCTTAACACCTCATTAATTCCCGGCCCATTTGCCAATAAAACTTGCGTGACTCAATGCCCCACAACACTCCTCATAATATTATTATTACTCCACATCCCAGCCTACCAGTGAATTATCTGAAGCCACTTAATATTCTGTCATGGGACCAACATTTGGAGCCACCAAGTCGATTTTAAGTTATGTATATGTGCAAACAAGCCTGAATGGTCCCCAGGACTAGATACAACTGAAAACTCACACCCCAGAAGTGACTCGAACCCATACTTCCTGGGAGTATGGGTTCGAGTCACTTCTGGGGTGTGAGTTTTCAGTTATATATATATGTGTAAGTCTTTTTTTGATTACATATAGTTCATTTATGATGTACCCCTATACCCATCCTGTGAGTGCTGTGAGAAAAAGGTTACAGTGGCCTATAATATATTCATGATCTGATCGCCCAACTTCGTTTAGCTAAACAAATTACAACATTGATGAGTTAGTTACATAATTTGTTAATATAGATAAATCAAGATTATCTTAAAAGTTAAAGCTAACATCACCGCGATCTAAAGAGGTCACCAAGCAAAGTGCTTTGTTAGTTGAGTAACTACAAACAATTTTAATTTGCTTATCATACATCCCAGATACGTGGGGTGGGCGTCGGTGGAAGGCTACGGTC
>WNGS01111181.1:18979883-18995187 GCA_020271785.1 Procambarus virginalis | reverse complement strand
GAAAATCCAAGGGTTTCAAAAAAATATAATGTGCAGAAAAACAAAATGTGTGTGATGTGGAGGGCTAATGGTAAGACATGGGTGACAAGGCAATTTTTTACCAAATGGGTGAATGAGGTGGTTTGCCCGTCCATCAAAAAATATCTGCAGGAGAAACGTTAACCACTCAAGGCCCTACTTCTCCTCAACAATGCTCCTGCCCATCCTCCAGGCTTGGAGGATTCATTGTTGGAGGACTTTAGTTTTGATACAGTAAAGTTCCTTCCTCCCTACACCACTCCTCTATTTCAGCCTATGGACCAGAAAATCACTGCCAATTTTTAGAAACTTTATGAAAGGGCACTTTTCCAGAGATGTGTCAAGGTGATGGATGCCACAAACCTCACCTTCAAAGAGTTCTGGAAAAACTATTTTAACATTTATAGTGCTTTAAAACTCATAGACAAAGTCTGGCAAGATTTGACTAAGAACCATTATCTCTGGCTGGAGAAATTGTGGTTGAATGTGTTCCAGAACGAGATTGAGAGGTTTGAGCCCGAACCTGAAGTGCCTCTTGTCAAGGAAATTGTTTCTCTGGGCCGGCAATTGGGCTTGGAGTGGGATGGTGCCGATATTGAGGAGTTGGTAGAGGAACACAGCAAAGAATGACCACCAAAGAACTCCAAGCCCTTCACAAGGAACAGCAACAAGAGGCAGCTGAGGAAATTTCTTCAGGGGGGGGGGGGAAAGAGGAGGCAGTACAGAATGTCCCTTCCTCAACAATTAAGAAAAGAAAGTGTGTGCAGCATGGGAAGAATTGCAAACGTTTGCTGAAATGACTCACCCAAATCAAGCAGCAGTAGGCTGTTGCCTAACCTTTTCAATGACACTGATGCATCACCACATACAAATGTTAAGACGTAGGGAAAAACAAATCCCTATGGAAAGATTTTTAGTGAAACAAACAAGCACTGACCACAACCAGGTCCCTAGTGGTATGCAGGCAAAACATGAGAGAGTACCCCAGAGAAGTCATCACTGCCTGATGTTGTAATGGAGGGGGGACTCCCCTTCCAAACAGTAACACCTTTCCTTCTCTCCCCTCCTCATCATCATCCATACGCCAACAAGAGTCCTCGATAAGGTAAGATTAACATATGTACTGTATTGTAGTTAGAAAAAAATTGTATTCAGTATAAAATGTATTTCTATGTTACTATTTTTGCGGGGGGTGGAACAGATTAATAAATTGACATTATTTCTTGTGGAAAATTTGTTTGACTTACGAATTATCGACTTACGACCTGTCTTGGGAACGGATTAATTCTTAAGTCGAGGTCCCACGGTATATGTACAGTATACAGTAGTTTGACTACCTTTTCTATTTTAATTGAATAATATTCATTGCTGTCATTATCAGTGTATGTTTATTATTATTATTATTATTATTACTTTTTTTAAGATGCTTCTTAAAATGATGAAGTAAAACATCTAAAATATGGGACCGACTAAAGAGCCTAAACCTGTATTCTCTTGAGTGCAGGCGGGAGAAATACATAATAATTACACATTGAAAATAGTAGAGGGGCTGGTCCCAAACCTGCACACAGAAATAACAGCACATGAGACCAGAAGGCATGGCAGGATGTGCAGAATACCCCGTTGAAGAGCATTGGTGCAACAGTTACTCAGAGAGAACTCTATCAACATCTGGGGCTTCCCAGAAAAAGTTTTGTATATTACTTACCTGTAGGAACTGTGTAGCTAAGGACTCAGCATGGGGAATGTCATTGAGTCTGGGAAAGAGAGAAGCCAATCTGCGTTGTCGATGAAGAACAAGGCGATGTGGCTTGTAGTTTGGAAAACTGTGTGACTCCTGGCCACGTATCTTCAGAAGGCGTTCCAACAACCTGTAAATAGTCTACTAATTGCAATGTTTGATTTAATTGTAGTTATAAATTATTGTTTACAGAATGTCTACCTTACCTTGATCATACATTGATGGGGTTCTGGGGTGAGTTCTACTTCCCAAGCCCAGCCTGAAGCCAGTTTGACTTGCGAGAGCTAGGTCCAACAGGCTGTTGCTTGAGCGGTCCACAGGTCCATATATCCACTACAGCCTGGTTGGTCTGGCACTCTTGAAGAAAATTACCAAGTTTTTCCAAAGACATCCACGTTTGTTCCAGCAGTATTTTTTATGCTCGTTCTGATGCATAACATCAGAGATCCAACCATGGACCTCTGTTCTTCACTGCCTCAGCTCTGCATTTCTTTCCATATTGTTCACTCTAGTATGTTTTTTGTGTAAATTTGGGACTGGCTCTAGATTTCCGAGTATGTATGTAGTATTTTATACCTCACTTCTCTCCTTTCTTGGGAGTACATTTGGAGAGCTTTGAAACAATTCCAATAGTTTAGGTACTGTATCGTATCTTATGTATGTCGCATATGTTCTCTGTTCCCTCTATTTCAGCAATCTCTCCAACTCTGAAAGGGGAAAGCGAGTATCGAGCAATACTCAAGATGGGAGAGCACAAGTGATTTGAATAGTACAACCATTGTGATGGAATCCCTGGATTTGAAGAAGGCTCTTCATAATCCATCATTTTTCTGGCTGACACTATATTTTGCTTGGTTATGCTCCCTAAACATTAGGTTGTCAGATGTCATTATTCCCAGATGCTTTACATGTTGTTTTCCCTATTATGGGCAGATTTGATTGTGTTTTGTACTCTGTATTTTGTTTAACCCCTGGGCTGCTCTTGTGATTACTGTATAGCCTGCAACATGCCCAAGCAAAAGAATTAAAAAAAAAAATTAAAATTTCCTCTTATAAAAGTGTTCATTTGTGTTCCATGACCACGGGGAAAAAAATTGTAGGTGACAAATTTTGGCCGCAATAAGGAGAGGAAGTCTGGCAAAATTGAGGTATTGATAGAGCAATTGTCGGAGGTGGTCAGCTCTGCCAGAGCTGTCAGGCGGGAGTTGCCACAAAGATATTACAGTATTACCTAATTATTTCAATGTCTCAGATTTTTCCTTAGTTTTCTGCAGTAATATTATTCAATAGTGTGTAGTGTGATGCATTTATATAATATAGACAAGAGACTCAACTTCAGCACCCACATTCAACACATAACTAAGAAAGTCTCTAAGACAGTTGGTATACTCTCCAAAATCAGATATTATGTTCCTAACTCTGCTCTCCTCTCTCTCTATTATGCACTAATCTACCCCTATCTTAATTATGGTATCTGTGCATGGGGGTCTACCACTGCAAACCACCTTAAGCCCATCATCACCCAGCAAAAATCTGCTATCAGACTAATAACTAACTCTGCTTTCAGACAACACTCGGCTCCCTTGTTTAAATCCCTAAACTTGCTAAATATTAACTCCCTCCACACATTCTCTTGTGTCAACTACATTTACAAAACCCTGTTCTTAAATGCAAACCATGCTCTGAAACTCTCTCTGGACAGATGTAATAGGACCCATTATCACCACACCAGAAATAAATATCTCTTTGATATCCCCAGGGTCAAACTTAAACTTAATCTGTGTAAACACTATGCAAATTAAGGGACCTAGTCTATGGAACTCACTCCCTAGTGAATTAAAAAACTGTAAAACTTTTGCCTTATTCAAAAGCAAAACCAAAAAGTACTTAATTTCATCTTCTTAGTCCTACACTGAGCTTTATTTTTGCTCTGTACCTAGTGTTACCCAATCTCCTAATTCTTATGTATTTAACCCAAACAACCCTATCATTGTGTTCATTGCTGTCTTCCTTTATGTGCTAGCCATTTGCTGTATTGTGCCTACCAATTTTTGTCAACTACCATTCAAGCTATCATTGCAATCAATCTTAGCTACCTAAGTGCTTTATTATACTGTACCTACAATTTTCTCTCATCTTTTTTTTTTTTCTTGCCATGTAACTGTTATCATTTCTTTATTATAAATTTTTCTAGTATTTACCTACTTAAAATTTTCTTAGATTAAGGATCTGCCCGAAACGCTGCGCGTACTAGTGGCTTTACAAGATTGTAATTACCACATTATATATTCTCACATTCCCAATGTACCTTCTTGTATATGAATAAATAAATAAATAAATAAAATGTGTGAATCATCTCTATACGCAAAATTATGGTGTACATATTAGTGATTCAATTATTATGTCAAAATTACAAATGTCATGGGCACGAGGATAGACCGCAAGCTGGCTGGACCGAATAACCCTGAGGAAAACCTGGGAGAGACGAACCCTGGAACAGGGAAGAAGGGAAACCAGGTCAACCCAAAGCGCGACCCCGGCCACCGACGCCGTGGTGCGCAGGTAATGGAGGAGAGCCACAACCGGACACAACACATAATGCACCCCCAGCCTAACCAACAACAACCCAAGGACCCCTCCAGAAAGCAGCAGTTTCATTCTCTGCCAGAAAAGAAGGCGATGGCTGCAACCGAATAAACCTACCACCAGGACCAAAAGAGCAGTAACCCCCGTGCTGGAGGAGAGCATGAAGCTCTCGAACCCGACCCCCCAGAGGCCAATGCCAACAGAGCTTTAGAAAACAATCTTGAGCCTAAGGGGCCACCACAAACCGAGGAAGAGAGAAAAAGGAGACCACCCGGTCCAATGACCAGAACGGCTCAGGCGGCACATGAGCAGACTGGAGGTGAAACAACGCACGAGACAGCTTGCGGAACGGAGCAGACGTAACATCAATACCGAACGCAAGCTGAACCGGCTAAGCCAATGCCGCACGATACGAGGCGACAGTATTTGGCACAAGATGAAGGTCCTGGAAGGAAGGACAATAAACCCACGGTTTCAGAAGGGACAAGTCCAATGAACCCCGAGTTCCGCACAGCCCTGTTTCGGAACCAGAAACAGGCAAAAACCCCACCGGAGGGACGAGGTCTATTCGACCACGCCCAAGTGAACCCACTCCAAGATGACTTGACAGAGCTCAGGAGAAGAGACCTGCCCCGCCAACCCCGAACCCCCCTAAAGGAGGAAGGGCCACCCAACGCCACCGCAGGCTGCACGAAATGACTCTAAACGTCCACAAATCGTAGGACCAGGCATGAGCAAACAGCACGTGCCTCATCCTCATCGCCTCGTCAATGGGACGAACTGCGAGAGGGCTGACGCCCCTTATGGCCTTCGCATAGAGCGGTCACCGAGCCAACCAAGACAAAGACAGTTCCAAAGGCTACGCCGGCTCCGAAACTGGCACCACTGCCTACTATGACAGGAGGAACCCGCACATTGGTACTATCTTTATGGGAAGACCCCCCCCCCCGTGCCCCCTGGATGTCGGATTGGTTGGAGAACCAACAAATCCGACATGGGACGGCAACTAGAAGCAGCTGCCTGCAGATACTGCACAACTGCAGATTCTGCAGATACTGCACAACTGCAGACTCTGCAAATAGCTATGGGCAAAAAGGTATAGAAATCTTAAGAGCCAGGGTCCAAGCACATTCCACAGAGGAAGCAAGCACTGCCTGCCAACACGCGAGACGGGAAGCAAAAAAACAGCGACACCGCATCCCACATGATTAGAACAAACAGCTTCAAAAGAGCAGACAATACACACACCGCCGAGGCCAATGCACCAGACCCAGGAGCGGGCCCAAGTGCCTCCACGTCCTCCTCAAGCCAGTCCAATGACAGCTCAAGAAGGGAAAATAATAAGACCGAAGCCAACAGGCCACAGACATGCAAGTCCTCACCGACCATCGCAGCCGAAAGGGAGGGAACATGCACATGAAGCTGCACAATGCAGACATCCCGAGGAAGGACAGGGGTGAATAAGCAAGCATTGAGGTGCTGAAACTAACCCCCCAGGAAAACCTGGACAACTGTAGCTCATCGCCACTCAAGACTCAAGCGCACGGGAATGACAGAATGAATGCCATGCCTCCACCGAGAAAAAGGGGCAATTTGCAAGCCAGTACGACTCCGGAACCTCATAACAAACCCAGTAAAGAAAGGAAGATCCATACATGAAGGAAGACGGATCCATTATGAAGGTATAATGTGAGTCATGCAGGAGGTAACCCACAATGGCCTCCCGCACCACACGAGGTGGGATGCGCGTGGCCGAAAACTTCTAGAAGGACAAGACCAAAGAACCCATGGAATGGAAATTACAAGGATGGGGAAAAAGAAAATTCCACGCCATTTAACACCAAGCCTCGCTCAGAGGGTACAAAAACCCAAGCAGGGTCCAATGGATCCCAAGGCCTCCAAGTCAACCCATCCCTCACACTGGGAACCTCCCCATGAGGACCCGGGGCCGAGCCGTCCTCCAATCCCAACCCGCATCAAAAGAAAAGGCAGGAGCCGCCAAAAATGCAGGAACGAAGGGGGGTCCACTGGTCAGACCCAGAAACCTTGGCTGGAGGACCAGGCTTGAATGCCTCCATCACCACACCGGAAGGAGCATCCCCCAAAACCGCCCAAGTCTCAACACCAACTAAACCTTGCCCAGACCCCGTAACCCTTAGACGCCTTGGAGCCGAAGGCAAGGGAGGAAGACCAGAACGAACAGAAGGGGGAGGACAAGGGGGCACGGACAGAACCAAAGTTGAGACGACTAACACCCCCAAGTCCGAGTCCCTATAACCAAAGCAGGGCGTTCTTGGGGCATCCGGGGTAGCAACCAACCGAGCGCATTGCAGCAACCGAAACCGAGCAGGCAACGCCAAAGATGCCTGCACCTGTATATCAGTGGACTGGGTGAATTGGAGTACAAACAAGGAATAAAACTCGCAAGACTGAGTCGAAAGTGTCGCCGACCCAACAGGCAGCATGGCGGAGGCACAACTGGCGAGTGTCACCCTGAGACAAGGGGACGGAGCAACCTTCAAACTCGCACGAAGCAAGAGGGGACCCAGAGGTCACATCCATCAGACCAAAGAGCCCCTCCCAAGAGGTTTCCCAGGGCCCCTTAGTCACGTTATTTCACTAAGGGAAGCCCAGACAGGGTACTGCTAACCGGCACCCAAAATTACCAAGCAAACTGCTAAAACTGAGCCCCCAGGACATGTTCACTTGCTGGGGCCTAGCAGAGGACCAACTAGATACAATAAAGTGTGACCAAACCAAGGGGGCAGACCCCCCCCCCCAGGCAGGAGAACAAAAAGTAAAAACAAACTGCAAGAGGATAGCGTGCCCAGGCATAACAAAGCTGGCCGCTATGAGAGGTGATAGCTAGCTGCACAGTACCCTGTGCCCCATCCAGTGACAAAACTATGCCCAACCCAGAGAAAAACGGGGGTGTATGAAGCACCCCAGCTGACGCCAAGGGTGGTCAATCACAGAGCAATAAAAGACCTATTTGGAGGTAGCACCCAAGAAGACTTGTGGAAGGTAACCCCAAGCCCCTAAGGGCAGTACTTACAGGGCACCTAGGGAAGGGAACCCTAGGTGCGTGCAGCCCGAGTACTTGAGAAATTACTCCTGGCTCGTGCACCACCAAAGAGACAGAACTGGAAATTTAGGAGCCAGAGGTGCACAACCTTGCCAGTTTCACATCAGCCACACAACTGCAGGGTGGGTAGACAGTGCAGGGGTCTGGGGCTCCCTCCCAGGGAGGGGGATGGTTGCATAGACAGTGATGCGGTGACATGGTGAAGTCAGGCTCGTTTGCTCGTTTTCATTTAGGAAGTTTTGTCCACTAGTTCGGCTTTCGATAGCAATATGTTGTTGTTGTTGAGTTATGGGCGACGACGATCGTGGGATCGGATGCGCCTCGGCGTACCCATGAAGGGTGAATCGCGAAGCCAGGAAAGGCGAAACGCCAAGTCAAAACACGAAACGAGTGACGCCAAGCACTAGAAACTAATATGCCACACGGCAAAGAAACGCACAAAGGGAGAGGCGGAAGCACATGATACAACAGGGCAAACAAACAGCCAGAGGGGCACACAGCACGTCACAGAGCAAATACACAGGAAATCAGAGCACATACTTGCCCGGGAACCTGGCCCGCGGGAACCGTACATTGAACGCCTCCCAGAACACCCATTGCAAAGGGTCCCGCCCATCCACCGGGGAGGCCATAACATCCGGAACCGGGGCAACAAACACCTGCAAACAGGGGACCCAGATGGTAGTACTCATGAGGCGAGAAGTCGCTACTTGCCCCCTACAGGAAGGGAACTTGCCCACCATGAAAGTACTCCGGTCCGTCAGACAGCAGTAACTCGGCAATCTTCGACCAGTGACCCGGCGGCATCACAGACGCCAGCAACACATCCCCCAGGGCCCCAACGTGCACCCGCACCACAGGGGTACCCGCGGCCCCGGGCACACCACCAGATGACAGCAGGGAACCCAGACGGCGCGCATCCTTCCGTAACGTCACCATCAGGCCACGCCCAGCACCAGAGTCCACACCAACCCTGGCAGCGGAAGCCACCACCCCACACTGTGGAGAGTCCCCCGGCGGAGAAAGAACCGAAGGTACGTCTGAGACACAGGCACCAGCACCAGCAGGCACATGGACCGCCGCCACCACAAACCGCGGAGACATCGACGTATCCGTATCCACACCTTCAATACTCGAAGACCTGCAGTCACTGAAGTCACCAACGTCGGCCCAGGCAGAAGACGAACGCCGGGAACGTTTGGGCACCGGCCGGATATCGTCAGAGCCGGTAAGTGACCCAGAAACACGGGTACCACGAGCCGGATGAACTGACGCCCGACACAGAACGGCAGCAGCCTCTTCCACAGGGGGAACCGGGCCACGCACAGCAGGAGGCTCCGCAGCCACCCTAGCACCCAGCACATCCGGGACCCGAGTCACGGACACAGGGCCAGGCGCAGCTTCAGAAGACGAGGGAGAAGACAGCGACGTCACACAGGGAGCTCCAGGAAGGCCCACGGGAGCAGCTGGAACAGAGACAGGATCAGGCAGACCAACCGAGGGTACCGCAATACCTGGAGGAGGGTCGGCAACAACCGGAGGAACATCAGACGTCGCCTGGGGAGCTGCAGCAGCAAATGGGATGCGCACCTCATCATCATCATCACCGGAGACTGCCTCCAGTGGGAGCGTCGGGAAATCCTCTTCTCGGAACAAGTTGACAGGAGCAGCTGGGGCCTCAGAGCACCCGGCAGCCTGATGCCCCAACAGGCCACACCAGAAACAGGTATGAGGCTGCCGGGCATAATACACCTGGACGTAGTATCCCATAAGCCGGACAGAAGAAGGTATATCCGACCGCAGGCGCATCCCCAATGTGCGAATGTTCGTTCGCCTCCCAGCATACCGCCCCGAGGAGAGCGTGTTCACCTGCATGCTGACAACAGTACCAAACCCCCCGAAGTAACGCCGGAGGAGGTCATCAGGGAACTCTAGGGGCGCACCATGGACACTGACATAAGTCAGGGCACCACTGCGGTCCGAAATCGCCACAGAGCCGGCATCGTCCGGCAACGGCAACGTACACCCCCCGTACCGACGGAGAAAGTCCCGGTACTCCTCCTCCCTCACGAACTTAATAACAACCCGGTGATAACAACCTTATTATTCGGTGGGCCGTAACTAGCTCCACACCGTAGATAGCTTCCACCGGGATACGAAGCATGTCACACATCACCATCTTGATGGTTGTATAACCAGCCTTACAAGTGAACTCCAGGCCCACGGAGTTCACACGCATAACAGGAGGAAGATGGCCCCCCATGTCAGAACCGCCACGTCAACGCAGCCAGGCAGGCAACAAAACTGGGAGGGCAGAGAAGCCCACACCACCTGGTGACCAAAACGGCAAACAACCCCAACAGCCACGGAGGGTCGGTAAACGTCCTCACTCCACGGCTGCTAGCAGTCGACCCAGTAGCAATATGTTAACCAGAACAGGGGTTTGTTTTGGAGCGCTTACCTTTCTGGGTGCCTGATCCTGTCGATGGCAGACATAGAATGCTTCCAACCATATGGGGGGTTTCTATAGGCCATTGCTCCTCGTGCCTCTCTGAGGGGAGCAAGGTTTTGGCTCATGGTCCCCAGTAGGCCTAGAACTCCATGCACATTGACTGATGCTAGGATCTAATACATTCATATCAGCCCGGATAGCTCCAGGGAGCCAAAGGGGCTCCCCCCAGAAATGTGGTAGGGGAAAAAAAATTCCTGTTGAATGTTTATAAGTTCCCTGTTTATTTTTCCCAGTCTTTCCTTTTTATTCTTTAGTATTAAGTGTTTTCCCCCCTCAAATCTTTGTTAAATTTTATGTCTAGTTATTGTATGGTTTTGCCTGAAACACTTTGCGTAATAGTGGCTTCATAGATTGTGTAACTCGTTCCTACAATTTGTACACAACTCCTTTCATTATGTACACATTATTTTGAATAAACATTGTCATTGTAAACATTGTTTTATTATTCAAATTTAATTTATTGAATAACACCTCTTGCTTGATCAATTGTTAGGCCTTTTACAAGTACAGTACTGATTTGCTCTTCAATAACCTTGTGATCTGAGAATGTGGTATCTGTGATTGTAATGTCCCTGATTATTTTTTCATTGTTTGTGAAGATCAGATCTAGAATATTTTCATTCCTAGTTGAATTTCCCCTTACATCTACACTAATGATAAAGATGCACATTTTACACACGGCAAGGAGTTCATTTGAAAAACAAAACAAAAAAAATAAATCAACACTGTCAACAATACACACCTTAAATATTTTATCTAGTTGGTCCTGTATATCTCTAACCCCGGGAAAGGCAGGCACTCCAGTGATCATTTCTGTGAAGATGCAGCCAACTCCCCACATGTCCAGTGAGGTGGAGTAGTCAGTGGAGCCTAGCAACACATCTGGCGGCCGATACCATAGTGTCACCACTTCGTGTGAGTATGTGTGAGATGGAACAGATTTAGCTCGTGCAAGACCTGCAAATAGTGCTAAGAATTAATTTTTGTACAGTATAACAAAGACTTTATATTTTATATTGCATATACTGAACTGTACAAAACATTATTTGTATGCATATATGCTGTAAATGAACAAAGCAAACACTTTATGTGCCACAAGGTATGTTTCCTTATTTTATCCTTTTAATAAAAGACGGCAATATAATATTTTATTTCAGCACAATTTTAAATTTTAACATGAATTATACCACATTGCATGTTCAGTTCTTTAACATACCATCTACCTCTTTCTGAAATTATTCTAACCCAATACTGTACACAGTTCCTTATCTTTAAATCAAACCTACCAAAGTCTGCTATCTTAAGTTCACCAATTTCAGATATAAGAAGATTTTGTGGCTTGATGTCTCTGTGGAGGATTCGTCGACGGTGGCAATAGGACAGACCCCGTAGCAGTTGAAAAAGAAACAGCTTTACATTTCGGGGATGAAGACCTCCACCATGTTTCTCGAGGTATTGCGACAGGTCTGTGTGCTATTGGGAAAAGTTTCACAATTAAATTATGTTTCATACATGTGCAAATATGGATGACATAGGCAGTAAAAAAAAAGAGCTCTAATAAATAATGCAACCTCTGGAGCAGGTATCAATTCTCAAAGAACAATATAGATTATGAAATATACAGAACGGCCTTAAATTCAGCCACACAGGAAATCAAATCAGTAACAGAAACTACAAAAGAACACTTGCTCGAAATATAAAGGAAGATCCAAAGTCTTTCTTTGCCTATAAAAGAAGTGAAACCAAAATAAAGGACTCGGTAGGACCTTGAACTGACGAGCCCAACTAAGTATAATTGACAATAAGAAGCCAGTCAACATTGAATATTTTACATCAGTGTTCATGCTAGTGTTTAGACGACATCCCATTACCCAATCAAATGTTTCAGGCAGGTGAAGAGAATGAATTAAAACATGTCCCCATAACATGCGATATAATCAGGAAAAGCCTTGACAATCTGAAAGATTCAAAAGCCCACAGGTGTGGATGAAATGCAATCCAAAGTTAAGGAACTGGCAGATAAACTATGCCTATTACTGAAACTCATTTTCAGAACGTCTCTGGGCCAAGGGAGATACAAATATTACCTTATTTTCAAAATAGGCAGAAAGAGCTTAGCAGAAAACTACCAACCGATCAGCTTGACCTCACATCTCTGCAAGCTCATGGAGGGAATCATCCACAATCTCGCCATGAATAATCTTGTAAAATCAATGCAACATGGTTTAGTTACAAATAAATCCTTGTCCTTGTTACATCTGACCTTTTGAAAAAGTGGTCTGGATAAATATCCTCCAAGCTGTCAATATTTTAAAAGTTACGATGAGATTAGCCCTGTCATATGTGGTTTGCAGTGTTGTTTGCTCTGTGGCCCTCAACCATTCCTGGTATTAGAGTCGACGTGGTTCGGGAATGATTTTTGTCACCTAGTGTTGAACTTTCTCCAAAGCAGATGTGTCTTTCTGAAGATGAGGTCTCCATGTTTGAATACAATAATCCAAGTGCAGTAGATATTTATGCAGTTGAATAACTACCTGCTTCCTGAAATCAAAGATGCGTCTGAATAGATGACATAGATGAGAATATTATCATCTATATCAACCCACATTATTAAATTTGCAGATGACACTGATTGATGATAAAGTAGTTAGTGAAAATGCAAGATCTTGCACGTGGGGAAGGGGGGGAATAAAGTGCACATCACAACTACCAAATTAACAACATTACCATGCAGAAGATTGAGGAACTGTTCGGTAGTATCTGTGAGTTTATTGATAAAATCTTAAACTGAAGAAGGCTCAAAGAAATTGTACCATTCTGACAGATGAGCAACAAAATTGTCCTCTTGATCGATGGGAAAATGGCCAGCCTTTTCCGCTTGAACATTCCACTGAGGAGGATAGAACTTTACCCGAGGGCCACTAACCCTAGTGGCCTCGACGAGGACAAGAAGCCGGTGGCTTGTCGAAGGTCACCCCATTTGCCTTGATCTTTTCCAGGTAGATTTTAAGATTTAACACAGTTATGGCATTTACGGCTTTGGCGGGTAGGCGGTTCCATGGGTTAATAACCTTGTGGGTGAAAAAGCATCTCTTGTTCTCAGTCCTACATTGTGGCTTGTTGAGCTCGAAACCGTTGCTCCTTGTTTGTACAGTACTGTATTATATCTGACCTTTTGATGAAATTGTCCGGATCAACATCCTTAACTTGTTCAGTATTTTAAACGTTTCAATTAGATCTGCCCTGTCATGCCTGGTTTGTAGTGTTATTAGCCCTGTGGCCCTCAACCGTTCCTGATACGAGGGATGACTTGACTCTGGAGTGACTTTTGCTGCCCGATGCTGCACTTTCTCCAGAGCAGCTATGTCCTTCTGAAGACGAGGTCTCCATGCTTTCATACAGTAATCCAAATGGGGGTGCACCAAAGATTTATACAGTTGATTCATTACCTTCTTTTCCTTAAAATTAAAAGTACTCTCGAATATTCCAAGGGTTTGATTAATTAGAAACCTTTCATATGAAGAAAGATCAACAAAGCTTAAATTGCATTCACTGGAAAGGCGAAGAGTTAGGGGTGACATGATAGAGGTTTACAAGTGGATGAATGGACACAACAAAGGGGATATTAATAGGGTATTAAAAGTATCAACACAAGACAGAACATGAAACAATGGGTATAAATTGGATAAATTTAGATTTAGGAAAGACTTGGGTAAATACTGGTTCAGTAACAGGGTTGTTGATTTGTGGAACCAATTACCGCGTAACGTGGTGGAGGTGGGGTCCCTCGATTGTTTCAAGCGTGGGTTAGACATGTATATGAGTGGGATTGGGTGGTTATAGATAGGAGCTGCCTCGTATGGGCCAATAGGCCTTCTGCAGTTGCCTTTGTTCTTATGTTCATGTGGTACCTTATCAAAGGCTTCAGCAAAAATCCATGTATACAACATCCACCAGAAGTCCTTTGTCTAAGTAGCTGGTTTCCGTTTCCAAAAATGTGAGCAAGTTTGTAAGGCAGGATCTATTTTTTAATAAACCCATGTTGTGTCAATTGTACAAGATTATTCACAGAAAGATGGTGAAGATTCCCTCCCTAAGGAAATTTTCTGCCGAGTTCTTTCTGCCTTTTTTTAAAATAGGGATGACATTTGCATATTTCCAATCTAGGGGGAATACCCCTTGATCTAGAGATTTTGTGAAAAGTTGTTTCTGCGGTAGGCATAGTTCTTCTGCCAGTTCCTTTATGACTTTCCTTTAAGCTTTTGATGCTTATCTGCCCGCCATATCTGTCACTATTGACGAGGTACAAACGATGTGGGAGACGTTGAAACCGAGACAGCGTTCAAGAATACCTCCATAGATATGCGTCGGTTGAAGGTCACCCACAACCTGTGCATTATCGTGATTATTAAATAGTGACAACAGTTGGTGGTTGTTACGATTACTGAACTGAGAGTTACCAATATTCCTACGCCTAGCGTTATAATCACCTATCATGATGGTAGGCTCAGTCTGAATACAGATAGGAAGGTCATTATAATTAAACTTATCATTAGGAGCACACAGATAAAGATATTAAGGGCAGAGTTTCCTACGTAAATCCTCACACACCATCATACTGAAGCCCTTCGGTTGACTTGGCTGGAAGTGGCTGTTGAGGAAGAGACTTCTGCTGGAATTTAGATCCAAAGAGATAAAATCATCAGGGCAAATGGCGGTACCTTTGACGAGCTGCTGTCTTCACATCCACGTCGAGGCCACTAAAGATGGTACCCCTCAGGTAAATTCGGGTTAATAATAATAAAATGTCAAGCCTAACAGACTTCCTGTTCTCGACTGTGAGAATCCACAACGTGAACCATATTCACCAAATACTTACCACATATTCGAAGACGAATGTGAGTGTCTCTCTAGTGTGAATGATGTCATGTAGAGTAACGATATTGGCATGTTTAAGTTGCTTCAGTAGCGAGGCTTCTCTGATGGCCGTGAAGGGGGCGCCCTCCTCCTCCTGCAGCCTGATCTCCTTCAACGCCACCACCTGGTTCGTTAAGCTGCGGGGAGAGAGAAACCTGCGTGAGCTGAGCCACAACAACATTATGAGTATTTACTGAGACATGATATGGGGTAGAGATTGCGATGGAAGGGGTGGGGTAGACATGGCGGGGAAGAAGTTGGGGTAGAGATGGAGAAGAGTTGTTTTTTTGAGGAAGAGGATGGAGAGGCATAGGTGAAGGGAAGTTTAGAAGTGGGAAATACAGTGAGAGTTATGAAAGCAGGCGGGCTGTCCGCCTTGCTGACAATACCAAATCCAAGAAGAAGGGTAAGGGTAGAGATGAGGAAGAGGGGGGGGGGGCAAGAG
>WNGS01111181.1:18959776-18973320 GCA_020271785.1 Procambarus virginalis | reverse complement strand
GGCAAGCAAGATGATTGGGGGGACAGGGGGCCAGATTCACGAACCAGTTACGCAAGAACTTACGAACCTGTACATCTTTCCTCAATTTTTGACGGCTTTGATTACATTTATTAAACAGTTTACAAGCATGAAACTTCCCAATCAACTGTTATTATTATTCTAACAGCCTCCTGGTGCTTCGGAGCTCATTAACTGTTTAATAACTGTAAACAAGCCGCCAAAGATTGGAGAAAAGATGTACAGGTTCGTAAGTGCGTGCGTAACTGCTCCGTGAATCTGGCCCAGAGTTTGTGAGGTTTCTAAGCAATATTGTTCTCATTATGTGGTCTTTAACCCTTGCACTGCTCACCATTTTCGGCAAAAACGTCTTTCTGCAATTGTCAAGGACATATTTTCGTATTTTTATAAATATTCAGGTAAATTTAATGTCAATATTTCCAAAGTCAACTATTTTCATTTCAAAATACAAAGAGTAATGAAAACATTAAAAACATTAAAATATAGCCTAATTAAAAAACAAAAAGCACAACTCTCAGAGCGCCTGAAAGCGCTTTGCGCAGTGCAGATATTATCCTTGTATACAAGGATAAATTCCACATTTAGGATCTCTATTTTGATTAACAGCACTTCCACTGTGTGATGTGTGATGTTCAGCAGCCCCAGTGCTGAGTAATAGTAATTTTATCGTATAGGTGGCCCGCCCCTACCGAGTATATTACGTAGTCACAGTGTAACATGCCAGATGCAGTACTTGAATATATACATCCATCAGATGGCTTTTTATTTTACAAGCCCGAGTTCAATTCCCCTGAGATCCAAGTGGTTGTAATATAATTATCCACAATATTGTGACTTGGCAGTTACGTGAGGTGGAGAGAGGTCACGTGACCCCCAGCAGGTACTGTGGGGTGCTTGGGAGGGGGGGGGTGCTGTGGGAGGGGGCAAGCAGTCTCACATTGAGCCACAAGTGTGACTTCACAGCTCTTCCTTATTGTGAGCATCCTGACCTGGTTGGTAGGCCAACGGCGTCGTACTTTACAGATCCGAGTTCAATACCCAGATAATTCAAGATACAGTTTATTACGTATCAGACAACGCCCCTGGATACCTACCTATTCCTGCCCCCATAACTAACTCTCTGATATTTTAATAATTAAAGAATATGACTTCCATTTTATTCGATGAATTAATAATAAGAATTTTCTAATTACCGGAAAGTGGGAGAGTCTCGCCCAAATAAAGAACAAGAAATACGCCTAATTAACTCATCGGGGGAGAGGGGGGGGGAAGACGCAGGACTAAATTATTTCTGGACTCATTAATTGCATTTTATTTGCGCGAGAAGAGAGGAAGGAATATAGATCATCAGGATATTAAGGCAGCTATTTCCAATTAATATCAGGCTATTTCCAATTTATCTGTTAAATATTTCAGCTGTTAAAAATCTGTTAAAAATTTCGATTTAAAGTCATGTTTAGTGTAAATGTGGCATCGATATCTCCTGTTGTAACTGCGTAATTTGTGCACCAAATTATGTTAATTTTTAGTTCATTCGTTAATTTTTTGTTCTTGTTTACGCGGATTTTTTATTTGTGGTGAATACACAATAGTCTCGGGACCGCTGGTGGTGGTGATGCGCCTGGCGCTCTTCACTTGTTTTGTAGGCTGAGTACTGTGTACGTGGAGCGTGGGGCCTAATTTTTTTAATTAGGATGTACTTTATACCCATCCTGTGAGTGGTAGTGGAGCCCCATAACCATCCTGTGAGTGGTGGTGGAGAGCCCATACCCATCCTGTGAGTGGTGGTGGAGAGCCCATACCCATCCTGTGAGTGGTGTGGAGAGCCCATACCATCCTGTGAGTGGTGGTGAGAGCCAATACCCATCCTGTGAGTGGTGGTGGAGAGCCCATACATCCTGTGAGTGGTAGTGGAGCCCCATCCCCATCCTGTGAGTGGTAGTAGAGCCCATACCCATCCTGTGAGTGGTGGTGGAGAGCCATACCCATCCTGTGAGTGGGGGGTGGAGAGCCCAACCCATCCTGTGAGTGGTGGTGAAGAGCACATACCCATCCTGTGAGTGGTGGTGAAGAGCACATACCCATCTCCTGTGAGTGGTAGTGGAGCTCCATACCATCCTGTGAGTGGTAGTGGAGCCCATACCATCCTGTGAGTGGTAGTGGAGCCCATACCCATCCTGTGAGTGGTAGTGGAACCCCATCCCATCCTGTGAGTGTAGTGGAACCCCATACCCATCCTGTGAGTGGTAGTGGAAACCCACATACCCATCCTGTGAGTGGTAGTGGAACCCATACCCATCCGTGAGTGGTAGTGGAAACCCCATACCATCCTGTGAGTGGTAGTGGAACCCCATACCCATCCTGTGAGTGGTAGTGGAAAGCCCATACCCATCCTGTGAGTGGTAGTGGAGAGCCCATACCCATCCTGTGAGTGGTAGTGGAAAGCCCCCCCCCATCCTGTGAGTGGTAGTGGAGCCATACCCATCCTGTGAGTGGTAGTGGAGCCCCATACCCTCTGTGAGTGGTAGTGGAGCCCCATACCCATCTTGAGTGGTAGTGGAGCCCCATACCCATCCTGTGAGTGGTAGTGGAGCCCCATACCCATCCTGTGAGTGGTAGTGGAGCCCATACCCATCCTGTGAGTGGTAGTGGAGCCATACCCATCCTGTGAGGGGTAGTGGAGCCCATACCCATCCTGTGAGTGGTAGTGGAACCCCATACCCATCCTGTGAGTGGTAGTGGAACCCCATACCATCCTGTGAGGGTAGTGGAACCCCATACCCATCCTGTGAGTGGTAGTGGAACCCCATACCCATCCTGTGAGGGTAGTGGAGCCCATACCCATCCTGTGAGTGGTAGTAGAGCCCATACCCATCCTGTGAGGGGTAGTGGAGCCCATACCCATCCTGTGAGTGGTAGTGGAGCCCCATACCTATCCTGTGAGTGGTAGTGGAGCCCAACCCAGCTGTGAGTGGTAGTGGAGCCCCATACCCATCCTGTGAGTGGTAGTGGAGCCATACCCATCCTGTGAGTGGTAGTTGAGCCCATACCCATCCTGTGAGTGGTAGTGGAGCCCATACCCATCCTGTGAGTAGGATGGAGAGTGATTGCACACACACACACACACACACACACACACCACACACACAACACACACCACACACACACCACACACACACACACACACCAATGTGCCAATCTACCAGATACTTTAAGGATAAAAGGAATAATTAATACCTCGTTATACATGATTTGCGATGAGGACAAAACATCTTTCTAAAAATATCAATTTGTCGAAAATATTTCCTCTGAAGAGGATAGACATCACCTCGTCACTGCAGGCTCAGAAATTGCAGAGAATTGCAGCTCAGACATTGCAAAGAACGGTCCAGGTGTGTGGAGACATTGGTGACGAACAACACACAGTGGGTACCTTACCTCGAGGGTAAGGTACCTTACCCTCGAGGGTAAGGTACCCTCAAGGTAAGGTTGAGGGCAAGGTTACCTTAGAGTAGAGATGAACACAATACGAGCACAGACTGACTCCCAGACGCAACACAAAAGGAAGTTAGCAACACAAGCAACAATCCTCCCACCCCCCCCCTACCCATACGCACGGCGGGCTCACCATAGCCCGTGCTAACTGGAACTTCTTTGTTTCCAAGTTGCGAATCTTTCACAACAACAAACACAACAACAACCCCTCCTACATCTATCAACAATGAGCCACCACCGAGTGTATGGGAGATTACCATGATGAACAAGCATGAACTGTGGCACTTGCCGTATGTTTGCTGGAGGTGGGCGTAATTGGCTGTTCATGAAGAACTAATACTAATGGTAACATGCAATATACCCCCCCCCAAGAAACTGCAGAAACACACTAATACGCCGAACGTGGCGCTCTGATAACTGCAAATACTTCCACCAGAAACTGTGTAAAAAAGACGTTTTCACAAGACCCAGTTTTGAATGGATTCAATAAGGGAGACGGAACAGGCGAATAAAAGAAGCAACTATGATGCACCTGATATGTGAGAATAATGAACAATACCAGTCACGCGAGATGTTACAGCATCCCCGGGAGAAGGGGTTGGAAGGAGGTGGGTGGGGGGGAAAGATTGTGTCTGTTGTACGGGAGTAGGTGAGAGTATAGGGAAAAGGGACGAGTGAGGGGCAAAAAATGAGAATTTGTGACAAGACAAATGCCCAGAACATAGTAACACAGATGGAGTGACTAGGGACCATAGGCGGCAGATGCTACACAAGCAGACCAGATAATGAGGGCAAGGCCCGTTAAGCCACAGAGGCCCACGTAATAATACAATCGAACGGAGTGTACGGGAGGCAGAGACCTCCACAACAGGAACGTCACACCATACCCACAACATCTTTAATGTTTGTCAACAAACAAGGTACCAAAACACACACTAGCTACCGACATAGTCCATTTTATGACTGGCCTCTTAAATGAGTGGTTATGAACCCCATACCCATCATAATCCGAGGGTTTTGAAATTATACCCCATACCCATCATACGAGGGTTACGAACCCCATACCCATCATGAAGGCAGTAGAACACCCCATACCCATCATAGTACTAGGGGTTACCAACCCATACCCATCATAACGAGGGGGTTATGAACCCCATATACCCATCATACGAGGGGGTTATGAACCCCATACCCATCGTACGAGGGGTTACGAACCCCATACCCATCAATACGAGGGGTTACAAAAACCCCAATAACCCATCAGACGAGGGGTTACAAAACCCCATACCCAGCTAACGAGGGGTTAATGAAACCCCATACCCATCATAAGACGAGGGGTTACGAACCCCACACTCATCATACGAGGGGTTACGAACCCCACACTCATCATACGAGGGGTTACGAACCCCAGACCCATCATAGACGAGGGGTTACGAACCCCATACCCATCATACGAGGGTGTTAGCGAACCCCATACCCATCATGAATGAAGGGGTTACGTACCAACCTCATACATACCCTCAAGTACGAGGGTTAACAAAACACCGCCACACCCATCATACGATGGGTTACGAACCGCCATACCCATCATACGAGGGGTTACGAATCCCATACCCATCATAAACGAGGGGTTACAACCCCCAACCATCATACGAGGGGTTATCAAAACCCACGAACACCCATCATACGAGGGGTTACAAACCCCATACCCATCATACGAGGGGTTACGAACCCCATACCCATCATACACGCGGGGTTACGAACCCCATACCCATCCCATACGAGGGGTTACCTAACACCATAAACCCATCATCAGCGAGGGGTTGACGAACCCCACACCCATCAATACGAGGGGTTACGAAGCCACAACCCATCATACGTAGGGGTTAACGAACACCCATACCCAGCATACGAGGGGTTACGAACCCCATACCCATCATGAAGGGGGTTACGAAAACCCCATCCCCATCATACGAGGGGTTACAAACCCCACACCCATCATACGAGGGGGTTACGAACCTCATACCCATCATATGCCGAGGGTTTATAAACCCCACAACCCATCATACGAGGGGTTACGAACCCCACACCCATCATACGAGGGGGTTAGACGAACCCCACACCATCATACGAGGGTTATGACCCCATAAGCCCAGTCATACGAGGGGTTATGAACGCCCATAACCCATCATAACGAGGGGTTAACAAAACCCCATACCCATCATACGAGGGGGTTACAAACCCCATACCCATCGTACGAGGGGTTACGAACCCCACACTCATCATACGAGGGGTTACGAACCTCACACCCATCATAACATATGAGGGTTACAAAACCTCCCACAACCCATCATACGAGGGGTTACGAACCCCAAACACATTCAATACGAGGGGTTACGAACCCCATACCCATCGTACGAGGGGTTACGAACCCCATACCCATCTCTTGATGGGAAGCAGAGAAGGTTACAACCAGGCACACAAGGATCTCTGGGAACTGAGACTCCAAAAATTTAGTTAAGCAAGTTACACTCTTGATCACTTTAGTCATACAGTTTAACATTTAAATCACCATTTTTTATAGCAGACAGAAATTGGGGACAGGCTTTCTCTCTCTTCCTCCGCTCCCCTTCCTTTCTCTTTCATTCTCCCCGCCATCCCTCTCCTCCCTCCCTCCCTCTCTCCTCTCTTTCCACCCTTCCCCTCTCGTCCCGCCCTCCCTTCGCCTTTCCTTTCTCTTTAAACTAAGGCTAGGGTTCAATTAGCATTTTACTAAAGTTCCTGTTGAAAACTGCAAGGAGGTGTCACCAACCCCCCCCCGCGTGCCCAAGCTCATCTGAAAGACCTGTCTCATAGGAACGCCGTTTTTTGGATTTAATTAATTTATTATCACTCACAGGATGGGGAGTGGGCGCTGTTGCCCATACTGTTACTATGGCGGTGTGTCCACTCACAGGATGAAGTGGCGCTGCCACGAATACTGTCACTATGGCGGTGTGGTCCCTCACAGGATATGAGTGGGCGGCTGCCAATACGGTCCACTGATGGCCGGTGGTGTCCACTCACAGGATGAGTGGCGCCTGCCCAATACTGTCACTATGGCGTGGTGGTTCCACTCACAGGAATGAGTGGCGCTGCCCAGTAAAGTCACTATGGCGGTGTGTTCAACCACAGGATGAGTGGCGCTTGCCCAATACTGTCAACTATGGCGGTGTGGTCCGCTTCAGCAGGATGAGTGACGCTGCCCTAAACTGTCACGATGGTGGTGTGTCCACTCACAGGATGAGTGACACTGCCCAATATACTGTCACTATGGCGGTGTGGTGTGGTCCACTCGCAGGGTGAGTGGCGCTGGCCCATATTTGTCACTATGGAGGTGTGGTCCCCTCACAGATGAGTGGCGCTGCCCAATACTGTCACTATGGCGGTGGGTCCCACTCACGCTGGTTGAGGAGTGGGACTCGGCTGCCCAATACTGGTCACAGTAGAATGGGCTGGTGGTTTTCCACTCACAGGATGAGTGGCAAACTGCCCAATACTGTCACTAATGGGGTGTGTGGTCCACGAGTCTCAGGATGAGTGGCGCTTGCCCATACTGTCACTATGGCGGGTGTGTCCCACTCACAGGATGAGTGGCGACCTAAGAGCCCATACTGTCACTATGAGCGGTGTGTCCCACTCACATGAATGATTAGTGACGGCTGCCCAAGTACATGTCACTAGGGGCGGTGTGTCCATCTCACAGGATGAGTGGGCGCTGCCCAATACTGTCACATGGTGGCGGTGTGTCCCCTCGACAGGATGAGGTGACCGTTGGCACGCAAATACTGGCACTATGGCGGTGTGTCCACTCACAAGGAAAATGGCGCTGCCCAATACGGTCGACGTATGGGCGGTGGTGTTCCCACTCACAGGATTAGTGACAACTGCCCAATACTTGTCACTAGGGCCGGTGTGTCCCTCACAGGATGAGTGGCGCTGCCTCAATACTGTCACTATGTGGGGCGGTGTGTCACCTCACAGGATGAGTGGCGCTTGCCACATACTGTCACTATGGCGGTGTGTCCACATCACAGGATGAGTGGCGCTGCCAATACTGTCACTTTGGCGCGGTTGTTTCCACTCACAGGAAGAGTGACAAAACTCGGCCCAAAGCTATACTGTCACTATGGCGGTGTTACCACTCACAGGAATGAGTGGACGCTGGCCAATACTGTCAATATCGCGGTGTCCACTCACAGGAGAAGTAGCGCTGCCCTAAATACTGGTCACGATGAATGGCGTAGTGCCCACTCACAGGATGAGTGGCCGCTGCCCCAAGTACTGTCACTATGGCGTGTGTGTCCACTCACAGGATGAAATGCGCGGCTGACCCAATACTTTCAACTAGATGGCGGTGGTTGTTCCACTGCACAGGATGAGTGGACGCCTTGCCCAATACTAGTCACGATGGCGGTGTGTGCCACTCACAGGATGGGTTGACGCTGCCTAGTATAGCACATATACGTACTAGATTAGTCCCATCGAGTAATGCGTGGTAATTAAGGCCCTAGGATGATTGGACTTTTAATAGCAGCATAATTAACCTATACTAATACTAATAGACCACAATCGTTACGGTAAAGTACATTCCTGGTAAAGGAGGATAGGGCTGGTTGATCATGGTAGTCCGCCCAAAGGTGGAGGACCGACACGGTAAGACATTGCGACAAAAAAAAAAAAAAGCGGGAGCCGCAGATAGCGTAGCGGTTAGGGGGAGACACACACAAAGGGGAAAGCCCGGTAAAGAAGAATGCCTCTGGAATGTAAAAACATGATGTATTGGTAATGAGGAGAGAGGGGAGTACCTGTGGTGGTGTGTGTGGTGTTGTGGGTGTGGTGTTGTGTGTGTGTGTGTGTGTTCGTGTGTGTGTGTGTGTGTGGTGATGTGTGGGTTGTGTGTTGGTGCGCGGCGTTGTGTGTGTGTTTGTGGGGCTGTGTTTGTGGATGGTGTTGTGGTTGTATTCACTTAGTTTAGTTGTATTCTTACGGGGGTTGAGCTTTGCTCGTTTCGGCCCGCCTCTCAACCTGTCAATCAACTAGTGTTTCTTAACTACACTAACTACTTTTTTTTTCACAGCCAGCACACCACACACAACACCACACAACCCCAAAAAACCAAACCCCAGGAAGCAGTCCCGTGACAGCTGACTAACTCCCAGGGTACCTATTATGTACTGCTAGGTACAGGGGCATTCAGGGTGAAAGAAACTTTGCCCATTTGTTTCTGCCGGGGTGGCGGAATCCGAACCCGCGCCTACAGAAATTATCAAGTCCTGTCGCGAGCTAATCCACGCAGGCTACCATGGCCGCCAGTGGGTGTGTGTGTGTTGTGGATGTTGGTGTGGTGGATGTGTGTGTGGTGTGTGTGTGGTGTGTGTGGGTGGTGTGTGTAGTGTGTGTGGATCGTGTTGTGTTGTGTGTGTGTGAATACTCACCTATTGGTGCAGCGTGGGCGAGGAATCACAATAACGGGGCTAAAGTATATTGACCAGACAACACACTGGAAGGTGAAGGGGACGACGACGTTTCGGTCCGTCCGTGGACCATTCTCAAGTCGATTGAGAACGTTGATCGACTTGAGAATGTGGTCCAGGAGGCACCGAAACGTCGTCGTCCCTGTCACGCTCACCAATTTGTGCTTGCTGGGGTTGAGGCTCTGGGCTCTTTGGTCCCGCCCTCTCAACTGGCAATTAACTAATGTACAGGTTCACTTATACCGGCCCTTATTGGAGCGTACTGATCCATTAGTCTACACTTGAAACTGGTTATGGAGTCAGCCTCCACACAACATCACGTGCCTAAATAGCATTCATTTGTCAACTACTACTAGACAACAAAAAAACATTCTTTCTAAACAAGATGGCATATATACCCTGTCGTAGCTTCAGTCGATTAAGGCAGCTGTCTGGGATGCTCTCGGACGTAGTTTCGAACCCTCAAAACAGCACGGCCCCTTATGGATTTATTCTGTTTAATTTTTTCTAATATCTCTATGGCTCATTTGGGCACTCGGTTTCCAACTGTGTCCCCCTAGTGCGTGCACCCCTTGTATTAAATAACCTATCTTTATCAACCCTTAGTCGATTGTCTGAAGTAATCTTGTATGTGGTGGATCATATCCTCCCCTAACTCTTCTGTCTTCTAGCGAAGTGAGGTTTAATTCCCGTAGTCTCTCCTCGTAGCTCATACCTCAGTCAGCTCGGAACTAGTCTGTGGTGCAAAACCTTTGAACCTTTTTCAGTTAGTCTTTAGTGTGTGTGTATTCACCTAGTTGTACTTGCCGGGGGGTTGAGCTCTGAATCTTCGGGCGCCCGCCTCTCAACTGTCAATCAACTTTTTCCTACTACTATTATTTTTTTCCCTACCGTCAATCAACCGTCAATCAAACAGGTGTGCAGTTTCCTGAGCCTAATTGGGCTCTATTCATATCTACACTTGCAAAACTGTGTATGGAGGTCAGCCTCCACCACATCGCTTCCTAATGCATTCATTGCTCAACCACACTAAGACTTCCTGGAAACACAAACCAAAACTCTCTTATATTTTTCCTGCTGTTACATACTCGTAATAAAGTTTTGTTACATCTTGGCTTAAACGTGTTTATGGAACAGGTATTAGAACGGGTTACAGAATTGTCTAGATTGGGTGTAGGTATAACTTGTTACGAGGTGTTAAAACTTGTTCGAACGTTTCACCAACGTCGTAGTTTCGGGGTGTGTGTAGTTGAGTCGGGCTGGACACTAAAAAAAAAGGTTCTTCTAAATATCTCGTGGCGGTACATTTGGGGGCACGTCAATTTCTACCTGTGTTCCCCTAGTGCGTGTGCTCCTTGTTGTAAACAGCCTGTCTTTATCAACCCTGTCGATTCCCCTTAATATGGAAAAAAAAAATTAAAATTCCTGAATGTGTGACAGTCATGTCCCCCCTAACCTCTTCTGTCTTCTCCAACGAGGTGAGGTGTAATTCCCGTAGTCTATCCTAGTAGCTCATACCTCCTCAGCTCGGCGACTAGTCTGGTGGCAAACCTTTGAAGAAAACCTTTTCCCGTTTAGCTCTTATGCTTGAACTAGATAATGGAACTCCATGCTGGAAGCTCGCATACTCCAGGATTGGTCTGAACATCTGTGGTATATACTGTTCTGAAAGATGCCTTACACAAAGTATTCCTAAAAGCCCGTTCTTATGTTAGCCAACCTAGGATATGCTGCTGATGTTATCCTCCTTGGAGATGAGCTGTCAGGGGACAGGTCTGAGGCGTGAATATCAAACCCCCAGGTCCTTTCGCTCCTCTCTGACTCTGGAAGTATTTGATCTCCCAAAAGATACCGGTTGGATCGGGTCTCCTGCTCCCTACCCTATCTTCATTACATTACATTGGCCTTGGTGTAAAACTCTAACTCTAAACGGTGTGTGTGTGTGTGTGTGTGTGTGTGTGGTGTGTGGTGTGTGTGTGTGTGGTGTGTGGTGTGTGTGTGTGTACTCACCTAAGTGTGCTTGCGGGGGTTGAGCGTCTGGCTCGTTGGTCCCCCTCGCAAACCGTCAAATCAAAACTGGTGTACAGATTCCCTGAGCCTACTGGGCTCTATCGGATTATCTACATTTGAAACGGTGTAATGGATGGGGAGTCAAGCCTCCACCACATCACTTCCGTAGCTGCAAATTCCAGTTTACTAACTACTTTGACACTAAAAAAGTTCATTTCTAATGTCTCTGTGGCTCATTTGGGTACTCAACTTCCAACCTGTGTCCCCTTGTTTCCGCGTCCCCTCCAATGTTGAATAGTTCATCCCTGTTTACCCGGTCGATTCCCCGGAAGATTTTGTAGGTTGTGATCATGTCACCCCTGACTTCCTTCTGTGCTTCCAGTGTCGTAAGGTGCATTTCCCGCAGCCTTTCCTCATAACTCTGCCTCTTAGTTCTGGGACTAGGCTAGTAGCATACCGTTATGTTAACTTTTCCCAGCTTCGTCTTGTGCTTGACAAGGTACGGGCTCCACGCCGGGGCCGCATACTTCAGGGAATTGGTCTTACATATGTGGGGTACCAGATTCTGAATGATTCCTTACAACAGGTTACTGAACAGCCGTAGTCTGGATTGTTGAGCCAGCCTCCTTGCATATGCCGCAGACGTTATTCTCTGTATTTGGGCTTCAGGCAGACAGGTTTAGGTGTGATAATCAACTTCCTAGATCCTTCTCTTCTGTCTGTTCCATTAAAGTACTTCCATCTCCTATTCTGTAATCCTGTGTCTTGGCCTCCTGTTTAAACTGCCTATTTTCATTACTTCGCATTTACGTTGGGTTTGAACTTCAACAGCCAGTTGCTGGACCATTCACTCATTCTAGGTCAGCTGTATGCCTCCTAACTAAATCATCCTCTGTTCAATCCGCCTCATAAATTGTTGCATCGTCCGGCAAACATTGAGAGGAACGAATCTATAAAACCCTCTGGGAAATCATTTACATATACCAGAAACAGTATAGGTCCAAGGACTGACCCCTGCGGGACGCCACATGTAACGTCTCACCAATCTGAGACTTCACCCCTCCACAGACTCGTTGTCTCCTTGTTGCTTAGGTAACATTCTCTATCTCACCACCGGAGTACCTTCCCTTTCACTCCACACTGCATCTTCCACTTTCGCACTAGCCTCTTGTTGGCACTGTATCAAAGGCTTTCGGACAAGCCCATAAAATGCAGTCTGCCCGCCCGTCTCTTTCTTGCCTTATTTTTGGTACCTGTCATAGAATGGGGCAAGTAACCCTGTGAGGCAGGACCTGCCATCCCTGAACCATGTTGGGATGTTGCGGTGTTACAAAGTTCCTTCGCTTCCAAAGATGCTCCCGAGTTTTTTTGCGCACAATCTTCTCCATCAGCTTGCATGGTGTGTGTGTGGTGTGTGTGTGTGTGTGTGTGTATTCACTGGTAGATTGTATTCACTTAGTTGTATTTAACGGGGGTTGAGCTTTGCTCTTTATCGGCGGCCGCCTTTCGACTGTCAATCAACGGGTTTACTAACGACTTTTTTTTTCCACACGCACAGCACACACACACGTCTGCTAGCCCCAGGAAGCAGCCCCGTGACAACTGACTAACACGTCCCCAGGTACCTATTGTACTGCTAGGTAACAGAGGGAATAATCAGGGTGATAAGAAACTTGTGCTCATTGTTTCTCGCCGGTGGCGGGAATCGAACCCGCGCCACAGAATTACGAATCCTGCACGCTATCCACCAGGCTACCATGGCCCCTCTATTCCACCAGGCGACCTGGCACCTGTGTGTGTGTGTGTGTGTGTGATGGTGTGTTGTGAGTGTGAGTATGAGTTGGACCAAACGCGCGTCAGCAGGCCACTTCCCCCCCCCCCCTATGTAGTTCAGTGTGTTTGATAGATGAGTTGAGAGGACGAACACGATTGTTGCTCAAAACCTGTGTCAGGTGAAGTGACGTGAGGATTGGCGCCGGGGGAAGGTGCGGTGCGGGGCGAGGTAACCCACCGGAGGAGCAGCATCCAGGTACAAACACGGTACCGGAGGGTACGATATGTTAGCTAGTATGTCGATAAGATGGTTACGATATGTCGATAATGTTACGATATGCCGTATGTTACGATATGTCGGAATGTTACGATATGTCGATAAGGTTACGATATTTTGGCTTCCTCTGGAATCGCGAAATACAATGTATATACTTAACGCCATACAAGTTGAATGAAAATTCCGGTAATTACTGCATGTGTTGTTGTAGTCAGACGTGGTTTTTATCTTGTAGCAATGCCGAATTGTTAGTTACAATTTATTACTTATGGCAAGTTCTATATATTAATAATTCTCGTCTCATTATAATCTTACAAGCGCTGAGTCCAACATCAACAAAAATCGCTCAGCCCTTAAAGTATCAGTTGTACCTTATTAAGATATGTGCTCAAATTTGAATTTTTGACTTTTACATCTATTCAACTCAGCCAGAGAAGTAACGGATTATATATATA
>WNGS01111181.1:18944493-18959676 GCA_020271785.1 Procambarus virginalis | reverse complement strand
TACTGTGTCAGAAGTCCAAAATTGCGAAAGCTCTCCGCTTTTTCTCCATTGAGTTCCTCGGTCATAGAATTCTGTGGAATTTATGAAGCAAAGATGTACCATCCTCAGTCCCATGCTGGTGCTACAATGACTCCTCTCTCCAAACGTTCGACTATCCTCATCCTTACAGTCTTGTACTTACCATGCATGATAGGTAAGGATCAGAGGATTGTTTAGGACCTCCTGTCTCTCTCTCCCACTTAATATATTGACACTCTTCCAACTTTCTGGTAGCTCTCATGTCTGTGGTGTCACTTTATGTATCATAGTAAGTGGCCATGAGTGGGCATGGGCTCGGTCTCTTGGGCATGGGCATGGGCTCGGTCATCGTGGCTTGGTGATGGCTTTCCTCAGAGTTCTCTTGCTAATGGTATTCCTTAAAGAAATTAGTCTCCTCATTAATTCGCCTGTCTTCTGCCTCCTGATTCCTTTCTTGTACAGTTTATTCCTATTTCCAAAAGATATTTTTTTCTCTTGTATATATATAGATATATATATATAGATATATATAATATATATATATATATATATCGTATATATATATATATATATATATATATATATAGATATATATATATATATATATATCTATATATATATTATATATATATATCTTATAATGTTTTGGCAATGGGGAGGACGATTTTGGTATGGAGAAGAGTTCCCCCTTGTTACTTTTGTGCAGTGTGCTGTGTAGCATAGGAATATTGTCTCCTATTATCTCTTCCCCCCCCCCATCACACTCTTCCCCATCACACTCTTCCCCCCCAATCACACTCTTCCCCCCCAATCACACTCTTCCCCCACCAAGCACACTCTTCCCCCACCAATCACACTCTTCCCCCACCAATCACACTCTTCCCCACCAATCACACACTTCCCACCAATCACACTTCCCCCCCAGCACACTCTTCCCCGTCAAACACTTGTGTGGGGCACTGCCCTTCACAGTGCCATAGTGTGACACACTGCCCTTCACAGTGCCATAGTGTGACACACTGCCCTTCACGGTGCCATAGTGTGACACACTGCCCTTCACAGTGCCATAGTGTGACACACTGCCCTTCACAGTGCCATAGTGTGACACTGCCCTTCACAGTGCCATAGTGTGACACACTGCCCTTCACAGTGCCATAGTGTGACACACTGCCCTTCACAGTGCCATAGTGTGACACACTGCCCTTCACAGTGCCATAGTGTGACACACTGCCCTTCACAGTGCCATAGTGTGACACACTGCCCTTCACAGTGCCATACTGTGACACACTGCCCTTCACAGTGCCATACTGTGACACTCTGCCCTTCACGGTGCCATACTGTGACACACTGCCCTTCACAGTGCCATACTGTGACACACTGCCCTTCACAGTGCCATACTGTGACACACTGCCCTTCACAGTGCCATAGTGTGACACTCTGCCCTTCACAGTGCCATACTGTTACACACTGCCCTTCACAGTGCCATACTGTGACACACTGCCCTTCACAGTGCCTTAGTGTGACACTCTGCCCTTCACAGTGCCATACTGTTACACACTGCCCTTCACAGTGCCATACTGTGACACACTGCCCTTCACAGTGCCATACTGTGACACACTGCCCTTCACAGTGCCATAGTGTGACACTCTGCCCTTCACAATGCCATACTGTTACACACTGCCCTTCACAGTGCCATACTGTTACACACTGCCCTTCACAGTGCCATACTGTGACACACTGCCCTTCACAGTGCCATAGTGTGACACTCTGCCCTTCACAGTGCCATACTGTGACACACTGCCCTTCACAGTGCCATAGTGTGACACTCTGCCCTTCACAGTGCCATACTGTGACACACTGCCCTTCACAGTGCCATACTGTGACACACTGCCCTTCACAGTGCCATAGTGTGACACTCTGCCCTTCACGTGCCATAGTGTGACACTCTGCCCTTCACAGTGCCATACTGTTACACACTGCCCTTCACAGTGCCATACTGTGACACACTGCCCTTCACAGTGCCATAGTGTGACACTCTGCCCTTCACAGTGCCATAGTGTGACACACTGCCCTTCACAGTGCCATAGTGTGACACTCTGCCCTTCACAGTGCCATAGTGTGACACTCTGCCCTTCACAGTGCCATAGTGTGACACAGTGCCATAGTGTGACACTCTGCCCTTGACAGTGCCATAGTGTGACACTCTGCCCTTCACGGTGCCATAGTGTGACACTCTGCCCTTCACAGTGCCATACTGTGACACACTGCCCTTCACAGTGCCATACTGTGACACTCTGCCCTTCACAGTGCCATACTGTGACACACTGCCCTTCACAGTGCCATAGTGTGACAATCTGCCCTTCACAGTGCCATACTGTGACACACTGCCCTTCACAGTGCCATACTGTGACACACTGCCCTTCACAGTGCCATAGTGTGACACTGCCCTTCACAGTGCCATAGTGTGACACTCTGCCCTTCACGGTGCCATAGTGTGACACTCTGCCCTTCACGGTGCCATAGTGTGACACTCTGCCCTTCACAGTGCCATAGTGTGACACTCTGCCCTTCACGGTGCCATAGTGTGACACTCTGCCCATCACGGTGCCATAGTGTGACACTCTGCCCTTCACAGTGCCATAGTGTGACACTCTGCCCTTCACGGTGCCATAGTGTGACACTCTGCCCTTCACGGTGTCATAGTGTGACACTCTGCCCTTCACATTGCCATAGTGTGACACTGCCCTTCACGGTGCCATAGTGTGACACTCTGCCCTTCACGGTGCCATAGTGTGACACTCTGCCCTTCACAGTGCCATAGTGTGACACTCTGCCCTTCACGGTGCCATAGTGTGACACTCTGCCCTTCACAGTGCCATACTGTGACACACTGCCCTTCACAGTGCCATACTGTGACACTCTGCCCTTCACAGTGCCATACTGTGACACACTGCCCTTCACAGTGCCATAGTGTGACAATCTGCCCTTCACAGTGCCATACTGTGACACACTGCCCTTCACAGTGCCATACTGTGACACACTGCCCTTCACAGTGCCATAGTGTGACACTGCCCTTCACAGTGCCATAGTGTGACACTCTGCCCTTCACGGTGCCATAGTGTGACACTCTGCCCTTCACGGTGCCATAGTGTGACACTCTGCCCTTCACAGTGCCATAGTGTGACACTCTGCCCTTCACGGTGCCATAGTGTGACACTCTGCCCTTCACGGTGCCATAGTGTGACCACTGCCCTTCACGGTGTCATAGTGTGACACTCTGCCCTTCACATTGCCATAGTGTGACACTGCCCTTCACGGTGCCATAGTGTGACACTCTGCCCTTCACGGTGCCATAGTGTGACACTCTGCCCTTCACAGTGCCATAGTGTGACACTCTGCCCTTCACGGTGCCATAGTGTGACACTCTGCCCTTCACAGTGCCATAGTGTGACACTCTGCCCTTCACGGTGCCATAGTGTGACACTCTGCCCTTCACAGTGCTATAGTGTGACACTCTGCCCTTCACGGTGCCATAGTGTGACACTCTGCCCTTCACGGTGCCATAGTGTGACACTGCCCTTCACGGTGCCATAGTGTGACACTCTGCCCTTCACGGTGCCATAGTGTGACACTCTGCCCTTCACGGTGCCATAGTGTGACACTCTGCCCTTCACGGTGCCATAGTGTGACACTGCCCTTCACGGTGCCATAGTGTGACACTCTGCCCTTCACGGTGCCATAGTGTGACACTCTGCCCTTCACGGTGCCATAGTGTGACACTCTGCCCTTCACAGTGCCATAGTGTGACACACTGCCCTTCACAGTGCCATAGTGTGACACTCTGCCCTTCACGGTGCCATAGTGTGACACTGCCCTTCACGGTGTCATAGTGTGACACTCTGCCCTTCACATTGCCATAGTGTGACACTCTGCCCTTCACGGTGCCATAGTGTGACACTCTGCCCTTCACAGTGCCATAGTGTGACACTCTGCCCTTCACGGTGCCATAGTGTGGACACTCTGCCCTTCACAGTGCCATACTGTGACACACTGCCCTTCACAGTGCCATACTGTGACACTCTGCCCTTCACAGTGCCATAGTGTGACACTCTGCCCTTCACAGTGCCATAGTGTGACACTCTGCCCTTCACAGTGCCATACTGGGACACACTGCCCTTCACAGTGCCATACTGTGACACACTGCCCTTCACAGTGCCATAGTGTGACACTGCCCTTCACAGTGCCATAATGTGACACTCTGCCCTTCACGGTGCCATAGTGTGACACTCTGCCCCTTCACAGTGCCATACTGTGACACACTGCCCTTCACAGTGCCATAGTGTGACACCACTGCCCTTCACAGTGCCATAGTGTGACACTCTGCCCTTCACAGTGCATAGTGTGACACTCTGCCCTTCACAGTGCCATAGTGTGACACTCTGCCCTTCACAGTGCCATAGTGTGACACTGCCCTTCACGGTGCCATAGTGTGACACTCTGCCCTTCACAGGCCATAGTGTGACACTCTGCCCTTCACGGTGCCATAGTGTGACACTCTGCCCTTCACAGTGCCATAGTGTGACACTCTGCCCTTCACAGTGCCATAGTGTGACACTCTGCCCTTCACGGTGCCATAGTGTGACACTCTGCCCTTCACGGTGCCATAGTGTGACACTCTGCCCTTCACGGTGCCATAGTGTGCACTCTGCCCTTCACAGTGCCATAGTGTGACACTCTGCCCTTCACGGTGCCATAGTGTGACACTGCCCTTCACAGTGCCATAGTGTGACACACTGCCCTTCACAGTGCCATAGTGTGACACTCTGCCCTTCACAGTGCCATAGTGTGACACTCTGCCCTTCACAGTGCCATAGTGTGACACTCTGCCCTTCACAGTGCCATAGTGTGACACTCTGCCCTTCACAGTGCCATAGTGTGACACTCTGCCCTTCACAGTGCCATAGTGTGACACTCTGCCCTTCACAGTGCCATAGTGTGACACTCTGCCCTTCACGGTGCCATAGTGTGACACTCTGCCCTTCACGGTGCCATAGTGTGACACTCTGCCCTTCACAGTGCCATAGTGTGACTCTGCCCTTCACGGTGCCATAGTGTGACACTCTGCCCTTCACGGTGCCATAGTGTGACACTCTGCCCTTCACAGTGCCATAGTGTGACACTCTGCCCTTCACGGTGCCATAGTGTGACACTCTGCCCTTCACGTGCCATAGTGTGACACTCTGCCCTTCACAGTGCCATAGTGTGACACTGCCCTTCACGGTGCCATAGTGTGACACTCTGCCCTTCACGGTGCCATAGTGTGACACTCTGCCCTTCACGGTGCCATAGTGTGACACTTGCCCTTCACGGTGCCATAGTGTGACACTCTGCCTTCACGGTGCCATAGTGTGACACTCTGCCCTTCACGGTGCCATAGTGTGACACTCTGCCCTTCACAGTGCCATAGTGTGACACTGCCCTTCACAGTGCCATAGTGTGACACTCTGCCCTTCACAGTGCCATAGTGTGACACTCTGCCCTTCACAGTGCCATAGTGTGACACTCTGCCCTTCACAGTGCCATAGTGTGACACTCTGCCCTTCATGCCATAGTGTGACACTCTGCCCCTCACGGTGCCATAGTGTGACACTCTGCCCTTCACGGTGCCATAGTGTGACACTCTGCCTTTCACAGTGCCATAGTGTGACACTCTGCCCTTCACAGTGCCATAGTGTGACACTCTGCCCTTCACGTGCCATAGTGTGACACCTCTGCCCTTCACAGTGCCATAGTGTGACACTCTGCCCTTCACAGTGCCATAGTGTAACACTGCCTTCACAGTGCCATAGTGTGAACACTCTGCCCTTCACAGTGCCATGTCGTAAAAAGTAATTATGTATTACCTGCCTAGTTGATTACCTTCGTTTACCTTATTACTCATAATTACCTCATTTACTCACCACTCACGGCGCCCTCACCTCAGTGATTACCAAGTGTTGACTGNTGTTGGAAGCTGACTCCATACCCAGTTTCAAATGTAGATACGACAGAGCCAGTAGGCTCAGGAATCTGTACACCAGTTGATAGTCAAGAGGCGGGACCAGAGAGCCGTAGCTCAACCCCCGCAAGCACACCTACGCTAGTACAGAAGAGAAAAGTGGTGATATTGAGTGATGTTCCTGTAGCCGACCCATCGAGAGAGTGGGTAAGCCCTCTGTGGTTAATGCTGGCTCCTATGTACGGTTCTTAATTGAAATCCTCAGATTAGGCAAAATTGTAATTAATTTTGTCAATAAAGATGTTAATACTAATTATAATTTGTTAACTTCAGACCTGAGGACCTTCTTGCTCTCTACGACCCACACTTAAATATAATTCCCTCTCGACTATCCTCCCACTCTTGCGTGTATCCTCTCACTCTTGCGTGTATCCTCTCACTCTTGCGTGTATCCTCTCACTCTTGCGAGTATCCTCTCACTCTTGCGTGTATCCTCTCACTCTTGCGTGTATCCTCTCACTCTTGCGTGTATCCTCTCACTCTTGCGTGTATCCTCTCACTCTTGCGTGTATCCTCTCACTCTTGCGTGTATCCTCCCACTCTTGCGTGTATCCTCCCACTCTTGCGAGTATCCTCTCACTCTTGCGTGTATCCTCCCACTCTTGCGTGTATCCTCCCACTCTTGCGTGTATCCTCCCACTCTTGCGTGTATCCTCCCACTCTTGCGTGTATCCTCCCACTCTTGCGTGTATCCTCCCACTCTTGCGAGTATCCTCCCACTCTTGCGTGTATCCTCCCACTCTTGCGAGTATCCTCCCACTCTTGCGTGTGTCCTCCCACTCTTGCGTGTGTCCTCTCACTCTTGCGTGTATCCTCTCACTCTTGCGTGTATCCTCTCACTCTTGCGTGTGTCCTCTCACTCTTGCGTGTATCCTCCCACTCTTGCGTGTGTCCTCCCACTCTTGCGTGTATCCTCTCACTCTTGCGTGTATCCTCTCACTCTTGCGTGTGTCCTCTCACTCTTGCGTGTATCCTCTCACTCTTGCGTGTGTCCTCTCACTCTTGCGTGTATCCTCTCACTCTTGCGTGTATCCTCTCACTCTTGCGTGTGTCCTCCCACTCTTGCGAGTATCCTCTCACTCTTGCGAGTATCCTCTCACTCTTGCGTGTATCCTCCCACTCTTGCGTGTATCCTCCCACTCTTGCGTGTGTCCTCCCACTCTTGCGTGTATCCTCTCACTCTTGCGAGTATCCTCTCACTCTTGCGTGTGTCCTCTCACTCTTGCGTGTATCCTCTCACTCTTGCGAGTATCCTCTCACTCTTGCGAGTATCCTCTCACTCTTGCGTGTGTCCTCCCACTCTTGCGTGTGTCCTCTCACTCTTGCGAGTATCCTCTCACTCTTGCGAGTATCCTCTCACTCTTGCGTGTATCCTCTCACTCTTGCGTGTATCCTCTCACTCTTGCGAGTATCCTCTCACTCTTGCGAGTATCCTCTCACTCTTGCGTGTATCCTCTCACTCTTGCGTGTATCCTCTCACTCTTGCGAGTATCCTCTCACTCTTGCGTGTGTCCTCTCACTCTTGCGAGTATCCTCTCACTCTTGCGAGTATCCTCTCACTCTTGCGTGTATCCTCTCACTCTTGCGTGTATCCTCTCACTCTTGCGAGTATCCTCTCACTCTTGCGAGTATCCTCTCACTCTTGCGTGTATCCTCCCACTCTTGCGAGTATCCTCTCACTCTTGCGAGTATCCTCTCACTCTTGCGAGTATCCTCCCACTCTTGCGTGTGTCCTCTCACTCTTGCGAGTATCCTCTCACTCTTGCGAGTATCCTCTCACTCTTGCGTGTATCCTCTCACTCTTGCGTGTATCCTCTCACTCTTGCGAGTATCCTCTCACTCTTGCGAGTATCCTCTCATTCTTGCGTGTGTCCTCCCACTCTTGCGTGTGTCCTCTCACTCTTGCGAGTATCCTCTCACTCTTGCGAGTATCCTCTCACTCTTGCGTGTATCCTCTCACTCTTGCGTGTATCCTCTCACTCTTGCGAGTATCCTCTCACTCTTGCGAGTATCCTCTCACTCTTGCGAGTATCCTCTCACTCTTGCGAGTATCCTCTCACTCTTGCGTGTATCCTCTCACTCTTGCGAGTATCCTCCCACTCTTGCGTGTATCCTCCCACTCTTGCGAGTATCCTCTCACTCTTGCGTGTATCCTCTCACTCTTGCGAGTATCCTCCCACTCTTGCGTGTATCCTCCCACTCTTGCGAGTATCCTCCCACTCTTGCGAGTATCCTCCCACTCTTGCGAGTATCCTCCCACTCTTGCGAGTATCCTCCCACTCTTGCGAGTATCCTCCCACTCTTGCGAGTATCCTCTCACTCTTGCGAGTATCCTCCCACTCTTGCGAGTATCCTCCCACTCTTGCGAGTATCCTCCCACTCTTGCGAGTATCCTCCCACTCTTGCGAGTATCCTCCCACTCTTGCGAGTATCCTCCCACTCTTGCGAGTATCCTCTCACTCTTGCGAGTATCCTCCCACTCTTGCGTGTATCCTCCCACTCTTGCGAGTATCCTCTCACTCTTGCGTGTATCCTCTCACTCTTGCGTGTATCCTCCACTCTTGCGTGTATCCTCCCACTCTTGCGTGTATCCTCCCACTCTTGCGTGTGTCCTTCACCCCCTCTTTCAACTGTCCTTCCCCCACTGTTGTTGCGGTGGAGCTTGTTAGGCTTCTCTTGATGGTTGTTGTGGTGGGTTAGGCGGGAGTTGTGGTTGTTGTGGTGGGTTAGGCAGGAGTTGTGGTTGTTGTGGTGGGTTAGGCAGGAGTTGTGGTTGTTGTGGTGGGTTAGGCAGGAGTTGTGGTTGTGGTGGTGGGTTAGGCAGGAGTTGTGGTTGTTGGGTGGGTTAGGCAGGAGTTGTGGTTGTTGTGGTTGGTAGGCAGGAGTGTGTTGTTGTGGTGGTTTAGGCAGGAGTTGTGGTTGTTGTGGTGGGTTAGGCAGGAGTTGTGGTGTTGTGGTGGTTAGGCAGGAGTGTGGTTGTGTGGTGGGTTAGGCAGGAGTTGTGGTTGTTGTGGTTTAGGCCTCCCGCCCCGTGACCGGGACGTCCTCGTCTACAGAATAACCCGTTTTTTTTAATGAAGATTCCATCGGTATTTCCTAATTAAAAGGCTCGGAGGATAAAGTTAGGCCTAAGTTGGTGACTGTTTGCTCCCAGTACTTACTAGATATGCCAAGGGCCAGATTCACGAAGCAATTACGCAAGCACTTATAAACCTGTACAACTATCCTCAATCTCTGACGGCTTTGGTTACATTTATTAAACAGTATACAAGCATGAAAACTTGTCAGTCAACTGTTGAACGTTGTAAACAGCCTCATGCTCCTTCGGATCTCATTAACTGTTTAATAATTGTAAACAAAGCCGCCAAAGATTTGAGAAAAGATGGACTTGTTCGTAAGTGCTTACGTAACAGCTTCGTGAATCTGACCCCTGGTTCTTCATACTCGACCTACTGCTGGTATACCGACCTCAAGTCGACCTCTCGAGTGTCACCTGATACTGGTATAAGGGAAAGAGTTGCCTGTAAAACATTGAAGGGAGCCATTAATTCAGATCCACTTCAGTAGGCGCCAGACAAGCATGCAACTGTTTAATTTTGTAACTTTATTTTGAAAAATTGGGCCTTGACTCGGCTTGCTTAAACTACATCATGACAACACAAGCCTGGCCCCCAGGCTTGTGTTATGATAGAAAACCTCTCGAAACCGCCTACAGGTAAATTTCAGATGTAAACACGTCGCGGGTGATGGATGGCCATACACAGCCATCAAATCTGTCCCTCCAGCACCATCAACCACTCGGGTTATTAAGAGTTAAATCCGTGTTTACAGCAGTGATTATGAGGCACATGAGAGGGTGTACGATATGGGGTCAGACTCCCACAACCCCATCAACCAGGTATCAACCAATCGGTACGTGTGGAGCGGGAACATCCTATGTTCCTGGTTCACTAGAAAAGAGACGAGAGAGATACCCAATAATATACACGTGGAAAATACTGGAGGGCCAGGTCCCAAATCTACACAGTAAAATAACAACGTACTGGAGTGAACGATATGGAAGAAAATGCAGAATAGAACCAGTGAAGAGCAGAGGTGCCATAGGCACAATCAGAGAACACTGTATAAACATCAGAGGTCCGCGGTTGTTCAACGTCCTCCCAGCAAGCATAAGAAATATTGCCCCAACAAAGGTGGGTGTATTCAAGAGGAACTTGATGAGTTCTTGCAAGAAGTGCCGTACCAACCGGGCTGTGGTAGATACGTAGGTCTGCTGCGGGCCGCTCCAAGCAACAGCCTGTTGGAACAAGTTATCGCAAGTCAAGCCTGGCCTCAGGTCGGGCTCGGAGAGCAGTAGAACTCTCAGAATCCTCTCCAGGTATGCTCCATGTATATATTTCATGAGGTTACAAGCTGCATCATATATTATTCATGTTTCAACTTACGAATTTGAAATGCAAACAAAATAAAAAAAATTAAATAAATGCTCTTCATTCCTTAATATGGACAAGCAGATCTTCCAATATACAAGATTCAATTTAACAGTTGCATAATTTATTGTGCAATATATAGGGCAGGAGGTCTAAAAGTGCTTTACAGTTTCACGTTGAATAATGTAGTGTTCAAGTGAATGATTTAAAGGTTTGTCACGGAGTTTACAAGCTGAATATTCTGGTAGTGGCTCAGCTCATTAATTTGCCAAATGTGTCTATAGTTAAGGGTAATTCGCGCAATGACCACATTACATTGTCTGGTCCAATTACCATACAAATGGTTGTTAATGCATAAGTTGTCATAGCTTTTAATATCACAACTTTCTGGGCGTTGGACGTTCTTGGTTCTAAATATTAAGCAATCTACCAGCGTGTGGGGAGGAACCCGTCTACCAGCGTGTGTCGGGGAAGGAACCCGTCTACCGGCGTGTGTCAGGGAAGGAACCCGTCTACCGGCGTGTGTCAGGGAAGGAACCCGTCTGCCGGCTTGTGTCAGGGAAGGAACCCGTCTACCGGCGTGTGTCAGGGAAGGAACCCGTCTACCGGCGTGTGTCAGGGAAGGAACCCGTCTGCCTGTGTGTGTCAGGGAAGGAACCCGTCTACCGGCGTGTGTCAGGGAAGAAACCCGTCTACCGGCGTGTGTCCGGAAAGGAACCCGTCTACCGGCGTGTATCAGGGAAGAAACCCGTCTACCGGCGTGTGTCAGGGAAGGAACCCGTCTACCGGCGTGTATCAGGGAAGAAACCCGTCTACCGGCGTGTGTCAGGGAAGGAACCCGTCTACCGGCGTGTGTCCGGGAAGGAACCCGTCTACCGGCGTGTATCCGGGAAGGAACCCGTCTACCTGCGTGTGTCGGGGGAAGGAACCAGTCTACCGATGTGTATCAGGGAAGGAACCCGTCTACCTGCGTGTGTCAGGGAAGGAACCCGTCTACCAGCGCGTGTGTGTGTGTGTGTGTGTCAAGAGGTGCGTGGTGACCGCAAGCATCACATTACCTTGCAAGTGTTGGCATGACTGATGGCGGCCACCACCACCACCACCACCACCACCATCCTCTCTCTTCCATTATGTAGGAAATGGCGGCTTCTCCAACCATATGTGGCGAGATACGTGTCTCGTACAGGAATGTCAAGAAGGTCTTTAGTGATACAGTCTGCCATTTTTGGTTCCTTGGGCGAGCGCCCGTTCCTATTATACCTACCTCCTGTCTAATTTTTGTATTGTTTATTGTGCATCCCATGCTCATCCTGTGAGCGGTAGCGCAAAAAGGATTACCGAGGGCACAAAAGGTCTTTGTTAGACCTCCACTTCAGCCTGGTTGGTCCGGCACTTCTTACAAACATTTATCTAGATGCCTCTTGAATACATCCACCTTTGTCCCGGTGGTACTCCTAATGCTTAGCTGGGAGGGTGTTAGACAGCCATGGATCCCTGATGTTCAGACAGTGCTCTCTGATTGTGCCTATGGCACCTCTATACTCCTCACTGGTTCTATTCTGCATTTCCTTCCGTATCTTTCGCTCCAGTATGTTATTCTACCGTGCAAATTTGGGACCTGGCCTTCAAGTATCTCTCCATGTTCCAACACATAGTTGAGACCTCATGGCTTGTGTAAGATCCTCTGTTGTGGGCGACAGTGAATACGAACAGCATCCTCACTATAGTAAGACGTCATTGAGTTACTCAGAGTAGGCAAAATTGTATATTAAAGGTCAATAAAGATGTTAATCATCATTGACTTTGTGTATTCCGGTGGAGCCGCTCGAACGCGTTTCAACCCCATTAACTGACTGGGTTGATTTTTTGCCACTGTGTAATGCTTTTGTGTGTGTGTGTGTGTGTGTGTGTGTGTGTGTGTGTGTGTGTGTGTGTGTGTGTGTGTGTGTGTGTGTGTGTGTGTGTATTTTGACATGAAGCAAGATAACATCGCCAGGCCTCAAATTTTCTCTAAGATGAGGCGAGTTACCGTTCCCCAGGCTGTTGTAGAGACGTTGTGGCTCAAGCTGTTGAGGTGAAAAGGGATGGTGCAACATGACCTGCCAAGCACGTGTGGTGACCTCGCCTGGGTCAGGGTCAAACAGCGACACAACACAAAGCCAGTAAATAAAGTTACACCCGCCTGGAGGCGATAGAAAGTCACTACAAGAGTCTCTCACATTTCATCACGGTTGATTTTGAGCCGTGATGGAAAATTCTCTTTTTCGTTTCCCCAAGACCTTTGAACCTTTGAGTTTATAGCGGTGACCTTGCGTTAATTCCGGGGGTCAAGGTCTCCGCGGCCCGGTCTCTGATCAGGTCTCTTTAGCAGGCCTATGGCCAGGCCTACCTCAGCTTGGCTGTCTGGTGTAACAAATTTGGTTCACCTGAAGAGGGTGAACTGGTTGGTCCGTAATTTATTGCAAGGGAAAGCACTTATCTCCCTAGGTAAGGCCTGGGGGGTCATCATTTACGCAAGCACATGCGAAACCTTTACATCTTTGAAAACATCTCCTCAACCGCGGCGGGTTTTACGTTTGTTAAACAGCTTATGAACCTCGAAACAGTATGAGGTTGTTGTTTATAATAACAACAACAACCTTAAGGGTACCTTGTACAGGACCCCGAGTGAGTGCGCTTGTACAGGACCCCGAGTGAGTGCGCTTTTACAGGACCCCGAGTGTGTGCGCTTGTACAGGACCCCGAGTGTGTGCGCTTGTACAGGACCCCGAGTGAGTGCGCTTTTACAGGACCCCGAGTGTGTGCGCTTGTACAGGACCCCGAGTGTGTGCGCTTGTACAGGACCTCGAGTGAGTGCGCTTGTACAAGACCCCGAGTGAGTGCGCTTGTACAGGACCCCGAGTGAGTGTGCTTGTACAGGACCCCGAGTGAGTGTGCTTGTACAGGACCCCGAGTGAGTGTTCACCATGACCACTTTTCCAGGTGGTCCGGTAGAGCCAATCTTGATGACCTGCGTCTTACAGCGCCGCGTGACCCTAGTCTCCCCTGGTTCCCCTGGTGCCTGGTCCTCGAGGTTTCCACCATTCTCTCTCTCCTTTACTATTTCAGTCGCATCTTCCGCTCTCTTTCACGTTCTCCCCCCCCCCTCCCACCTCTCTAATTGTGAGGATGGAGCAACACTCCCACGTTCACCCTTGGGGCCCCCCCCCCCACACTGGACCCCACACTGGACCCCACACTGGACACACACTCACTAAGTAATACAATACTTGCGGCTGCCTTGGATTGATTTTGTTTTGATTTCGTCTCGTGACTTGTTTGATGGTGGAAGCGTCTTGGATTTTTTTTTCAACTCAGGTGGGTACAGGAACACACGACTGCTGACTCTGGTTAGCAGGCTGGCAGTTTTCACTTCCCATAGCTCGTGGTAAGCCTTGCCCAATAGTTTTCCCCGGAACCCACTAACCGGTTAGCAACCAGGTACCCATTTGTGGCTGGGTTGAATATGAGGCAAAGGGTTAGCGCCTAGTCAATCCTCCCTGTCCAAGACTCAAACCCAGACCAAATCGCTGGCGAAGTGCAGTGTGAGTTTGTCACCACTGCGCCAGCGGGACTTTGACAAGTCTTGGAGCCTATGCACCTCGGGTGAGACAAGTAGGCTAGGCTATAGGCTAGGGGAAGCGAACACAGATAAACGTCTGTGGCGTTTCCTGGAGGAGTGTACATAGAACTGTGTACACAGATCTTTCGGGGGTGTACACAGAACTGTGTACACGTGTATGCGTCGGCATCTGTGAATAATTGACCACATACAGTATTGTACTCTCTTTTACCGACTTAAGTTCATTCTAAGAAAGCTCCTAGGTACACCGGTGTGAAGCATCTATAGTTAACTCGACCCTTGTTATGTGGTGGGCAGCATCATGTCTTAACAGACCGTTCTCAAATTTGTTTTACCGTGTTAAGTACGAACTTGGGTTCGTACGGTTCTCTACCAACATAGCAACCCACCTTACTATCGACCCGAGGCTCATTAACCCGAAGATACGTCGTTGTTCTGGTGTTAGTAATTGTGCCAATTTGTTCAAATTGCGGTGCATTAAGTGGGAGGACAGGCTAGCTGTTCACAGAGAGGCTGATACGGGCCTCATTGGCGCTAGAATGGTGAGAGAACCTTAAGATACTCTTAATTCACATTTGATGACGGGTGTTTCGAACCCTGTCTCGAACCCTGTCTTCGTACGCTCAAGTATTACGCGGTGTCTTCGTGCCAGACTTCATATCTCTTAATGAGGACTGGCAGTGTGTGGTTTTGAGGCATATTGGACCCCGGTTCGAGTCCTAGCTAGTTCTTAAATGGCCACATCTGTCGCAGAAAAACTGGAAAAAAAATATATATTAAAAACATGTTTGTTGCCTAACGCCACTAGCTGTGAGCTTCAGTTTGCTCTATATTCGTCACATAATTTAATTGCAGTATTTTTGTTTTTGTTTTATTTTTTTCCGTGTTTATTGCCCGATGCGAGTCGTTATCTTGTGCTCCCCTTCTCCTTGTTTTCTACACCATTACATTTTATGATTTTCCTCGTAATTTATATTTCCAGTTTTTCCCCCCCTCTGCCGGTGTTTACTAATGGCCCCTTACCGCCTCGCCCCTCGTCACTCCCTTATTCACTT
>WNGS01111181.1:18871383-18881480 GCA_020271785.1 Procambarus virginalis | reverse complement strand
TTGTGAGACAGCTATGCGTTATCCCCTGATACACTAAAAAAACGCAGAGATAGTCATCACTTCATAAAGGAGGAAATAGGCAGAGGCAAAAAATACACGCAACCCGATAGCACTAACCATCGCACATCCATAAAATTTTTGAGTAGAGTTTCAAAGAAGTGAGATATCACAAAACTACATGGAATCACAAGCATCTCCATAACCCACGGACAACATGGTTTTCAGAAAGGCGGGCGCTCTCTTGCCTGTCGCGTTGCTGGGCCACTATGATATGGCATTAGATGCTATGGAAGACAAACAAAACGCATGTAATTTACACAGATTGCGCAAAAGCTTTGATAAATGTGGACCAGGGTTTATTGCCATAAAATGCGTTCAAAGGAATTACCGGAAAGTAGGCAGATGGATCTACAATATTTCCTGACCAACAGGAAAACCCAATTGTGTAATAGTCATCCGAAATAAAATCAGCCCATCAGCCGTTAAGACTCAGTCCCCAAGGGTACTGTGATGCTCCAGCACTTTTTCTCATCCTTATACGGGAGCATAGACAGAAACACAACCTAGACTGTATCATCCTTTGCAGATGACATTAGATTTTCATGAGAGGAGGCAAGCAACAGAGGACACGGCTACACCTCAAATCAGGATGTAGATCAGGTCTTCCTATGGCACAGAAAATAATAATGGTGTTGTTTTTAACGAAGTTAAGTTTCCAGCTCATGCGCTATGGAAAAAATGAAAATATAAAACACGGAAACCACGTACAAAACTCAGGCAACATCATAACATAGAACGAAAGGGCCAATGTAAAAGATCTGGGTGTACTCATGTCGGAAGGATGCTTACCTTTAAAGAAACACAATAAAGTAGCCGGCCACAACCTGCCAAGAAAAATGACCGGTCGGATAAAAGAACTTTTCACATTGGAGATGCCTATACCAATGATGATACTTTTCGCCCAAGCGCTTGTGCTCTCTAGAGTGGAGTACATGCTGCACAATGACACCCCCTTTCAAAGCTAGAGGACAAATTCTGACCTGGAGTGCGTGCACGGAGATGATCCTTACTGCTGAATCCCACTCAGTATAAAACATCTAAACTATTGGGACCGACATAAGAGCCTAAATGCTGTACTCCCTTGAAGCGCAGGCGGGGAGATGATACATAATAATTTACACGTGGAAAATATACGAGGGAAGATATTATTTCTCCCTCAGGCGTACCTTGCAGCCTCTGCTTTTCAAACGAGGCATTTTGCACTTCCTTCCTATGCCTCCTAGTTTTCATATGGAGTTATTTCGGTGTGCAAAGAATTGGAAACCAGTGCACTTTTAATATTTTTCCAAATGATGACTAGATAGTCTGCTATGCGCCTGCGCTCTAGAGGTTATCTTGAGATGAAATTTCGGGGCTAGCGTTCCCCGCCGGCCCGGTCCTTGACCAGGCACTCCTTTTTGTTACACCCACACACCCGGAATGCAGCCCTGTAGCAGTTCTAACTCCTAAGTACCTATTTACTGCTAGTAACAGGGCATCAGGATGAAAGAAGGACTTTTTGCCCATTTGTCCTCCCGTCTCCCTACCGGGGATCGAACCCGGAACCTCAGGACGTCTGAATCCGCAAGCGCTAGCCACCAGCTGTCAGGCGCCCATTACATGTTAACAGTTTGACCAAAAAGCTTATTGCGAATTCCTGTGTAGTTTACACTGAACATAGCTTTCGCTCGGCTTGTGCGCCTTCATCTGATAATTACAATACATGCCATAAGCATTTCGCTTGTCTTTCATGGTACCTAGCTGAAGGCCCATGTCGTAGTGATTTGGCATTTGTGAGAGGCAGGAGCGCCCCTTGTATGACCCGTGTTGCCCGGAGTTATGTAGAGGCTGCTGTATTCAATGTGATTTGTAATCTTCGCGCACATTTTTCAAAGATTTTTAGAATCTTTTTATGACTTGATGGTCTATAATGCTATGGTCTATATGTTTTGTGTGCTGCTTACTTGCCCCCTTTGTGAAGTGTTTCTCTTGCTGTTTTAACTGTTGGGGATAGCACCAGTCTCCATCTCGAATGATATTGTTAGGCTATGTGGAAAGTGTTTTTTCTGTGGGGAGCTCTGACCAGGAAATAGCGTTTCATTACATTCAACGCCTTTTTTTTATTATTATTATTATTACTTCTTAATGAATATAGGATTTCAGGAGTCCGGCCTTGGTGGGAGAGTGCATGGCCGGTCTCCTGTCGATGGCTACTTCAAAGTCCAGTAAGGTTACGGTGACAACTGATGTGTGTTCGATGTTGGTGTCACGTTCATAAAGAATTCATTTATAATAATAATAATTCTTATTTACTTAGGAAAAGTACATACATAGTTGCAGAGTTACAGTACAAACATTCTGTTTGATTTAAAGATAGAGGTAGTACATACAATACCTAAAGCCACTAGTACGCATAGCGTTTCGGGTAACATGGTTCGGTTTGGATCATTGATCTTCAATGTGGTCAGGAGTTCACTGAAAACGGAATCATACTGAAGCCTTGAGACTTCCATTCATTTCTTTGTTGTCATCTGTGAAAGTTCCATCACCCTTGCGCAAGGGGCCCAATGCTGGATGTAGTTTTTGTTCAGCATTTTGCATGGGAGTAAAAGTATTTTGGATTCCTCTCAATTTCAATAATGACCTTTTGCCTCGCCTGGGTTTCATATTATTCTTGTGACTGTACCTCGATCGTGCCTATTTCTCTATGTAGCCCTGTCGTTCTTAGGACAGAGTGAAGCATTTGGGATGTAATGTGATTGGTTTTCCTCGCCTATAGAGGGAGCGCCGTTGTCGTCCCAGTTTGCATCTTTTTTTTTCCCTCATTCTTTTATTAGTGGTATGTGACTTCCACATATTTCTAGTGCTACCGAGCCTATTTTCTCGACGCACTGGCTTTAGTCCGCATTATCTAGCAATTTTTCCCAGCATATTTCGGCGAAATTTTTGGTTTGTTTGTTTCCAGTTAATTAATTTATTAAAATAGAATTTACTGAAGTCTCCTCTTCTTGGTCTGGAGGCAGGGTACACAGGTCTATTGCCCATGCTTGCTTGGACGTCAATTTGCTTGTGATCTGTGTAACATGTGCAGGCGATGAGTCACAATAACCTGGCTGAAGTATGGTGACCAGACCACACACTAGAAGGTGAAGGGACGACGACGTTTCGGTCCGTCCTGGACCATTCTCAAGTCAAATACTGTGTAACGTGTATTTGTAATCATATTCCTTATCAGTTCACCACTATTAAAATAAGATCTTGGGTGTTTTCTGTTGGTTCTACTATTTGCTGGTTTAAGACTAAATCTGTCACACATCAATAAGAGGTCATTCGTGCGTGACTGTTCATTTAGACGGCTTCGTGGGATTCTCTTCAGTTATCTTGAGGTTATCTTGAGATGATTTCGGGGCTTAGCTTCCCCGCGGCCCGGTCATGGATCAAGCCCCCTTTTTGTTACACATCCCTAGGAAGCAGCCCGTAGCAGCTGTCTAACTCCCAGGTACCTACTTTACTGGTAGGTGAACAGGAGTATCAGAAATCTGCCCATTTGTTTCCGCCTCCACCGGGAATAGAACCCGGAACCTCGGGACTACGAATCCAGAGCGCTCTCCACTCAGCCGTCAGCCCCCCCCCCCCATGACTTCATTTGCCACGTTTTCCATCTTAGGAGCCCCGTCAGGCAGCCATACATGCAATAGTCAAGCCAGCTAGCAACCAAACGAGACGTGAAGACTTTGGAGTGAGTAGAAGCAGCAGAAGGAGGGAGAGGGAGAGAACCAGTGAATGTTTAAACGAACGAGAGAAGCTGGGAAAACCAGTGTGGAAAGCGGAGAAAATAAAAAGAAAAGGATCCCGAGAAGAAAGTCGAGAAAGCACGTGAAAGTTGGCACTACCCTGGAAACACAAATCAAAACTGTCTCTATTTTCCGCTTGTTACAACTTGTAATAAAGCTGTTACATCTTGGCTTAACGTGTTTATGACGTGTTAGAACGTTGTTACAACTTGCTATATTGGTTGTTATAACTGGTTAGGAGGTGTTAAAACTTGTTCGAACGTTGTACCAACGTCGTAGTTTCGGTGTGTGTTTGGCGGGTAAGACCCGGGGTGACAGGTGAGGCTGGGGGTGACGGGTGAGGCCGGGGTGACAGGTGAGGCCGGGGGTGACAGGTGAGGCCGGGGGTGACAGGTGAGGCTGGGGGTGACGGGTGAGGCTGGGGGTGACAGGTGAGGCCGGGGTGACAGGTGAGGCCGGGGGTGACAGGTGAGGCCGGGGTGACAGGTGAGGCACACAAAATATGCACAGAAGGAATTACTAGCAAAGTAGGGAGATTAATTTGTCATTTTCTAACGAACTGAATCCGGTGTGTAATAGTCAACAAAATAATATTCGGATAATTCACCTTGAAAAGCACAGTCCCCGAGGGTACTGTGCTTGCTCCAGTACTCTAGGGTTACTGTACTTGCTCCAGTACCCTAGGGTTACTGTACTTGCTCCAGTACTCTAGGGTACTGTACTTGCTCCAGTACCCTAGGGTTACTGTACTTGCTCCAGTACTCTAGGTCACTGTGCTTGCTCCAGTACTCTAGGATACTGTGCTTGCTCCAGTACTCTAGGATACTGTGCTTGCTCCAGTACTCTAGGGTACTGTGCTTGCTCCAGTACTCTAGGATACTGTGCTTGCTCCAGTACTCTAGGGTTACTGTACTTGCTCCAGTACCCTAGGGTTACTGTACTTGCTCCAGTACTCTAGGGTACTGTACTTGCTCCAGTACTCTAGGTTACTGTGCTTGCTCCAGTACTCTAGGTTACTGTGCTTGCTCCAGTACTCTAGGATACTGTACTTGCTCCAGTACTCTAGGATACTGTACTTGCTCCAGTACTCTAGGTTACTGTACTTGCTCCAGTACTCTAGGTTACTGTGCTTGCTCCAGTACTCTAGGGTACTGTGCTTGCTCCAGTACTCTAGGATACTGTACTTGCTCCAGTACTCTAGGTTACTGTACTTGCTCCAGTACTCTAGGTTACTGTGCTTGCTCCAGTACTCTAGGTTACTGTGCTTGCTCCAGTACTCTAGGGTACTGTGCTTGCTCCAGTACTCTAGGGTACTGTGCTTGCTCCAGTACTCTAGGGTACTGTGCTTGCTCCAGTACTCTAGGGTACTGTGCTTGCTCCAGTACTCTAGGTCACTGTGCTTACTCCGGTACTCTAGGTCACTGTGCTTGCTCCAGTACTCTAGGATACTGTGCTTGCTCCAGTACTCTAGGGTACTGTGCTTGCTCCAGTACTCTAGGGTACTGTGCTTGCTCCAGTACTCTAGGTCACTGTGCTTGCTCCAGTACTCTAGAATACTGTGCTTGCTTCAGTACTCTAGGTTACTGTGCTTGCTCCAGTACTCTAGGTCACTGTGCTTGCTCCAGTACTCTAGGATACTGTGCTTGCTCCAGTACTCCAGGGTACTGTGCTTGCTCCAGTACTCTAGGGTACTGTGCTTGCTCCAGTACTCTAGGTCACTGTGCTTGCTCCAGTACTCTAGAATGCTGTGCTTGCTTCAGTACTCTAGGTTACTGTGCTTGCTCCAGTACTCTAGGTTACAGTACTCTCTCCAGTACTCTAGGGTACTGTGCTTGCTCCAGTACTCTAGGGTACTGTGCTTGCTCCAGTACTCTAGGATACTGTGCTTGCTCCAGTACTCTTTATCATCTTCATTTCGGATATAGACAAGAGCATTGTCACGGGTTGTGTGTTATTTTTGTCATCAATTGTCAAGATTTTGTTGTCAATAGTTGGTGTGTCAAAGACCTGTCAAGAATTTGGTGATGGTGGACCTTTAAATGTTGTCTAGGGGAAATAAATGATTTTATCTGAGCCTAGGGGAAAATCAAGGAGTAAGGAAACACCCTACTACAAAGACACAAATTTATACGTACAAGACAAACGATATTACATATATTAAATGTTGTTCCTTACAACACTAGGTGATTATGAATTAATATAAATCCCTAGCGGGCTCTAGATACCCTAACTAAGGCTTACCGTTCTCAAACCTGGAACCGTGCACACAGCCACCACAGCTATCAACCGATGACACATATTTACACCTCTAGGAAACCTGGAGTCTTATAAAACATCTCCAATGTCGGCATAACTACTCTACAATATCTTGCATCCCTGATAACAAGTAATGATGGCTTATCTGACTGTACGGCCGGAGGAAATTCTCCCGATAGCAAGGTCTGGTCGTCAACATATCCACCCCCCCTCGATCACGTCAAGATGGCGTCCACCCCTCTTGCGTCATCGCCTATTAATACTCTGTTCGTTACATTTGCAATCAAATCCTTTATTGACTTTATTTACCATATTCCCCATGCATGCTTTTAGATTGAGTCCATTTTTCCCTCACATAGGCTATACCGGTTCACATTATTTCTAAGAATCTCCAGCTGAGAGAAGGTACTACTTTGCTGGGCGGAGTATGACTGGTGACTCACGGCCTCTCATCTCGGCTGTAGATTTTTTCTAATAAACATTCTCCACTGTGTCCATCAACATTTCATAATTAAAACTAACCTCCACAGGAGGTAAGGTTCGTAACAAGCACAAACTATAGTTCCTTGTTATTCACTGATGATGGCACTAGGATTGTTATGAAAGTGGACGGTATAGAGGACACAGCAAACTGATGTAAATCATTGTCTTTCAATCAACCACAGAAAAAAAAAAGTTTAATGTAGATAAGCTCATGATCTTACTCTATGGAAAACTAAAATATCAAAACAGAAACCAAATATAAAACTCGATCAGCTCACACTATAGAACGAGAAAGCAATATACAAAAAAATTGGGAGTAGTAATGTCGTAAGACCTTTCAAAGAACACAATAAAGTAGCCGTCACAACTGCAAGAAAAATGACAGGTTGGATAACAAGAACATTTTAAACCAGACTAGAGATGCTATACCAAAGATCACGCTAGTGCTCTCTAGAGTGGAGTACTGCTGCACAGTAACAATCCCATTCAAAATTGCTGACCTGGAGAACATGCAAAGATCATTCACGGCTAGAATTCACTCAGTAAAACATCTAAGTTATTGAGGCAATTTAAAATGTTTTAAATCTTCATTCCTAGAGCGCGGCGGGAAATGTAATGCAGGCGATGAGTCACAACGTGGCAAAAGTATGTTGACCAGACCACACACTAGAAGGTGAAGGGACGACGACGTTTCGGTCCGTCCTGGACCATTCTCCAGGAAATGTAACAATTAACTCCTTTAAATTACCAGAGGGGACTGGTTGCAAGTGTACACGGGAAAATACAACACCACATGGGTTCAGGAGGCATGGCAGCATCTCCAAAATAGCCCCTTTGAAAAACGAAGATGTAATAGCCACGCCGAGTGAGGATTGTATCAACATCAAGGGGCACCAAGACGGTTCAACACGCTCCCTCTATAAACATAGGCGGCATAACTGGCCGACCTGTCACCGTGCTCAAAAGAGGACTTGATAAACACCTCCAGTGGATACCTGATCAACCAGGCTGTGAGTCATACGTCAGGCTCGTGTCCAACAGCAGTCCGTCCTCCTGTTGAGGTAGTACTTATAGTAACGATGAGGACTATAGGACTATATTGACTATATTAACGTAATGGGCGATGAGGACTATATTGACGTAATGGGCAGTTAGAAAGTGGAAATCGTTACTTCTGAATTTGGACACAGCCGAAAAGTTTTTTTTTTTTTTTGCTGATGCAAAGAAAACTTAACCTAACCTTCCTAGGCCTAATACATGCTATCTGAGACCTAATATAGTACATATATATACTATACAAGGCCTAGGAATATTTAAGTTTGGTTTTAGCTTTAATTTTTCGGACTATAAAGTGAATAAGACCAAATTCTACTATCTAATTGTCTATTATGTCTATGTGTGAACGATGGTTCACATTGTTACAAGCAGTACTATCTAAACAGGAGGATGGGTTGGCAACAGTCTGGTTGACCAGACCACCAACCAGGAGGCCCGATCAGAGACCGGGCCGCGGTGACGTTGATCCTCGGAATTAACACAAGGTAACTACGAAGTGTCTTTTCCTCAGAGAGGTAAAACCAGGGGATGACAGGTGAGGCGGGGAAGAGACAGGTGAGGCGGGGGGGGAGACAGGTGAGGCTGGGGGGAGACAGGTGAGGCTGGGGGGAGACAGGTGAGGCGGGAATGTGAGGTGAGGCTGCTGTGACAGATGAGGACGCGGTGTGAGGTAAGGCCGGGGTTAAGAGGTGAGGTGAGAGAGGCAGGGAGACAGGTGAGGACGGGATGAGAGGTGAGGCGGGGGAGACAGGTTTGTGCGCGTGTGGTGGGGGAGGGGGAGCGTTTAGGGTGAAAGGCGTTTGGGGAGGTGGGGGAAGGGGGAGGTGGGGGAAGGGGGTGATGACCCCTAGTGATGAGCGGGAGTCACTATCCATCGCTTGTATCCACAAACCTTCGCCCTTGATCAACCACACTATCAACAACTCCGCGTCAACCCACTGCATTCCTTCGCGTCAATTTCTCCTCTGGTTTCCTTACACTCCTCAGGTCCAGGAAGGCTGTTAGCTGAATTGATGGTGGTGGTCGTCGATGATTGGCGATTAGGTGTTGGTGTCGACCTCGGTGGTGTTGATTGTGGTCGTACCGGGTGGTGATTCGTCAGTTGTTTAACAGTGATAGCTTGTGTTGACGTGGGCGGGGGAGTTATTCAGTGTGTCTGTCTCTGTCTGTGAAAGAGTGTCGCTCGGAAGCTGTCTAGCCTGTCTGTGTGGCTGTGAAGTGTCTTGGAGTGAGTGTGGCTGCAAGTGCCTCCTGCATTGGATCAGTAAGTGAAGATGCACTTTTCAATTATTTTGATCTTGTACAAGAAAGTGAACAGATCTTGGTGGTAGTAGCAAATACTCGAGAGAGACTCCCTCGACTACCACACATGACTTGATAAGGGTTAAACCACCCAGAGGTGGTATTCTTTGCCACATGGAAGCTGTAGCTGGGGAGCTGTACAGCTCCCACGGTGGTAGCTTCCCCTGTAGTAGCTCCTAAGATGACTGCTTTTGCTGGTGTGAGGATTGCCAGACTAGAAACGGGAGTCTGTGTAAGAGCCGAGTACATCAATGCACAAGTTGAAATGCAAAGAAAAGCTGAAGATGTTGCTAAAATTGTTTCACAGACATTATAATTGCAGGTTGAAAAGGAGGATGTACTGACGTGGTAAGCTACAGAGAGAGTGACGATATGGTACATGTAGCCAAGCGATCTGTAACACATTGTTATGCACCAAAGGAGTGAACCATAGCGAGCAAAGACACGAGTGTCGCTAAGTGCCGTAGCCATAATAATGAATGAAGAGAACAACGTGTAAGCGGTATTTCAGCGAGTAGTCTAATTATCACTAATCGCTAATAATTAGTGAGCAGTCTAATGATTCATTGAGCCCGGCCTGGCCCCAGGGCCGGGCTGAACTCCGGAAACCCTCTACAGGTAAGGTCCGGGGGTAGTAATAAACACAAGGGTGTTCCAGGAGTGGAGGAAGATACAGGATCAGGTACCGGTGTTGAGTCAGCTGCTGGAGAAGGTCTGGGCTCCGTGAACTTTGAAAGTGTTATAACGAAGTGAACAAACAAGTTCTCGGGAGATGGTCAACATGTATAGAGTTGGTGGGATTTTAATGAATGCTGTGAAGCGCTTTTATTTATGATAGGCAGTGTAGTCCAGGAGCTTCAGGAGACAGGTTTGGGCGCTGATATCAACTTCTAGATCTTTCTCTGTCCGTTTCGCGATAAGGACTTCATCTCCCATTCGGTATCCTGTGTCTGACCTCCTATTCCTCCTCCTAGTTTCATTACGTTACGTTTACTCGGGTTGAAATTTAGTAGCCATTTGTTGGACATTTCTTCAGTTTCTCAAGGTCATCTTGTAGCGTCATACTCTCTTCCTCTGTCTTAATTCTCCTCATAACTTTTGCATCGGCAAACATTGAGAGGATCGAGTCTATACCATCTGGGAGATTATTTACATATATATCAGAAA
>WNGS01111181.1:18852706-18865224 GCA_020271785.1 Procambarus virginalis | reverse complement strand
GTGCACCCACTCCCACCCCATTTCCCTGATACAACTCCCCCCCCACCCCCACCTGGGATGTTTTCCTTGCATTAATCCATTCTTCAGACACCGTCATGTATTTACTCAATACAGTATTGCCTCCCGGCACCTCATCCCAATGAGGCCCAACCACTTGGGCTGGACGGTAGAGCGACGATCTCGCTTCATGCAGGTCGGCGTTCAATCCCTGACCATCCAAGTGGTTGGGCACCATTCCCTCCCCCCGTCGCAACCCAAATCCTTTGCCTGACATATTTACATATAGCCAAGTTTTATATGTAAAGTAACACCGTGTAGTGGCAGAGGAGCCTTGTAACACCGTGTGGTGGCAGAGGAGTCTTGTAACACCGTGTAGTGGCAGAGGAGCCTTGTAACACCGTGTGGTGGCAGAGGAGCCTTGTAACACCGTGTAGTGGCAGAGGAGTCTTGTAACACCGTGTGGTGGCAGAGGAGCCTTGTAACACCGTGTGGTGGCAGAGGAGCCTTGTAACACCGTGTAGTGGCAGAGGAGTCTTGTAACACCGTGTGGTGGCAGAGGAGCCTTGTAACACCGTGTGGTGGCAGAGGAGCCTTGTAACACCGTGTGGTGGCAGAGGAGCCTTGTAACACGTGTGGTGGCAGAGGGCGCCTTGTAACACCGTGTAGTGACAGAGGAACCTTGTAACACCGTGTAGTGGTAGAGGAGTACTTGTAACACCGTGTAGAGACAGAGGAACCTTGTAACACCGTGTAGTGGTAGAGGAGTCTTGTAACACCGTGTAGTGACAGAGGAACCTTGTAACACCGTGTAGTGGTAGAGGAGTCTTGTAACACCGTGTGGTGACAGAGGAGCCTTGTAACACCGTGTGGTGGCAGAGGAGCCTTGTAACACCGTGTGGTGGTAGAGGAGTCTTGTAACACCGTGTGGTGGTAGAGGAGTCTTGTAACACCGTGTAGTGACAGAGGAGTCTTGTAACACCGTGTGGTGGCAGAGGAGCCTTGTAACACCGTGTGGTGGCAGAGGAGCCTTGTAACACCGTGTGGTGTAGAGGAGTCTTGTAACACCGTGTGGTGGCAGAGGAGCCTTGTAACACCGTGTGGTGGTAGAGGAGTCTTGTACACCGTGTGGTGGCAGAGGAGCCTTGTAACACCGTGTGGTGGCAGAGGAGCCTTGTAACACCGTGTGGTGGTAGAGAGTCTTGTAACACCGTGTGGTGGTAGAGGAGTCTTGTAACACCGTGTGGTGGTAGAGGAGTCTTGTAACACCGTGTGGTGGTAGAGGAGTCTTGTAACACCGTGTGGTGGTAGAGGAGTCTTGTAACACCGTGTGGTGGTAGAGGTCTTGTAACACCGTGTGGTGGTAGAGGAGTCTTGTAACACCTTGTAGTGACAGAGGACCTTGTAACACCGTGTAGTGACAGAGGAGCCTTGTAACACCGTGTAGTGACAGAGGAGCCTTGTAACACCGTGTAGTGACAGAGGAGCCTTGTAACACCGTGTAGTGGTAGAGGAGCCTTGTAACACCGTGTAGTGACAGAGGAGCCTTGTAACACCGTGTAGTGGCAGAGGAGCCTTGTAACACCGTGTAGTGGTAGAGGAGCCTGTAACACCGTGTGGTGACAGAGGAGCCTTGTAACACCGTGTAGTGGCAGAGGAGCCTTGTAACACCGTGTAGTGGTAGAGGAGCCTTGTAACACCGTGTAGTGGTAGAGGAGTATTATACAATGGCAGAGTACTACTGAAACACGGTCTCCTCTACACACTTGTGGTGAGTCAGCTAACGTCAACATCACACATGTCACCCAACTACCATACCTTCCGCTTTTCTTCCTCTCTCGACCAATTATATATATATATATATATATATATATATATATATATATATAATTTTTTTTTTTTTTTTTTTTTTTTTTTTTTTTTTTTTTTTTTTTTTTTTTTTAGGTTTGTGAGGGTACCACCTCTGGTGCCAATGTGGGGACCCATAGCCTCGGAGAAGAAAATAAAACGTATTCAGAGGAGACCTTGTGGTTTCTCACTGAACACTAATATTTTCTTCTCCTACCACCCCCATTCTTTGTATGTACACATATATATTTGCTTTATTTGAACTGTGTTACAAAAAAGGAGTTACATATAGGTACAAAGATGGTTATCATAGGTTGTCGAGTTCCTCCAGCTCCTCAGATGGCGGGCAGGAACCCTGGATGCAGTGCGCATTTCCCCTCTGTATCGCCACGCTGAGGCGCTGGAAAAGAAAGCTGGCAGCTCTAGGGTCCCTTGTTGTTTCAATGAGCCTAGAACCCAGTTCCTTCAAAAAACTGGTAGCACTTTTACCCCAGGCGCCGAGTGTCTCAGAAGCAATGGGGACAAAATTGTAGTGGTGATCAAGTTCTCTATACTTACGGGATTTGGCTGCTTCCCTGTGGGTGGCAGCGCCACCTGGTTGTGCAACACTGAGGTCAATGTAGGTGTTAGCCAGGGTTGATACGCACGTGTAGTCCCATACCAACTGCTTGCCATTCTTCCAGGGTTCACTGTGATACCATCGGGCGACCAATAAGAGCATCAGAGTTACGGGGCGTTAGGTAACGAGGCTCTCTCTCGGCTGGGCATCCAGCTGTGGTGAGGCTCCTCTTGATGATGTCGTTAACTTCACTGTGCCTCGAGTGCCATCCTCCCGTGCTTTGGCAGAGTAGGCCATGGTGGCCGTACCTGTCAGCCACCACCTCGCCGCAAATACACCTATATCTGGTGTGGATTGGGGCAGCAAGGCGGAGGGCCACAGCAATTCGGAGGGCGTGTGGTGTGAGACGCGTGCCAGTTGCCGACATTGGGGTTGCTAACAGGAAATCCCCTGCATGAGGGGCTGCTACTGCTGTGAGGCGAGCAATGTCGTGCTGTGTTGATGCAGCACCCAGGCACTCTGCAGCAACTTTGTCTGCAATGGGGCCATCCCAGCTGGATTGCCTGTGGGCTTTTGGGGATATATAATATATTATAGTATATATATATATATATATAATATATATAATATAATATATATATATATATATAATATATATATATATATATATATTGCCTGTGGGCTTTTGGGGATATATATATATATATATATATATATATATATATATATATATATAAGGCGAACAGCAAATAGTCTAACAGCAATAAAAACAGTTATCGAGTCTGTCACTATGTGGCCACGAAAGACGATAATTCATGCACCTAATCCAACAGACTCCGGGCTCACCATAGCCCGTGCTACTTGGAACTTTTTGTTCCAGGTAGCGAATCTTTAACAACAACAACAACAACAACCTAATCCAAATTTTATTGGAAGAGCTTAAAAAATTTCAAGCATGTTCTCCACATGGTTGAGCCTAGATAATGGCGTCATCCCTGACATACTAAAAACAGCACAGATAGCACCACTCCATAGAGGAGGAAAAATAAGCAAAAGCCAAAACATTACAGACCGATAGCACTAACATCACACATCATAAACATTTTTGAGAGAGTACTAAGAAGTAAGATCACAAAATACATGGAATCACAGCATCTCCATAACCACGGACAACATGGTTTCAGAACAGGGCGCTCTTGCCTGTCGCAGTTGCTGGACCACTATGATATGGCATTAGATGCTATGGAAGACAAACAAAACGCTGATGCAATTTACAGATTTCGCAAAAGCCTTAGACAAATGTGACCATGGTGATATTGCACACAAAATCGTTCAAAAGGAATTACCGGAAAAATAGGCAGATGGATCTACAATTCCTGACTAACAGAACCCATGTGTAATAGTCAACAAAATAAAATCCGCCCATCAACCGTGAAGAGCTCAGTCCCCCAGGGTACTGTGCTTGCTCCAGTACTTTTTCTCATCCTCATATCGGACATAGACAAGGACACAATCTATAGCACTGGATCATCCTTGCAGATGACACTAGGATTTTCATGAGAGTAGGCAACACAGAGGACACGGCAAACCTCCAATCAGGTGTAGATCAGGTCTTTCTATGGGCTACAGAAATAATATGGGTTTAACGAAGATAAGTTCCAGCTCATGCGATATGGAAAAAATGAAAATATAAAACGGAAACCACGTACAAACTCAGGCAAATCATAACATAGAACGAAAAGGCAATGTAAAGGATTTGGGGTGTACTCATGTCGGAAGACCTTACCTTTAAAGAACACAATAAAGTAGCTGTCACAACTGCAAGAAATGACAGGACTTTTCAAACTAGAGATGCTATACAGATGATGATACTTTTCAGGACGCTAGTGCTCTCTAGAGTGGAGTACTGCTGCACAATGACAGCCCCTTTCAAAACTGGAGAAATTGCTGACCTGGAGAGCGTGCAGAGATCCTTTACTGCTAGAATCCACATCAGTAAACATCTAAACTACTAAAAGCCTAAATCTGTATTCTCTTGAGCGCAGGCGGGAGAGACATAATAATTTACACGTGGAAAATGATCCCAAACCCTGCACACGAAATAACATCACATGAGACCAGAAGACATGGCAGGATGTGCAGAATACCACCGTTGAAAAGCAGAGATGCAACAGGTACTCTGAGAGAGAACTCTATCAACATCATAGGCCCGAGACTGTTCAACACGCTTCACTACACATAAGGGGCATAACTGGCCGACCCCCTCACAGTGTTCAAGAGAGAACTTGACAAACATCTCCAAAGGATACCTGATCAATCAGGCTGTGGCTCATACGTCTGCCTGCGAGCAGCCGCGTCCAACAGCCTGCTTGACCAGTCCAGCAACCAGGAGGTCTGGTCGACGACCGAACCGCAGAAACGCTAAACCCCAAAAACTCCTCAAGGTAGGTACCCCACATAACTAGCAATTGTCGCCATGTTCTCCAAAGAACACTGGTACTGTCGAAGGATACCATCCATACCTACGATACCTGGTACGTCATGAGGTATTAATTAGCCTTACCCACGATACCCGGTACTGTCATGAGGTATTAATTAGCCTTACCCACGATACCCGGTACTGTCATGAGGTATTAATTACTCTTACCCACGATACCCGGTAATGAAGTGAATGTCAAGCTAGAGTGGGGGCTGGGGGTTGGGGGACAGGTATAGTTATAATGGGGGAGGAGGTTTAGGTTTGTGGGAAGAGGTTACGGGTTTTGGCCTCGGGGGGGGGGGGATTTTGACCGAGAAGGTGAGGGGAGATGTGTATAGGCCGTCATGAGGAGGGTGTGAGGCCAAGATGGGGTGGTGTAGGCCAAGATGGGGGGTGTAGCCAAGATGGGGATGGGGTAGGCCCAGATGGGGAGGGTGTAGGCCAAGATGGGGAGGGTGTAGGCCAGATGGGGATGGTGTAGGCCAGATGGGGAGGGTGTAGGCCAAGATGGGGAGGGTGTAGGCCAAGATGGGGAGGGTGTAGGCCAATATGGAAGGGGTAGGCCAAGATGGGGAGGGTGTAGGCCAAGAATAGGGAGAAGTGTGACCAAGTGTGGGGAGGGGTGTAGGCCAAGATGGGGAGGGTTGTAGGCCAAGATGGGGAGGGGTGTAGGCCAAGAATAGGGAGAAGTGTGACCAAGTGTGGGGGGAGGTGTAGGCCGGGGAAGGGTAGGGGTAAGGGGACGGTGTGATGGCCATTCGAGGGGAGAAAGGAGTAAGAGAATGATGTATTAAAAATGAGAGTATATGAAGAGGAAAGGTTTTCAGGAGGGAGATGAGTAAGGGAAATGAGTAGAGGGAATAAGAGGAGAGAGAGGAAGAGGCAAATGGATGAGGGAGAAAAGTGATAAGAAAAGAACGGGTGATAGAGAGGCGTGGATGGAGAGAGACAGGAAATGAAGTGAAATTGAAAAGGGGATGAGAGAGAGCTGTCGAGGAGAGGGTAGTGGTGGGGAGAGGGAGCGGCAGTACTACTTGTTGTTCGTTCCGTGAATTAATGTACCAGGGGCCCGGTCTCTGACAAGGCCTCATGGCCGGTGGTCTGGTCAACCTGGCTGTTTAGACGCGGGTGCTTGGAGCCTGTGGTGTGAATCATAGTCTGGTCGATCAGGTATCCTTAGGCGTTGTTTATCAAGTTCTCTCTTAAAAAAAAAAAAAAAAAGTTAGTTATGGCCGTTGTGTGTGTGGCGGAAGTGTGTTGAACAGTCTCGGCCCTTTGATGTTGACAGAGTTCACGCTCAAGCGGGTATCAAGTTGTTGGGCTCGAACTAGAGCACAAAACGAACTTGGGCTCCAGTTCGGGGTCTCCAGAACCTCCCAGTAAACTTAGTAGAGCATACCTGGAACAAGCCTCCCCAAGCCCGGGCTGAAGCCAGGCTCGACTTGAGTTAACTTGGTCCAACAGGTTGTTGCTTGGAGCCCTCAGACCCACTTATCCACTACAGCCTGGTTGGTCGGAACTATTTGCAAGAACCTGTCCAAGTACCTCTTCAATACATCCACCTTCATTTCGGCAACATTTTGAATGCTTGCTGGGAGAGTGCTGAACAGCTGTGGACCTCTGATGTTCAGAGTTCTGTGATTGTGCCTACGGCACCTCTCCTCCTCATTGGTTTTATTCTGTATTTCCTTCCGTATCTTTCGCTCCAGTATTTTGTTATTCTAAATTTGGGACCTGGTCCTCCAGTATCTTCTATGAATATATTATTTGATACCTTTCTCGTCTCCTTTTCAGAGAGTAGAATTTGAGAGCTTTGTGACGGTCCCAATAATTCTGATGTTTTATCGTTTCCATGCGTCCCGTATATGTTCTCTGTATTCCCCTTAAATCGGAAATCTTTCCTGCTCTGAAAGGGGGAGCAATACTCAAGACGGGACAGCACCAATGATTTAAATAGTGTTAGCATTGCTGTGGGATTTCTGGACGTTCTCATAATCCATCCTATCACTTTTCTGGCCGCCGCTATATTTGCTCGGTTATGTTCACTAAATGTCAGGTCGTCAGACATCATAATTCCCAGATCTTTGACATGTTGCTTCCCTTCTATTAGTGTCTGTGATTGTGCCCTTTACCCTGCGTTTCGTTTTAAGTTCCTCATTGCCATCATTCCTCAGTACCTGGAACTTATCACTGTTAAGTATCATGCTATTTTCAGTCGCCCAAATGAATACTTTATCTATATCTGCCTGTAGTTTTTCAGGGTCTTTATCGTGGCAATTTTCATGCTGATTTTTATGTCATCTGCAAAGGATGACACAAAGCTGTGACTAGTACACACTAGTGTATGTATTAGTGTATGCCGTATGTTTAGTGCGTATGTCTGGTGTCGTACGTATACTAGTGTATGTCTAGTGAAGTCACGTACACTAGTACGTGACTTGTTGGATAACAAGAACATTTTCACACTAGAGATGCTATACCGATGATGATACTCTTCAAGTCGCCTGTGCTCTCTAGAGTGGAGTACTGCTGCACAATGACAGCCCCTTTCAAAGCTGGAGAAATTGCTGACCTGGAGATCGTGCAGAGATCCTTTACTCCTAGAATCCCCCTAGTAAAACATCTAAACTATTGGGACCGACTAAAATGTCTAAATCTGCATTGTCTTGAGCGCAGGCGGGAGAGATACATAATAATTTACACGTGGAAAATAGTAGAGGGGCTGGTCCCAAACCTGCACACAGAAATATCATTACATGAGACCAGAAGGCATGGCAGGATGTGCAAAATACTCCCGTTGAAGAGCAGAGGTGCAACAGGTACTCTGAGAGAGAACTCTATTAACATCAGAGGCCCGAGACTGTTCAACACGCTTCCACTTCACATAAGGGGCATAACTGGCCGACCCCTCATAGTGTTCAAGAAAGAACTGGATAAGCACCTCCAAAGGGTACCTGATCAACCAGGCTGTGACTCGTGCGTCAGGCTGCGAGCAGCCGTGTCCAACAACCTGGTTGACCAATCCAGCAACGAGGAGGCCTGGTCGACGACCGGGCCGCGGGGTCGCTAAAGCCCCGAAATCACCTCAAGGTATAGTAGTATTTTTGTCTATATCAGAGGTAAGAATAAGAAATAGCAGTGGTGCAAGGACTGTGCCATGGGGGAGAGCTTTTCACTGCACCATTCAATGGGAGACGGTCTTAAGTGACAAAACTCCCACACAGGGAATAGCTCAAGACCGTCTCCCATTGAATGTTTGCAAGGTCTACATTTATTTGTTCCCAGTCAATCCTCTTTTTGTTGAAATTGAATTGATTGAATATTCCTTCTCGCTTGTTGGGTCTCTTGGACCTACTACTTACTCAGATACAATAGTATCTGAGATTGTAATGTCTCTGATTAGTTCATCATTGTTTGTGAATATCAGGTCCAGCGTGTTTTCATTCTTAGTTGGTTCTGTAATCTGCTGATTGAGAGAGAATTTGTCACAGAATCTCAGTAGTTCTCTGACCTGGGGTTGGTTATTTGTTTGAAACACACACACACACACACACACACACACACACACACACACACACACACACACACACACACACGCACACACACACACACACACGAGCTGAGAAGTATGAGCTACGAGGAGAGACTACGGGAATTAAACCTCACTTCGCTGGAAGACTGAATAGTTAGGGGGGGGACATGATCACCACATTCAAGATTCTCAAGGGAATTGATAGGGTAGATAAAGATAGTCTATTTAACACAAGGGGCACACGCACTATGGGACACAGGTGGAAACTGAGTGCCCAAATGAGCCAAAGAGATATTAGAAAGAACTTCTTTAGTGTCAGAGTGGTTGACAAATGAAATGCATTAGGAAGTGATGTGGTGGAGGCTGACTCCATACACAGTTTCAAGTGTAGATATGATAGAGCCCAGTAGGCTCAGGAACCTGTACACCTGTTGATTGACGGTTGAGAGGCGGGACCAAAGAGCTAAAGCTCAACCCCGCAAGCACAACTAGGTGAGTACTAGGTGAGTACTACGAATCAGTGGTTCCATAAACATTGTTATTAATATTAACAACCTTTTTTGTTATCACAATCACCTGGGCTTTACCTTATAATCTCAAAAACTGTCCACAACTGTAGAAGCTCAGCTTGTAGGCCGTACCCCCCCCCCCTCTCCTCCCCAGCACACACCTGCAATAGTTTAAACCCTCCTGTAGTTGTAAGCCCCCCCCCCCACCCTGCTAACACTGCCACCATCTAGACTATACAACACATCATTAAACACCAACCCAAGAACCTTCAACACCAACCCAAGAACCTTCAACAAATTTCTTTTCTCTGTTGATAATTCGTTTTCGTGAGGCCCCCTCCCTTACTCCGAAGGTGGAACTACTGTCCTCCCTCAGGATGCTCCCCCACCACAGGCAGGGAAAAGCTGTAGATAGTGTAGATATTAGAGACGAGGAGGTAAATGGAAAGAGACGAGAGAAGAATAAACGAGAGAAAGGAGAAAGTGGGGCGTGAGGCAGTGAGAAAAGATCATAGGAGTGGAGGTCATGAGGGGGGGGGGAGCGGACTTCATGGGAGGGAGGAGGTCACGGGGGGGGGGGAACGGGGAGGAGAGATGTGGAAGAGATGGGGGGTGGGAGGGGGGGAGGTTACTGTCAGTAACGCCAGGGAGGGCTAACGTTGGCAGCCTTAATCAACACATCAACAAAGCATCCACAACGGGCTACAATAACTTCAATAATCATAAAAAAATCCTATTACGAAATATATAATGGAACAATAATAATAACTCGCTCATTATTTCACAAACTCATTACCAACATTAAATCATAAACACATTAAACAAACAGTTTTATTGTACAACTGTTAAATATTCAGCACCGACAATTCACTATTAAATAACATAAATATTTCCTATTGCAATTCCCGTTTCAATTTCAGTGGGAGACAAGTGAGTGTTGCGTCCAGGGTGTTGCAACCGTCACGTGATTAAACAAATTCGCTTAATTAAACTGGTGGGATAAAATCTAACGCAACTGGCGTGAACAATTACCATTTGCAACATCACCGCTTCCCCGCAAGCACTACAATCATATGCAAATTAGCCTAACTGAAATGATATTCAAATTGCCATAAATGAAATCCATAGCAAAGAGGAACAAGAACGTTCAGTAACAAGGAACAAATTGGAACATACCTGGAGGAGGCATCAATGTTATCCAGCCCAGAAATGTACCACTAAACTCTCTCCTCCATATTGCACGAGCAAAGATATGCATCTCAGCTTCGTATCTCTGTTGCAGATGATGCCAAACTGTGCACGAATGCACGAAGCAACCTCACTAACGTGTTATCTATGAATGAGAAAAATCAATTGAAGCAATGATGAGACTCGAACCCGCGATTCTACAGTACCGTTGTGCGACGTTATACCGTACTGTTTACTATATAACGCAGTAGGCATCGTAGTACATCATCACCTTACGATGTCGTACCGCGTCGCATCGTAAAGGGTGGCGTGGTGTGGGGGGGTTGCTATCGCTAGGAGGCCGTTCACCCGTCAATATTTAGCCGGAGCGTAAAATTATTCCTGGCCAGAGGGGAAAATTCTCAGTGGGTAATTTAGTGTCAGCAACAGTGTTGGGGATGGTCGTATATTACACGAGGGCTAAATTGTTGTTGTTTCAGCTTTGCAAACATTTCACGTCATTAAAATGCATTTAAAATATACCAAATAAATAATGAAAAAGTCTGGTGTTTCAGTTTGTATTACACACACACACACACATTATATGTATGTACGTATGTATGTACGTATGTATGTACGTATGCATGTATGTATGCATGCATGCATGTATGTATGTATGTATGTATGTACGTATGTATGTATGTATGTATGTATGTATGTATGTATGTATGTATGTATGTATGTATGTATGTATGTATGTTTGCTGGCCTACAGCTTCACCTACGGGACCTGCCTCATGACTTCGATTCACTGGCGTGCTAGGACATCATCAGACCTACTTTGGGGTCCCTAACTGGAGTCGAACTCGGCCATCTGATTGATGAGTACAATTAGGTACTAACAAGGTGGCCGCATCGCCTCCCTCTCCCATTACTGAGGCGACTCTTCAACACGGTCTTCTAATTATGCGTGTGTTCAGCTTCCATGTCCCATAATCCTGGTCCTTCTTCCTATGTCAAATTGCCTCTTGTCCACCCTAACTACACGCCAGGCTATTTTTTTAGGTCGTGCTCACGTCTCTTATTGTGCTGCATTTTTTTCCAGTGTCGTGAGATCTTTTTTTCTTGCCTTTCTTTGTAACTTTTATAATATATGCTTCTCAGCTCAGGGATTCTTTGTGTCCTTTGGTAAATGGGGTTCCATGCTGGCACTGCACACTAAAGCATGCCTTACGTTACCTTGCTATGATTTCGGAGCTCATCGTCCCCCACGGTCCGGTCCCCGACCAGGCCTCCTCGTTGCTTCACTGGTTAACCAGGCTGTTGGACGCGGCTGCTCACAGCCTGACGTATGAAGCACAGCCTGGTTGATCAGGTATCCTTTGGAGGTGTTTACCGAGTTCTCTCTTGAACACTGTGAGGGGTTTGCCGGTTATGCCCCTTATGTGTAGTGGAAGCGTGACGAACAGTCTCGGGCCTCTGATGTCGATAGAGTTCTCTCTCAGAGTACCTGTTGCACCTCTACTTTTCAACGGGAGTATTCTGTACATCCTGCCATGCCTCCTGGTCTCATGTGGTGTTATTTCTGTGTGCAGGTTTGGGACCAGCCCCTCTAATTTTTCACTTGTAAATTATTATGTATCTCTCCCGCCTGCGCTCAAGAGAATAGAGATTTAGGCATTTTAGTCGGTCCCAATAGTTTAGATGTTTTACTGAGTGGATTCTCGCAGTAAAGGATCTCTGCACGCTCTCCAGGTCAGCAGTTTCTCGAGCTTTGAAAGGGGCTGTCATTGTGCAGCAGTACTCCACTCTAGAGAGCACTAGCGTCTTGAAGACGCATTGGTATAGCATCTCTAGTGTGAAAAGTTCTTGTTATCCAACCTGTCATTTTTCTTGCAGCTGTGGCGGCTACTTTATTGTGTTCTTTAAAGGTAAGGTCTTCCGACATGAGTACACCCAAATCCTTTACATTGCCTTTTCGTTCTATATTATAATTCGACTGCGTTTTGTACTGGTTTCTGTTTTTATATTTTCATTTTTTCCGTAGCGCATGAGCTGGAACTTATCTTCATTAAACACCATATTATTTTAAGATGCCCATTGACAGACCTAATTTACATCTAATCCGAGGTTTGCTGTGTCCTCTATGTTGTCTAGTCTCAAAATCCTAGTGTCATCTGCAAAGGTTGATACAGTACCTATAGATTGTGTCCTTGTCTATGTCCGGTAAGATGATGAGAAAAAGTACTGGAGCAAGCACAGTACCCTGGGGGACAGCACTTCACGGTTGATGATTCGGATTTTATTTTGTTGACTATTACACATTGGGTTCTATTAGTCACGAAATTGTAGATCTATCTGCCTATTTTTCCAGTAATACCTTTTGCACCCACTTTGTGTGCAAAACACCATGGTCACATTTGTCTAA
>WNGS01111181.1:18824269-18851706 GCA_020271785.1 Procambarus virginalis | reverse complement strand
GGGCCACACTCACGTCATCAACCCTGTATAATACGTTACTGTAATTATTACTTATTTATGGCGACCGTCCTGTTTCTGTCCGTGTTTGTCTGTTTCTCACACTTCCTGTGGGCAAATATGCTTGAAGCTGGTGCATCTTGCGCACACAACAGTCGAGCAAACTGCCACTGTAAAACTCAAGAGACCTGTCGAAAGACTTGTCACTAGAAAAACACATCTTAGACAAGCGTACAACATTATTTTAAATGGTAAAAACCAATCGGAGAAAGTTCATCACATTCTAACAACACGGACAGAGAGTAATTGTCAATCAGTTAAGGTCAAATAAGATACAGGTAAGATGCAGGTAACCAGATCAGAGGTGCGAAGCTGGAAAGTCGTCTGGAAAATTGCCGCACCGCCAGCGCTCAAAATAACCCGAGAGTCACTACGGGGTCACCATAGGCCGTGCTGCTTATAACTTTTTGTTCCAGGTAGCGAATCTCAAACAACAGCAACCCAGCGCTCATTCCAACCCGTACCGACCGAGACAGATCACAGCATCTTACCTCCCATCGCAGATGACTCTTGGGACTCTGCAGAAGAGCAGCATCTACTGAGGGAACAGTAGACCTATCATGGGGCCACGGAGACTATTGTTACCTGTTGACCATTTCAAGAGTTCCTTTACTCCCCGCAGCCTCTCTGGGATTGGCTGATCAATGAGGCTGTATGTTTTACCATCCACTCAAGTACTGACTTGCAGCATACACTCCAGTACTGACTGCCAGCATACACTCCAGTACTGACTGCCAGCATACACTCCAGTACTGACTGCCAGCATACACTCCAGTACTGACTGGCAGCGTCCACTCCAGTACTGACTGGCAGCATCCACTCAAGTACTGACTGGCAGCGTCCACTCCAGTACTGACTGCCAGCGTCCACTCAAGTACTGACTGCCAGCATCACTCAAGTACTGACTGGCAGCGTCCACTCAAGTACTGACTGGCAGCGTCCACTCCAGTACTGACTGCCAGCGTCCACTCAAGTGCTGACTGCCAGCATCCACTCCAGTACTGACTGCCAGCATCCACTCAAGTACTGACTGGCAGCATCCACTCCAGTACTGACTGGCAGCATCCACTCAAGTACTGACTGGCAGCATACACTCAACTACTGACTGCCAGCATACACTCAACTACTGACTGGCCGCATACACTCACTTCTGAGACCATCTAAACACCCAAATCTCTGCATCTAGAGCAATATACAGGTGTGTGTGGAACTTACCTGAAGATAACTATCAGTTATCGATAGTTAACTATCAGAAGATAAGAAGATAACTATCAGAAGATAACTATCAGAAGATCGAGTCTCAAGACTCGATCTTCAGATGAAAGGGAAATAAGCAACAAATCTTTTGCCTTTAAGAGGCAACTTAACATGCATGTCTGCGGTGATCAACGAGGCTGTAGTGCGAGCTGGACAGCACCAACAGCCTATAGCTGTTCCAGCCTATACAAGGGGAGGAATAAGCAGGAGGGGGAGAGGGGGGGGCTGAATATTCGAAATTAGACAAAAAAAAATCCATATACGAATAGAGTGTATAATTAAATCATATATTTTTGACAGTAGAAACAACACCGAACAAATACAACAAGAAAAACAATTCAACAACATAAAACTGGAAGATCAGTGGATGTGATTTGATAATTAACGCGAACATTACACTGATTTCACTCAACAATAAAATATGAAATGCAAATCTCCTATCAATCAAAATTAGATTCAGTTAATTAAACTGCTGATTAATAGGCCGACCAGAGTAACGCGCCGGCTGGGCCTGGTCCCACATGAGTGAACACCAGCTGTGTCAGTGAACACCAGCTGTGTGAGTGAACACCAGCTGTGTGAGTGAACACCAGCTGTGTGAGTGAATACCAGCTGTGTGAGTGAACACCAGCCGGTGTGAGTGAACACCAGCTGTGTGAGTGAACACCAGCTGTGTGAGTGAACACCAGCTGCGTGAGTGAACACCAGCTGTGTGAGTGAACACCAGCTGCGTGAGTGAACACCAGCTGCGTGAGTGAACACCAGCTGTGTGAGTGAACACCAGCTGTGTGAGTGAACACCGTAGTGGAGAGTACTGATCATCAACACATCAATGACTTTAATAACACATTCACCCTACCGAATACGAGAGATGAACATTCCCCTACCTAACACCAGAGGTGAACATTCACCCCTACCTAACACCAGAGGTGAACATTCCCCCTACCTAACACTAGAGGTGAACATTCACCCCTACCTAACACCAGAGGTGAACATTCACCCTAACACCAGAGGTGAACATTCACCCAACCTAACGCCAGAAGTGAACATCCACCCTACCTAACACCAGAGGTGAACATTCCCCCTACCTAACACTAGAGGTGAACATTCACCCCTACCTAACACCAGAGGTGAACATTCACCCTAACACCAGAGGTGAACATTCACCCAACCTAACACCAGAGGTGAACATCCACCCTACCTAACACCAGAGGTGAACATTCACCCCTACCTAACACCAGAGGTGAACATTCCCCCTACCTAACACTAGAGGTGAACATTCACCCCTACCTAACACCAGAGGTGAACATTCACCCTAACACCAGAGGTGAACATTCACCCAACCTAACACCAGAGGTGAACATCCACCCTACCTAACACCAGAGGTGAACATTCACCCCTACCTAACACCAGAGGTGAACATTCCCCCTACCTAACACTAGAGGTGAACATTCACCCCTACCTAACACCAGAGGTGAACATTCACCCTAACACCAGAGGTGAACATTCACCCAACCTAACGCCAGAAGTGAACATCCACCCTACCTAACACCAGAGGTGAACATTCCCCCTACCTAACACTAGAGGTGAACATTCACCCTACCTAACACCAGAGGTGAACATTCACCCTAACACCAGAGGTGAACATTCACCCTACCTAACACCAGAGGTGAACATTCACCCCTACATAACACCAGAGGTGAACATTCCCCCTACCTAACACCAGAGGTGAACATCCACCCTACCTAACACCAGAGGTGAACATTCACCCTAACACCAGAGGTGAACATCCACCCTACCTAACACCAGAGGTGAACATCCACCCTACCTAACACCAGAGGTGAACATCCACCCTACCTAACACCAGAGGTGAACATTCACCCTAACACCAGAGGTGAACATCCACCCTACCTAACACCAGAGGTGAACATTCACCCTACCTAACACCAGAGGTGAACATCCACCCTACCTAACACCAGAGGTGAACATTCACCCTACCTAACACCAGAGGTGAACATTCACCCTACCTAACACCAGAGGTGAACATCCACCCTACCTAACACCAGAGGTGAACATTCACCCTACCTAACACCAGAGGTGAACATCCACCCTACCTAACACCAGAGGTGAACATTCACCCTAACACCAGAGGTGAACATCCACCCTACCTAACACCAGAGGTGAACATCCACCCTACCTAACACCAGAGGTGAACATCCACCCTACCTAACACCAGAGGTGAACATTCACCCTACCTAACACCAGAGGTGAACATCCACCCTACCTAACACCAGAGGTGAACATTCACCCTACCTAACACCAGAGGTGAACATCCACCCTACCTAACACCAGAGGTGAACATTCACCCTACCTAACACCAGAGGTGAACATCCACCCTACCTAACACCAGAGGTGAACATCCACCCTACCTAACACCAGAGGTGAACATTCACCCTAACACCAGAGGTGAACATTCACCCTACCTAACACCAGAGGTGAACATTCACCCTACCTAACACCAGAGGTGAACATTCACCCTACCTAACACCAGAGGTGAACATTCACCCTACCTAACACCAGAGGTGAACATCCACCCTACCTAACACCAGAGGTGAACATTCACCCTACCTAACACTAGAGGTGAACATTCACCCTACCTAACACCAGAGGTGAACATTCACCCTACCTAACACCAGAGGTGAACATTCACCCTACCTAACACCAGAGGTGAACATCCACCCTACCTAACACCAGAAGTGAACATCCACCCTACCTAACACCAGAGGTGAACATCCACCCTACCTAACACCAGAGGTGAACATCCACCCTACCTAACACCAGAAGTGAACATCCACCCTACCTAACACCAGAGGTGAACATTCACCCCTACCTAACACCAGAGGTGAACATCCACCCTACCTAACACCAGAGGTGAACATTCACCCTAACACCAGAGGTGAACATCCACCCTACCTAACACCAGAGGTGAACATTCACCCTAACACCAGAGGTGAACATCCACCCTACCTAACACCAGAGGTGAACATTCACCTGACTGGACCATCCCGTGGTGGCGTCGTTCCATATAGGGCCGGGAGGCCGCCCGCGGCGCCAGCGATCAGTGACCTCTGTGCCACTATAGTGGGTCACCTATATACCTAGCCTCATATATGTTGCTGTTCAGGGGCACTCAGTCCCGCTCCTGTGCCAGGTAAGTCCACTACGGGCTCACCATAGTCCGTGCTACTTGCCCCGCTCCTGTGCCAGGTAAGTCCACTACGGGCTCACCATAGTCCGTGTTACTTGCCCCGCTCCTGTGCCAGGTAAGTCCACTACGGGCTCACCATAGCCCGTGCTACTTGGAACTTACTGTTTCGAGTAACTGAATCTAAATCATCATCATGTTGCTGTTGTAGAGCTTGCCCTGCCAGTTATTGTAGCCCTTAAAGAGCTATTGTAGTTACGTGTAGTATCACGTGGTCTAGGATACCTGGGGACGTTAAACGATGTCTTTACTATGAATTACACTATTGTATTTACTATGAAGTACTAGACTAAAAATAGAAATGAATTTTGGAGAATTGATTTTTCAATTACCATCGACAGTGAAAAGAAACATAAGAAATATTGAGAAAATTCGTGTTAGAATTATTAATCTTACTTTTTAGGTCATATTTAATAATATATTAAGTACTGCAAATGTTTGTGTAATACAGCGATATACTAGCCGAAAAAAAGGCGTATAATGATTAACTGAGGAAAGGACTTTTAGATAAATTTGTATACAAACTTTACAGACTACTCTACCAGAAGTCAAGCCGGAATAGGGAATGAAAAATATATATTAAGGTTGACTTCATAGTTGTATGTATATTGTGAGGCTCAATTTGTGTGATTTTTGAAGTGATTAGTTATCTTGATAAACGCTGTTAATGTTAGGTAAGCTATCATTACGCCTTCCTTGGAGACCTCTGGGACGAGCCGGGTGAGTGGTTTAAGGTGCTGATGCTGTAAATCATCTAAGAGATGATGTGATGCATCTCCAGAGCGAGATGCTGATATCAGCATCTCGCTCCCACGATATCTGAGGATATAATCGTGGGAGTATGAGGAGATTTTGGCGAGAGAGTGAGTGAGTGTTACATGTAGCAGTTGAGAGCAGGTCATGACAAGTGGTCGGTTGACATTCTCCCACATCCTGACAGGAGCTGCTGCCCGAATATTAGTTTGCAGGTGCACGATAGTCGTCTCTCCGCAGGAATTTGGAGTGAACGGGAGAAGTACTCACCCTTACTGATTTGATATTTTTGTTTTAGCAACGAACCCCCCTCACTTTGGCATGAGAGGGCGTGCTTCCTCTCGTTACTACCACCAGGAGGTGGTAGTAATATATATATATAAATACATATATATATATAATATATATATTATATATATATATATATATATATATATATATATATATATATATATATCGTACCTAGTAGCCAGAACGCACTTTCGGCCTACTATGCAAGGCCCGATTGGCCGAGTGATTTTCTTTATTTTCAATAAATTGTTTACAATTAGTTTATTTGAATTATTATTATTATATTAGGAACATAAAATTGACTTAGCTGTGTTAGTTTATGTTAGGTTTAGATAGGTTAGGTTAAGCAGGTTGGTTAGGTTCGGTCATATATCTACTTTAGTTTTAACTCAATTTTAAACAAATTAACTTATGCATAATGAAATGGACAGATTTATAATTTCATAAGAAAAAAATCGAAAAATATATAAATTCAGGAAAACTTGACTTATTAGGCAAATTGGGCCTTGCATAGTTGGCCGAGTACGACGTTCTGGCTACTAGGTACATATCAATATATATATATATATATATATATATATATATATATATATATATATATATATTTATTATATATTATATATATATATTGTTGAATATGACCGAAAAGGTAAGATTAATAATTCTAACACGAATCTAATCAATATTTCTTATGTTTTTCTTCACTGTCGGTGGTAATAAAAATAATAATTCTCCGAAATTCATTTTTTTAATTGTCTGACGCCTGAACGCGTTTCGTAATTCGTATTACATTTTCAAAGACTTAATAATTTACACTAAATTAAGTCATAAAGTCTTTGAAAATGTAATACGAATTACGAAACGCGTTCAGGCGTCAGACAATTAAAAATGAATTTTGGAGAATTGTTATTTTTGTTACCACCGACAGTGAAGAAAAACATAAGAAATATTGAGAAGTATATATATAATATATATTTCTTTTCCAGCGCCTCAGCGTGGCGATACAGAGGGGAAATGCCACTGCATCCAGGGTTCCTGCCCGCCATCTGAGGAGCTGGAGGAACTCGACAACCTATGATAACCATCTTTGTAACCTATATGTAACTCCTTTTTTGTAACAAAGTTCAAATAAAGCAATATATGTGTACATACAAAGAATGGGGGTGGTAGGAGAAGACAATATTAGTGTTCAGTGAGAACCACAAGGTCTCCTCTGAATACGTTTTATTTTCTCCTCCGAGGCTATGGGTCCCCACATTGGCACCAGAGGTGTACCCTCACAAAAAAAAAATATATATATATATATATATATATATAGATATATATATAATATATATATTATATATATATATATATATATATAGGGAAGGAGTATAAATATATATTATATATATACATACATTATAACATATATATATAATATATAATTTACCTAGGTCAACAGGCAGGGGTACACGATCCCAGTTTTATACACTGCACCACCAAATATGGCTCTCTCGCGGAACCAGCACCCAACCACCACCATCTAGAGGCCCCCACAAGCAATCCAGCTGGGATGGCCTTATTGTAGACCAAGCAGTTACAACATGCCTAGAAGCTGCCAACATAACACGTGATACTGCTCACCTGAAGAGCTATTGCAGCTCGTCAAACTGGGGACTTCCTAGTAGCAACCCCAAAGTAAACAACTGGCCTGCTTCTACCACTTTAGGCCTACAAAATGCAGTGGCTCTCCGCCTCGCTGCCCCAATCCACACCTAATATAGGTATATTTGCAGCGAGGCCGACAGGTGCGGCCATTATGCCTGCTCAGCCAAAGCACAAGGAAATGTCTCAGGACACAGCCAAGTCAATATCATTAAGAGGAGCCTTACCATGGCTGGTTGTCCAGCAGAGAGAGAGCCCTGTTTACCTAATGCCCGGAAACTCTGACGAACCAGTTGGTAGCCGAGACGGGACTACAGTGAACCCCAGAAGAACTGTAAACGGTTGGTGGGTAACTAGAAGTGGGTTTCAACATTGGCTAACCCTACGGTGACTTCATTGATGCACAGCTAGGTGGTGCTGCCACTCACAGGGAAGCAACTAAGTCTTGTAAATACAGAATGGAATACCACCACAATTTGTCCCTTGCCTGGGGTAAAAGTGGCATTACTAGTAGTTCTTTTTAGGATCTGGGTTCTAGCTAATTGAACAATAAGAGGACCTCGACCTCCAGCATCCTCTTCCCGTTTCTTAGCATGGGAATAAAGCATAAAGNATAATAATAACTCATTATTTCACAAACTCATTACCAACATTAAATCATAAAACATTAAACAAACAGTTTTATTGTACAACTGTTAAATATTCAGCACCGACAATTCACTATTAAATAACATAAATATTTCCTATTGCAATTCCCGTTTCAATTTCAGTGGGAGACAAGTGAGTGTTGCGTCCAGGTGTTGCAACCATCACGTGATTAAACAAATTCGCTTAATTAAACTGGTGGGATAAAATCTAACGCAACTGGCGTGAACAATTACCATTTGCAACATCACCGCTTCCCCGCAAGCACTACAATCATATGCAAATTAACTGAAATGATATTCAAATTGCCATAAATGAAATCCATAGCAAAGAGGAACAAGAACGTACATTAACAATGAACAAATTGGAACATACCTGGAGGAGGCATCAATGTTATCCAGCCCAGAAATGTACCACTAAACTCTCTCCTCCATATTGCACGAGCAAAGATATGCATCTCAGCTTCGTATCTTCTGTTGCAGATGATGCCAAACTGTGCACGAATGCACGAAGAAACCTCACTAACGTGTTATCTATGAATGAGAAAAATCAATTGAAGCAATGATGAGACTCGAACCCGCGATTCTACAGTACCGTTTAGCGGCGTTATACCGTACTGTTTACTATATAACGCAGTAGGCATCGTAGTACATCATCACCTTACGATGTCGTACCGCGTCGCATCGTAAAGGGTGGCGTGGTGTGGGGGGGTTGCTATCGCTAGGAGGCCGTTCACCCGTCAATATTTAGCCGGAGCGTAAAATTATTCCTGGCCAGAGGGGAAAATTCTCAGTGGGTAATTTAGTGTCAGCAACAGTGTTGGGGATGGTCGTATATTACACGAGGGCTAAATTGTTGTTGTTTCAGCTTTGCAAACATTTCACGTCATTAAAATGCATTTAAAATATACCAAATAAATAATGAAAAAGTCTGGTGTTTCAGTTTGTATTACACACACACACACACATTATATGTATGTACGTATGTATATATGTATACATGCATGTATGTATGTATGTATGTATGTATGTATGTATGTATGTATGTATGTATGTATGTATGTATGTATGTATGTATGTATGTATGTATGTATGTATGTATGTATGTATGTTTGCTGGCCTACAGCTTCACCTACGGAACCTGCCTCATGACTTCGATTCACTGGCGTGCTAGGACATCATCAGACCTACTTTGGGGTCCCTAACTGGAGTCGAACTCGGCCATCTGATTGACAAGGTGGCCGCCGCATCGCCTCCCTCTCCCATTACTGAGGCGACTCTTCAACACGGTCTTCTAATTATGCGTGTGTTCAGCTTCCATGTCCCATAATCCTGGTCCTTCTTCCTATGTCAAATTGCCTCTTGTCCACCCTAACTACACGCCAGGCTATTTTTTTAGGTCGTGCTCACGTCTCTTATTGTGCTGCATTTTTTTTCAGTGTCGTGAGATCTTTTTTTCTTGCCTTTCTTTGTAACTTTTATAATATATGCTTCTCAGCTCAGGGATTCTTTGTGTCCTTTGGTAAATGGGGTTCCATGCTGGCACTGCACACTAAAGCATGCCTTACGTTACCTTGCTATGATTTCGGAGCTCATCGTCCCCACGGTCCGGTCCGACCAGGCCTCCTCGTTGCTTCACTGGTTACCAGGCTGTTGGACGCGGCTGCTCACAGCCTGACGTATGAAGCACAGCCTGGTTGATCAGGTATCCTTTGGAGGTGTTTACCGAGTTCTCTCTTGAACACTGTGAGGGGTTTGCCGGTTATGCCCCTTATGTGTAGTGGAAGCGTGACGAACAGTCTCGGGCCTCTGATGTTGATAGAGTTCTCTCTCAGAGTACCTGTTGCACCTCTACTTTTCAACGGAGGTATTCTGTACATCCTGCCATGCCTCCTGGTCTCATGTGGTGTTATTTCTGTGTGCAGGTTTGGGACCAGCCCTCTAATATTTTCACTTGTAAATTATTATGTATCTCTCCCGCCTGCGCTCAAGAGAATAGAGATTTAGGCATTTTAGTCGGTCCCAATAGTTTAGATGTTTTACTGAGTGGATTCTAGCAGTAAAGGATCTCTGCACGCTCTCCAGGTCAGCAATTTCTCCAGCTTTGAAAGGGGCTGTCATTGTGCAGTAGTACTCCACTCTAGAGAGCACGAGCGTCTTGAAGACGCATCGGTATAGCATCTCTAGTGTGAAAAGTTCTTCTTATCCAACCTGTCATTTTTCTTGCAGCTGTGACGGCTACTTTGTTGTGTTCTTTAAAGGTAAGGTCTTCCGACATGAGTACACCCAAATCCTTTACACTGCCTTTTCGTTCTATGTTATAATTCGACTGCGTTTTGTACGTGGTTTCTGTTTTTATATTTTCATTTTTTCCGTAGCGCATGAGCTGGAACTTATCTTCATTAAACACCATATTATTTTAAGATGCCCATTGACAGACCTAATTTACATCTAATCCGAGGTTTGCTGTGTCCTCTATGTTGTCTAGTCTCAAAAATCCTAGTGTCATCTGCAAAGGTTGATACAGTACCTATAGATTGTGTCCTTGTCTATGTCCGGTAAGATGATGAGAAAAAGTACTGGAGCAAGCACAGTACCCTGGGGGACAGCACTTCACGGTTGATGATTCGGATTTTATTTTGTTGACTATTACACATTGGGTTCTATTAGTCACGAAATTGTAGATCTATCTGCCTATTTTTCCAGTAATACCTTTTGCACCCACTTTGTGTGCAAAACACCATGGTCACATTTGTCTAAGGCTTTTGTGAAATCTGTGTAAATTACATCAGCGTTTCGTTTGTCTTCCATAGCATCTAATGCCATATCATAGTGGTCCAGCAACTGTGACAGGCAAGAGCGCCCTGTTCTGAACCCATGTTGTCGAGGATTATGATGATGCTCTGATTCTATGTATTTTGTAATCTTATTTCTTAGCACTCCCTCAAAGAATTTTATGATGTGTGATGTTAGTGCTATCGGTCTGTGATTTTTTGTCTCTGCCTTATTTCCTCCTTAATGGAGTGGTGCTATCTCTGCTGTTTTTAGTATGCCAGGGATAACGCCAGTATCTAGGCCCTGTCTCCAAAGAATGTGAAGGGCCTGCGATAATGTTTTTTTTTCAGTTCTTGATGAATATAGAGTTCCAAGAATCAGGGCTTGGTGCAGAGTGCAAAGACATACTGTTTATGGCTGCTTCAAAATCCAGTGGGGGATAGTTCCGTATAGCCATGAATGACTATCACCTTTCTGAAAGCTGCCGTGATGTTTCTCAGCTTTACATAAGCTACAAATGTTACACAGATCAAAATTTATTTCGTGAGATATGTAATCCTCTTTGTTAGGTTTCAGTAGTCCCCCCCCCCTACAAGCTGGCAGATTACTCAAAATCTCCTCCCTCATGCTCATGGCTCAACTGCTCTTACGTGAGTTGAACTCTAATACTCATTTTCATGACCAATCCTGCAAGCTGGCAAAGTTTTCCTGTAAAACTTTACTGTCATCTCCTGCTTTTGTCGTAATAGTTTTGAATCATCCACAAGCACTCAGTCGAGCCTGGCTACAGCCCGGGCTCGGGGAGTAGAACAACTCTCAGAACCTTCTCTAGGTATGCTCCAGATATATTGACTAGAGGCTTCTATCTTCTATGGGGATCACAAAACACATCCTAGGAAGAGAATAGGTCCTAGGACCGACCCTTATGGATCCCGCTCATTACATGTGCCTGCTGTGATATTTTATTCCTCGGCATGGGCCTCTGTTTTCTGTGGGTTAGGTACTCCTTCATTCATTGCCGCCTTGAACTGTTGTCTCTACTTTACTGGGTTTTACTTTACTCATTTGCTTTACTCATTCTGATGTCTCTAGCTTCCTTTTCTAGGGACCGTGTTGAAAGCCTTTCTTGCACTCCAGTAATGTGCATTCTGCCTAACTCCTTGTCTATCTCTTAGCCTGCCGTTGGTGTTTAGCTCATTTGACAAGCTCGTTAGACCCATTACTAATCACATCACAATACCCATTACTTCATCACCTAACATCAGCCCTAAATTTGTGCTGATGTTATGTGATCCATATCACATAACATCAGCACAATTTCATAACGTCAGCACTAAATTTGTGCTGATATGTGATGATGTTTGTGCTACCCAGGTGTTCCATCAGTCTGTTAACTACCTGCTCATAATTTTGCATTATATACTGGTCTGTGATTTGTGGCTTCAAGTCTGTTTAGTTAACTTTTAGCTGTCATGCCGCTGTTAGGATCTCCGGTCTCCGGCGGCTGAATATTTGGGCAAATTTCCTACCGAAGGATTCAAGCTCTTCCCTTTCAGTATTGACAGTGATAAATCTTAAGGTTCCAATGCTTTTGGGATACTGAAGACGACCTCATTAGCCATTTCAATGTTCGTGGCGCTTTCTGTGTAAGTGGACTTGTCCAATTCTTCAGTTGAGATTCTCACATGCTTCCCTTACTACCAGTTTACCTCGTGGTGATTCCGAGGATCAATGTCCCGGCGGTCCGGTCTCTGTTCAGGCCTCCTGGTTGGTGGTCTGGTCAACCAGACCGCTGGAGGCGGCTACACGCAGCCTGACGTGTGAATGGCAACCTTGTCATTCACTGGCGCTACTTCCTTCAGCGTGAGCACTTAGCATTGATTGTAACCATGATATATATGTGCCTCAGCCTACAGTTTAGACCTATTGGCTTATGTATGACCCTCTGTCCTGCGTGACAGTGAATATCACCATTATCCTCACTTTAATAAGACTATCAAAATCCTCAGATTAGGCAAAATTGTAATTAATTTTGTCAATAAAGATGTTAATAATAAATAATAGCCTTTATCAGAGGCGGAGTTATGCGGTCGATTGGGATTGGTCTTTGGCCGCCACATTGTTTTCAAATTGTTTCTACGCACACGTAAACATTGTAAGACCCCTTAAGGCTCTCCTCTTTTGTTATCCTACTCTAATATGTTTGAAGTGTTCCACACTTTTTCTAAGTTCTTTTGTTTCTGAGTTCTGCATATTTATGTTCTCGAGCTTCACTTGCACTCATGTCTGGCAACATTCTCAGTAGGTCATGCAAATGTTGTTCCCAGCATTCTTGAGCGAGGTAGTCCATCACGGCCTCTGGGAACAGTCTTTTCAGTACATTTCCTTAATAGTATTTCTTCTTAAAAGCTCCTTATACCTTAAACTGCTTCTCTTGCACGCTAGATTCTTGGCCATTCCTTGTCTCTTATCGTTTATAAATACACAATACACAAAGGTAAATACACAAAGGTCACTTGCCGTCTGTGATGCTACGTAGCATGTCGTTCTCATGTCAGCTTCACTTACAATCAATAACATATCTAATATACCTGGCACAAGCAACCGCGTTCTAGATCAAGTAATCACATGACAAGCCTAGCCCCGGGCACAGCTTGGGAAGAACTACTCCCAGAACCAACTCCAGGTTAAGGCTTGTCCAGCCACGTAAGTACTGGGCTCTTACACATGCTGAATCGGGAAATTTCTCAATATTGATTCACCCAGCCACTTGGGCTGAACGGTAGAGCGACGGTCTCGCTTCATGCAGGTCGGCGTTCAATCCCCGACCGTCCAAGTGGTTTGGCACCATTCCTTTTCCCGGCCCATCCCTAATCCTAATCCTGACCCTTTCCAAGTGTTATATAGTCGTAACGACTTGGCGCTCTCTCCTGATAGTTCCTTCCACTTCCATATTATTCAACAGTGTTCCATTCAAGTCTCTGATCCCCGACGTAGTTCAAAGTCTTCCAAATCTATCTATCGTCGTCCGAAGTCTCCAACAGTCAGAAGTATTGTTCCAGCTCTGCTTGCGATCTTTCCTGTCCTCCCCCATAACTATTATGCACGCCCCCAATGTTCTTCTCGTGCTATACCCAAAACCTGTTATCGTAATCTTGAGATTATCTTGAGATGATTTCGGGGCTTTAGTGTCCCCGCGGCCCGGTCCTCGACCAGGCTTTCACCCCCAGGAAGCAACCCGTGACAGCTGACTAACACCCAGGTACCTATTTTACTGCTAGGTAACAGCGGCATAGGGTGAAAGAAACTCTGCCCATTGTTTCTCGCCAGCGCCCGGGATCGAACCCGGGACCACAGGATCACAGTCCAGCGTGCTGTCCGCTCGGCCGACCGGCTCCCTGAATATATATCGTGAATATAACTGCCACAATTTTCCTTAGCCCTCTTGTGGTCATCATGGTTCAGCTGGTAGTGCGTGTGTCTGGGGCGTTCAGAGAGTTTGATCCCCTTAAATGTGTCTCAATATTTTCCCATCATTCCCTTGATCCACTTTCCACGAAAATAACCTAACCTAACCTAACCTTCACAGTATGATATTTCAATTATATTAAAACCAACATTTTCTGCTCTGCGTATACCGACTCCCCTTCACGTGGGGAGAGGTCATCTGTTATCCAATCAGAAACTATTTTTTTTTGTTCGTTTCTGCTGTCTAACCCTCTAGTTCAATCAAATTGCTCAGAATACATAGAGCTAAGTTTTTTCCTTGCCTCCTTGACTCTCATCTGCGGCTGAAGTTTCACAATAGTCACTTTTTACTGTATCTCCTGAGAGAGAGTGAGAGGGAGACAGACAGACAGACAGACAGAGACAGGCACAGACAGGCACAGACAGGACAGAGACAGACAGAGACAGAGACAGAGACAGACACAGACAGACAACATTTTAGCTGGTCTAGGCAGCAAAGGGAAGACTTTCAAAACGCTGACCGAGAAGCAGGATGTGTTTTGTGGAGGCAGGGGGTGTAGGAGGGGGTGTAGGAGGGGGTGTAGGAGGGGGTGTAGGAGGGGGTTGTAGGAGGGGGTTAGGAGGGGTGTAGGAGGGGGTGTAGGAGGGGTGTAGGAGGGGGTAGAGGGGTGTAGGAGGGGGTAGGGGGGTGTAGGAGGGGTGTAGGAGGGGGTGTAGGAGGGGGTGTAGGAGGGGTGTAGGAGAGGGTGTAGGAGAGGGTGTGGAAGGGTGTCTGCGGGGGTGTAGGAGAGGGTGTAGGAGGGGTGTAGGAGGGGGTGTAGGAGGGGGTGTAGGTGGGTGTAGGAGGGGGGGTAGGCGGGGTGTAGGAGGGGTGTAGGAGGGGTGTAGGCGGGGTAGGAGGGGTGTAGGAGGGGTGTAGCGAGGGTGTAGGAGAGGTGTGGAGATGGTGAGGTGAAACGCGCGTACCCACCACACGAAGGTAAGTGGGGGGGGGAGTGGGAAGGGGAAAGTGCTACAAGACAGACAAGCAAACAGATAAGAAGATACCAAAAGATGGAAGATTAACCCACCCCAGGTAACTTAGGTCCAAGTATGATGGCTGCCCCCTGGTGTGGGGGGCCCACATAAGGGGGAGATGGTGATGACGGCCCCCCTAGTGTGGGGGGCCACATTAGGGGAGATGGCCCCCCCCGTGGTGTCCACACCTAGGGGGGCCCTCCTGGCCTTCACATCCGGCTGGAGTGGTCTGACCACTCAGCAAAATGTGGGATTTCTTTGTTCTCAAATCATGTAGTGGTGAAATATGTCTTATTGCTCTTATCTCTCTCTTATATAATTTGTCTCGTCTTTCTCGTACCTGTATCACTCGGCACCTGTGTGTACTGGGGGCCACACTCACGTTATTAGTACCTGTGTGTACTGGGGGCCACACTCACGTTATTAGTATCTGTGTGTACTGGGGCCACACTCACGTTATTAGTACCTGTGTGTACTGGGCCACACTCACGTTATTAGTACCTGTGTGTACTGGGTCACACTCACGTTATTAGCACCTGTGTGTACTGGGCCACACTCACGTTATTAGTACCTGTGTGTACTGGGCCACACTCACGTTATTAGTACCTGTGTGTACTGGGGGCCACACTCACGTTATTAGTACCTGTGTGTACTGGGGGCCACACTCACGTTATTAGTGCCTGTGTGTACTGGGCCACACTCACGCTATTAGTACCTGTGTGTACTGGGCCACACTCACGTTATTAGTACCTGGTGTACTGGGGGCCACACTCACGTTATCAGCACCTGTGTGTACTGGGCCACACTCACGTTATTAGTACCTGTGTGTACTGGGCCACACTCACGTTATTAGTACCTGTGTGTACTGGGTCACACTCACGTTATTAGCACCTGTGTGTACTGGGGGCCACACTCACGTTATTAGTACCTGTGTGTACTGGGGCCACACTCACGTTATTAGTACCTGCGTGTACTGGGCCACACTCACGTTATTAGTACCTGTGTGTACTGGGCCACACTCACGTTATTAGTACCTGTGTGTACTGGGGCCACACTCACGTTATTAGCACCTGTGTGTGCTGGGGCCACACTCACGTTATTAGTACCTGTGTGTGCTGGGGCCACTCACGTTATTAGCACCTGTGTGTACTGGGGGCCACACACGTTATTAGTACCTGTGTGTGCTGGGCCACACTCACGTTATTAGCACCTGTGTGTGCTGGGTCACACTCACGTTATTAACACCTGTGTGTACTGGGGGCCACACTCACGTTATTAGTACCTGTGTGTGCTGGGCCACACTCACGTTATTAGTACCTGTGTGTACTGGGCCACACTCACGTTAATAGTACCTGTGTGTACTGGGGCCACACTCACGTTATTAGTACCTGTGTGTACTGGGCCACACTCACGTTATTAGTACCTGTGTGTACTGGGCCACACTCACGTTATTAGTGCCTGTGTGTACTGGACCACACTCACGTTATTAGTACCTGTGTGTACTGGGCCACACTCACGTTATTAGTACCTTGTGTGTACTGGGCCACACTCACGTTATTAGTACCTGTGTGCACTGGGGGCCACACTCACGTTATCACACCTGTGTGCACTGGGGCCACACTCACGTTATTAGTGCCTGTGTGTACTGGGCCACACTCACGTTATTAGTACCTGTGTGCACTGGGCCACACTCACGTTATTAGTACCTGTGTGTACTGGGGGCCACACTCACGTTATTAGTACCTGTGTGTGCTGGGCCACACTCACGTTATTAGTACCTGTGTGTACTGGACCACACTCACGTTATTAGTACCTGTGTGTACTGGGGGCCACACTCACGTTATTAGTACCTGTGTGTGCTGGGCCACACTCACGTTATTAGTACCTGTGTGTGCTGGGGGCCACACTCACGTTATTAGTACCTGTGTGTACTGGGCCACACTCACGTTATTAGTACCTGTGTGTACTGGGCCACACTCACGTTAATAGTACCTGTGTGTACTGGGGGCCACACTCACGTTATTAGTACCTGTGTGTACTGGGCACACTCACGTTATTAGTACCTGTGTGTACTGGGCCACACTCACGTTATTAGTGCCTGTGTGTACTGGACCACACTCACGTTATTAGTACCTGTGTGTACTGAGCCACACTCACGTTATTAGTACTTGTGTGTACTGGGCCACACTCACGTTATTAGTACCTGTGTGCACTGGGGCCACACTCACGTTATCAGCACCTGTGTGCACTGGGGGCCACACTCACGTTATTAGTACTTGTGTGTACTGGGCCACACTCACGTTATCAGCACCTGTGTGCACTGGGGGCCACACTCACGTTATTAGTGCCTGTGTGTACTGGGCCACACTCACGTTATTAGTACCTGTGTGCACTGGGCCACACTCACGTTATCAGCACCTGTGTGCACTGGGGGCCACACTCACGTTATTAGTACCTGTGTACACTGGGCCACACTCACGTTATTAGTACCTGTGTGTACTGGGCCACACTCACGTTATTAGTACCTGTGTGTACTGGGGGCCACACTCACGTTATTAGTGCCTGTGTGTACTGGGCCACACTCACGTTATCAACACCTGTGTGTACTGGACCACACTCACGTTATCAACACCTGTGTGTACTGGACCACACTCACGTCAACACCTGTGTGTACTGGGCCACACTCACGTTATTAGTACCTGTGTGTACTGGGGGCCACACTCACGTTATTAGTACCTGTGTGTACTGGGCCACACTCACGTTATCAACACCTGTGTGTACTGGGCCACACTCACGTTATCAACACCTGTGTGTACTGGGCCACACACGGTATCAACACCTGTGTGTACTGGGCCACACTCACGTTATCAACACCTGTGTGTACTGGGCCACACTCACGTTATCAACACCTGTGTGTACTGTGCCACACTCACGTTTATCAACACCTGTGTGTACTGTGCCACACCTGGGCCACACTCACGTTATCAACACCTGTGTGTACTGGACCACACTCACGTTATCAACACCTGTGTGCACTGGGCCACACTCACGTTATCAACACCTGTGTGTACTGGGCCACACTCACGTCATCAACACCTGTGTGTACTGGCCACACTCACGTTATCACACCTGTGTGTACTGGGCCACACTCACGTTATCAACACCTGTGTGTACTGGGCCACACTCACGTCATCAACACCTGTGTGTACTGGGCCACACTCACGTCATCAACACCTGTGTGTACTGGGCCACACTCACGTTATCAACACCTGTGTGTACTGGGCCACACACGGTATCAACACCTGTGTGTACTGGGCCACACTCACGTTATCAACACCTGTGTGTACTGGGCCACACTCACGTTATCAACACCTGTGTGTACTGTGCCACACTCACGTTATCAACCCTGTGTGTACTGTGCCACACCTGGGCCACACTCACGTTATCAACACCTGTGTGTACTGGACCACACTCACGTTATCAACACCTGTGTGCACTGGGCCACACTCACGTTATCAACACCTGTGTGTACTGGGCCACACTCACGTCATCAACACCTGTGTGTACTGGACCACACTCACGTTATCAACACCTGTGTGTACTGGGCCACACTCACGTTATCAACACCTGTGTGTACTGGGCCACACTCACGTTATCAACACCTGTGTGTACTGGGCCACACTCACGTTATCAACACCTGTGTGTACTGGGCCACACTCACGTTATCAACACCTGTGTGTACTGGGCCACACTCACGTTATCAACACCTGTGTGTACTGGCCACACTCACGTCATCAACACCTGGTATAATACGTTACTGTATATTATTACTTATTTATGGCGACAGTCGTCCTGTTTCTGTCCGTGTTTGTCTGTTTCTCACACTTCCTGTGGGCAAATACATTGCTTGAAGCTTGGTGCATCTTGCGCACACAACAGTCGAGCAAACTGCCACTGTAAAACTCAAGAGACCTGTCGAAAGCCTTGTCACTAGAAAACACAATCTTAGACAAGCGTACAACATTATTTAAATGGTAAAACCAATCGGAGAAAGTTCATCAACATTCTAACAACCCGGACAGAGAGTAATTGTCAATCAGTTAAGGTCAAATAAGATACAGGTAAGATGCAGGTAAGCAAGATCAGAGGTGCGAACTTGGAAAGTCGTCTGGAAAAATTGCCGCACCGCCAGCGCTCAAAATAACCGAGAGTCCACTACGGGGTCACCATAGGCCGTGCTGCTTATAACTTTTTGTTCCAGGTAGCGAATCTCAAACAACAGCAACCCAGCGCTCATTCCACCCTCAGTACCGACCGAGACAGATCACAGCATCTTACCTCCCATCGCAGATGACTCTTGGGACTCTGCAGAAGAGCAGCATCTACTGAGGGAACAGTAGACCTATCATGGGGCCACGGAGACTATTGTTACCTGTTGACGATTTCAAGAGTTCCTTTACTCCCCGCAGCCCTCTCTGGTGATTGGCTGATCAATGAGGCTGTATGTTTTACCATCCACTCAAGTACTGACTGGCAGCATCCACTCAAGTACTGACTGGCAGCATCCACTCAAGTACTGACTGGCAGCGTCCACTCAAGTACTGACTGCCAGCGTCCACTCAAGTACTGACTGCCAGCATCCACTCAAGTACTGACTGGCAGCATCCACTCAAGTACTGACTGGCAGCATCCACTCAAGTACTGACTGGCAGCATCCACTCCAGTACTGACTGGCAGCATCCACTCCAGTACTGACTGCCAGCGTCCACTCAAGTACTGACTGCCAGCGTCCACTCAAGTACTGACTGGCAGCATACACTCCAGTACTGACTGCCAGCATACACTCCAGTACTAACTGCCAGCATACACTCCAGTACTGACTGGCAGCGTCCACTCAAGTACTGACTGCCAGTATCCACTCAACTACTGACTGCCAGCATACACTCAAGTACTGACTGGCAGCATCCACTCAAGTACTAACTGCCAGCATACACTCCAGTACTGACTGGCAGCGTCCACTCAAGTACTGACTGCCAGCATACACTCAAGTACTGACTGCCAGCATCCACTCAAGTACTGACTGCCAGCATCCACTCAAGTACTGACTGCCAGCATACACTCAAGTACTGACTGCCAGCATCCACTCAAGTACTGACTGCCAGCATACACTCAAGTACTGACTGCCAGCATCCACTCAAGTACTGACTGCCAGCATACACTCAACTACTGACTGCCAGCATCCACTCAAGTACTGACTGGCAGCATACACTCAAGTACTGACTGGCAGCATACACTCAAGTACTGACTGGCAGCATACACTCAAGTACTGACTGCCAGCATACACTCAAGTACTGACTGCCAGCATACACTCCAGTACTGACTGCCAGCATACACTCCAGTACTGACTGCCAGCATACACTCCAGTACTGACTGCCAGCATACACTCCAGTACTGACTGCCAGCATACACTCCAGTACTGACTGGCAGCATACACTCCAGTACTGACTGGCAGCATACACTCCAGTACTGACTGGCAGCATACACTCCAGTACTGACTGCCAGCATACACTCAAGTACTGACTGCCAGCATACACTCAAGTACTGACTGGCAGCATACACTCAACTACTGACTGACAGCATACACTCACTTCTGAGACCATCTAAACACCCAAATCTCTGCATCTAGAGCAATATACAGGTGTGTGTGGAACTTACCTGAAGATAACTATCAGTTATCGATAGTTAACTATCAGAAGATAAGAAGATAACTATCAGAAGATAACTATCAGAAGATCGAGTCTCAAGACTCGATCTTCAGATGAAAGGGAAATAAGCAACAAATCTTTGCCTTTAAGAGGCAACTTAACATGCATGTCTGCGGTGATCAACGAGGCTGTAGTGCGAGCTGGACAGCACCAACAGCCTATAGCTGTTCCAGCCTATACAAGGGGAGGAATAAGCAGGAGGGGGAGAGGGGGGGGGGCTGAATATTCGAAATTAGACAAAAAAAAATCCATATACGAATAGAGTGTATAATTAAATCATATATTTTTGATAGTAGAAACAACACCGAACAAATACAACAAGAAAAACAATTCAACAACATAAAACTGGAAGATCAGTGGATGTGATTTGATAATTAACGCGAACATTACACTGATTTCACTCAACAATAAAATATGAAATGCAAATCTCCTATCAATCAAAATTAGATTCAGTTAATTAAACTGCTGATTAATAGGCCGACCAGAGTAACGCGCCGGCCGGGCCTGGTCCCACATGAGTGAACACCAGCTGTGTGAGTGAACACCAGCTGTGTGAGTGAACACCAGCTGTGTGAGTGAACACCAGCCGGTGTGAGTGAACACCAGCTGTGTGAGTGAACACCAGCTGTGTTGTTTGAGTGAACACCAGCTGCGTGAGTGAACACCAGCTGTGTGAGTGAACACCAGCCGGTGTGAGTGAACACCAGCCGGTGTGAGTGAACACCAGCTGTGTGAGTGAACACCAGCCGGTGTGAGTGAACACCAGCTGTGTGAGTGAACACCAGCTGTGTGAGTGAACACCAGCTGTGTGAGTGAACACCAGCTGCGTGAGTGAACACCAGCTGTGTGAGTGAACACCAGCTGTGTGAGTGAACACCAGCTGCGTGAGTGAACACCAGCTGCGTGAGTGAACACCAGCTGTGTGAGTGAACACCGTAGTGGAGAGTACTGATCATCAACACATCAATGACTTTAATAACACATTCACCCTACCGAATACGAGAGATGAACATTCCCCCTACCTAACACCAGAGGTGAACATTCACCCCTACCTAACACCAGAGGTGAACATTCCCCCTACCTAACACCAGAGGTGAACATTCACCCCTAACACCAGAGGTGAACATTCCCCCTACCTAACACTAGAGGTGAACATTCACCCCTACCTAACACCAGAGGTGAACATTCACCCTAACACCAGAGGTGAACATCCACCCTACCTAACACCAGAGGTGAACATCCACCCTACCTAACACCAGAGGTGAACATCCACCCTACCTAACACCAGAGGTGAACATTCACCCTACCTAACACCAGAGGTGAACATCCACCCTACCTAACACCAGAGGTGAACATCCACCCTACCTAACACCAGAGGTGAACATCCACCCTACCTAACACCAGAGGTGAACATTCACCCTACCTAACACCAGAGGTGAACATTCACCCTAACACCAGAGGTGAACATTCACCCTAACACCAGAGGTGAACATTCACCCTACCTAACACCAGAGGTGAACATCCACCCTACTTAACACCAGAGGTGAACATCCACCCTACCTAACACCAGAGGTGAACATTCACCCCTACCTAACACCAGAGGTGAACATCCACCCTACCTAACACCAGAGGTGAACATCCACCCTACCTAACACCAGAGGTGAACATTCACCCTAACACCAGAGGTGAACATTCACCCTACCTAACACCAGAGGTGAACATCCACCCTACCTAACACCAGAGGTGAACATTCACCCTACCTAACACCAGAGGTGAACATTCACCCTAACACCAGAGGTGAACATCCACCCTACCTAACACCAGAGGTGAACATTCACCCTACCTAACACCAGAGGTGAACATTCACCCTACCTAACACCAGAGGTGAACATCCACCCTACCTAACACCAGAGGTGAACATTCACCCTACCTAACACCAGAGGTGAACATTCACCCTACCTAACACCAGAGGTGAACATCCACCCTACCTAACACCAGAGGTGAACATTCACCCTACCTAACACCAGAGGTGAACATCCACCCTACCTAACACCAGAGGTGAACATTCACCCCTACCTAACACCAGAGGTGAACATTCACCCTAACACCAGAGGTGAACATTCACTCTACCTAACACCAGAGGTGAACATTCACCCTACCTAACACCAGAGGTGAACATTCACCCTAACACCAGAGGTGAACATTCACCCTAACACCAGAGGTGAACATTCACCCTAACACCAGAGGTGAACATTCACCCTAACACCAGAGGTGAACATTCACCCTAACACCAGAGGTGAACATTCACCCTAACACCAGAGGTGAACATTCACCCTAACACCAGAGGTGAACATTCACCCTAACACCAGAGGTGAACATTCACCCTAACACCAGAGGTGAACATCCACCTGACTGGACCATCCCGTGGTGGTGTCGTTCCATATAGGGCCTGGAGGCCGCCCGCGGCGCCAGCGATCAGTGACCTCTGTGCCACTATAGTGGGTTACCTATATACCTAGCCTCATATATGTTGCTGTTCAGGGGCACTCAGCCCCGCTCCTGTGCCAGGTAAGTCCACTACGGGCTCACCATAGTCCGTGCTACTTGCCCCGCTCCTGTGCCAGGTAAGTCCACTACGGGCTCACCATAGTCCGTGCTACTTGCCCCGCTCCTGTGCCAGGTAAGTCCACTACGGGCTCACCATAGTCCGTGCTACTTGCCCCGCTCCTGTGCCAGGTAAGTCCACAACGGGCTCACCATAGCCCGTGCTACTTGGAACTTACTGTTTCGAGTAGCTGAATCTAAAATCATCATCATGTTGCTGTTGTAGAGCTTGCCCTGCAAGCTATTGTAGCCCTTACAGAGCTATTGTAGCCCTTAAAGAGCTATTGTAGTTACGTGTAGTATCACGTGGTCTAGGATACCTGGGGACGTTAAACGATGTCTTTACTATGAATTACACTATTGTATTTACTATGAAGTACTAGACTAAAAATAGAAATGAATTTTGGAGAATTGATTTTTCAATTACCATCGACAGTGAAAAGAAACATAAGAAATATTGAGAAAATTCGTGTTAGAATTATTAATCTTACTTTTTAGGTCATATTTAATAATATATTAAGTACTGCAAATGTTTGTGTAATACAGCGATATACTAGCCGAAAAAAAAGGCGTATAATGATTAACTGAGGAAAGGACTTTTAGATAAATTTGTATACAAACTTTACAGACTACTCTACCAGAAGTCAAGCCGGAATAGGGAATGAAAAAATATATATTAAGGTTGACTTCATAGTTGTATGTATATTGTGAGGCTCAATTTGTGTGATTTTTGAAGTGATTAGTTATCTTGATAAACGCTGTTAATGTTAGGTAAGCTATCATTACGCCTTCCTTGGAGACCTCTGGGACGAGGCGGGTGAGTGGTTTAGGTGCTGATGCTGTAAATCATCTAAGAGATGATGTGATGCATCTCCAGAGCGAGATGCTGATATCAGCATCTCGCTCCCACGATATCTGAGGATATAATCGTGGGAGCATGAGGAGATTTTGGCGAGAGAGTGAGTGAGTGTTACATGTAGCAGTTGAGAGCAGGTCATGACAAGTGGTCGGTTGACATTCTCCCACATCCTGACAGGAGCTGCTGCCCGAATATTAGTTTGCAGGTGCAAGATAGTCGTCTCTCCGCAGGAATTTGGAGTGAACGGGAGAAGTACTCACCTTACTGATTTGATATTTTTGTTTTAGCAACGAACCCCCTCACTTTGGCATGAGAGGGCGTGCTTCCTCTCGTTACTACCACCAGGAGGTGGTAGTAATATATATATATATATATATATAATATATATATATATAATATATATATATATATATATATAATTATATATATATCGTACCTAGTAGCCAGAACGCACTTCTCGGCCTACTATGCAAGGCCCGATTGGCCGAGTGATTTTCTTTATTTTCAATAAATTGTTTACAATTAGTTTATTTGAATTATTATTATTATATTAGGAACATAAATTATTGACTTAGCTGTGTTAGTTTATGTTAGGTTTAGATAGGTTAGGTTAAGCAGGGTTGGTTAGGTTCGGTCATATATCTACTTTAGTTTTAACTCAATTTTAAACAAATTAACTTATGCATAATGAAATAGACAGATTTATAATTTCATAAGAAAAAAATCGAAAAATATATAAATTCAGGAAAACTTGACTTATTAGGCAAATGGGCCTTGCATAGTTGGCCGAGTACGACGTTCTGGCTACTAGGTACAATATCAATATATTATATATATATATATATATATATATATATATATATATATATATATATATATATATATATATATATATCGTTGAATATGACCGAAAAGGTAAGATTAATAATTCTAACACGAATCTAATCAATATTTCTTATGTTTTTCTTCACTGTCGGTGGTAATAAAAATAATAATTCTCCGAAATTCATTTTTTAATTGTCTGACGCCTGAACGCGTTTCGTAATTCGTATTACATTTTCAAAGACTTAATAATTTACACTAAATTAAGTCATAAAGTCTTTGAAAATGTAATACGAATTACGAAACGCGTTCAGGCGTCAGACAATTAAAAAATGAATTTGGAGAATTGTTATTTTATTACCACCGACAGTGAAGAAAACATAAGAAATATTGAGAAGATTCGTGTTAGAATTATTAATCTTACCTTTTGGTCATATTTCAACAACATATGTTTACAAGAAAGACTGCTATCAAAATATACTAATATATATATATATATATATATATATATATATATATATATATATAATATATATATATATAGATATATATATATTTCTTTTCCAGCGCCTCAGCGTGGCGATACAGAGGGGAAATGCGCACTGCATCCAGGGTTCCTGCCCGCCATCTGAGGAGCTGGAGGAAACTCGACAACCTATGATAACCATCTTTGTAACCTATATGTAACTCCTTTTTTGTAACAAAGTTCAAATAAAGCAAATATATATGTGTACATACAAAAGAATGGGGGTGGTAGGAGAAGACAATATTAGTGTTCAGTGAGAAACCACAAGGTCTCCTCTGAATACGTTTTATTTTCTCCTCCGAGGCTATGGGTCCCCACATTGGCACCAGAGGTGGTACCCTCACAAAAAAAAAAATTATATATATATATATATATATAATATATATATATATATATAGATATATATATATATATATATAGGGAAGGGAGTATAAAATATAATTATATATATATATATATATATATATAGATATATACTACATACATATATAAACATATAGATATATATCTATATATATATATATATATATAATATATATATATATATATATATATATATATATATATATATAATACCTAGGTCAACGGCAGGGGTACACGATCCCAGTTTTATACACTGCACCACCAAATATGGCTCTCGCGGAACCAGCACTCCAACCACCACCATCTAGAGGCCCCCACAAGCAATCCAGCTGGGATGGCCTTATTGTAGACCAAGCAGTTGCAACATGCCTAGAAGCTGCAACAATAACACGTGATACTGCTCACCTGAAGAGCTATTGCAGCTCGTCAAACTGGGGACTTCCTAGTAGCAACCCCAAAGTAAACAACTGGCCTGCTTCTACCACTTTAGGCCTACAAAATGCAGTGGCTCTCCGCCTCGCTGCCCCAATCCAATCCACACCTAATATAGGTGTATTTGCAGCGAGGCCGACAGGTGCGGCCAGTATGCCTGCTCAGCCAAAGCACAAGGAAATGTCTCAGGACACAGCCAAGTCAATATCATTAAGAGGAGCCTTACCATGGCTGGTTGTCCAGCAGAAGAGAGCCCTGTTACCTAATGCCCGGAAACTCTGACGAACCAGTTGGTAGCCGAGACGGGACTACAGTGAACCCCAGGAAGAACTGTAAACGGTTGGTGGGTAACTAGAAGTGGGTTTCAACACTGGCTAACACCTACGGTGACTTCATTGATGCACAGCTAGGTGTGCTGCCACTCACAGGGAAGCAACTAAGTCTTGTAAATACAGAATGGAATACCACCACAATTTTGTCCCTTGCCTGGGGTAAAAGTGGCATTACTAGTAGTTCTTTGAAGGATCTGGGTTCTAAGCTAACTTAAACAATAAGAGGACCTCGACCTGCCAGCATCCTCTTCCCGTATCTTAGCATGGGAATAAAGCATAAAGGCAGTATACCATTGGTTCTTGCCTACTAATGAACACTCACTCTTCGATGAAAGAAAGAGTTTTCAGTAGTAGGCAAAAAACAATTGTATACTGCTGTTAGCAGTATTCCATGCTAAAGCCCTGTAAGAGGAAGCTGCTGCGCATGGGTGACAGCTTCTCTTCCGTATCACCTACCTGGCTTTGCGCCCTGGCGAGGCCACTGCAGACCGAGAACCAGAGCGCAACTCCAGTCTCCTGAGACTGATGGCTGCCTACTACTACATTATTATTATTATTAT
>WNGS01111181.1:18792386-18823269 GCA_020271785.1 Procambarus virginalis | reverse complement strand
TACCTGGTTGATACCTGGTTGATGGGGTTCTGGGAGTTCTTCTACTCCCCAAGCCCGGCCCGAGGCCAGGCTCGACTTGTGAGAGTTTGATCCACCAGGCTGTTGCTTGGAGCGGCCCGCAGAGCCACATACCCACCACAGCCCGGCTGATCCGGGACTTCTCTTAGGAAACAGTCCAGTTTTCTCTTGAAGATGTCCACGGTTGTTCCGGCAATATTTCTTATAGTCGCTGGGAGGACGTTGAACAACCGCGGACCTCTGATGTTTATACAGTGTTCTCTGATTGTGCCTATGGCACCTCTGCTCTTCACTGGTTCAATCTTGCATTTTCTTCCATATCGTTCACTCCAGTACGTTGTTATTTTACTGTGTAGATTTGGGACCTGGCCCTCCAGTATTTTCCACGTGTATATTATTTGGTATCTCTCTCGTCTCCTTTCTAGAGAGTACATTTGGAGAGCTTTGAGACGATCCCAATAATTTAGGTGTTTTATCTCGTCTATGCGTGCCGTATATGTTCTCTGTATTCCCTCTATTTCAGCAATCTCTCCTGCTCTGAAGGGGGAAGTGAGTACTGAGCAGTATTCGAGACGGGACAACACAAGTGACTTGAAGAGTACAACCATTGTGATGGGATCCCTGGATTTGAAAGTTCTCGTAATCCATCCGATCATTTTTCTGGCTGATGCGATATTTGCTTGGTTATGCTCCCTAAACGTTAGATCGTCGGACATCATTATCCCCAAATCCTTGACATGCTGTTTTCTACTATGGGAAGATTTGATTGTGTTTTGTACCCTGTATTATGTTTCAGATCCTCATTTTTGCCGTACCTGAGTACCTGAAATTTATCACTGTTAAACATCATATTATTTTCTGCTGCCCAATCGAAAACTTTGTTGACATCTGTTTGTAGTTTTTCAATGTCTTCAGCAGAGGTAATTTTCATGCTGATTTTTGTGTCATCTGCGAAGGATGACACGAAGCTGTGACGTGTATTTTTGTCTATATCAGATATGAGAATAAGGAACAGTAGCGGTGCAAGGACTGTACCTTGAGGTACAGAGCTTTTAACATCGCTTGGACTCGATTTTATCTGATTGACTGTTACTCTTTGTGTTCTGTTCGACAGGAAATTGAGTATCCAGCGTCCTACTTTTCCAGTTATTCCCATTGACCTCATTTTGTGAGCTATCACCCCATGGTCACATTTGTCGAAAGCCTTTGCAAAGTCTGTGTATACAACATCTGCATTTTGCTTTTCTTCTAGGGCTTCTGTGATTTTGTCATAGTGGTTGAGTAACTGTGACAGACAGGATCTTCCCGCTCTAAATCCATGTTGTCCTGGATTGTGCAATTCATTGTTTTCCATAAAACTAGAAATTTGATTCCTAATCACTCTTTCAAACACTTTTATTATGTGTGATGTTAGTGCAACTGGCCTATAATTTTTTGCCAAGGCTTTACTCCCCCCTTGTGCAACGGAGCTATATCTGCAGATTAAGTGCTGCTGGTATCTCCCCTGTATCCAGGCTCTTTTCCATATTACGCTGAGTGCTCTCGCTACTGGTACTTTACATTTCTTTATGAATATTGAATTCCATGAGTCAGGCCCAGGGGCTGAGTGCATGGGCATATTGTCAATTTCTCTTTCAAAGTCTTCCGAGTTTGTGGTAATATCCGTTATATTATCTGCAGCTTGAATGTCATTCATAAAGAAGCTGTCTGGGTCATCAACTTTCATGTTGTTAATTGGTGTGCTAAACATAGCCTCATACTGGCTTCTTAGAATTTCACTAATCTCTTTGTTGTCCTCTGTGTACGTACCTTCATTTGTAATTAACGGTCCAATACTGGTCGAGGTTTTGGATTTTGATTTAGCGTATGTGAAAAAATATTTCGGATTTTTCCTTATCTCTTGTATAGCTCTCTGTTCCAATTCCATTTCCTCAGACTCATATGATCGCTTCAACGTTTGTTCGATTTCTTCGATCTCCCTGCTTAGCTTATTTTTCTTGCTTGTGATAGTTGTGTCTGCCGAAGCATTTCCGTAATTTTTTTCCTTCTCCTGTACAGTCGTCTGCGTTCTCTTTCTAGAGTGTTCCTCTTTCTGCCCCTCCTCACCGGCACGTGCTTCAAGCAGACCTTGTAAGCTTCAGCTGTCAGTTGAGCTATTCCCTGTGTGGGAGTTTTGTCGCTTAAGACCGTCTCCCATTGAATGGTTGAAAGGTCTACATTTATTTTTTCCCAGTCAATCCTCTTATTGTTGAAATTGAATTGATTGAATATTCCTTCTCGCTTGTTGGGTCTCTTAGATCTACTACCGTTATTTATGCTAGTTCGCACTTCAATGAGCTTATGGTCTGAGTATGAAGTATCTGAGATTGTTATGTCTCTGATTAGTTCATCATTGTTTGTGAATAACAAGTCTAGTGTGTTTTCGTTCCTAGTTGGTTCTGTAATCTGTTGATTGAGCGAGAATTTGTCACAGAATCTCAAAAGTTCTCTGACCTGTGGCTGGTTATTTCCCGGGTCATTCCCTGCTATGATATTTGTGTTTGCCATTCTCCATCTTAGACTCGGTAATTGAAATCTCCAAGGAAGATAATATCTGGAGCTGGGTTTGCTAGGTCATCAAGTATGTTCTCTATTTTGTGCATCTGCTCTGTGAATTCCTCAACCGTTGTATCTGGCGGTTTATATATTAAAATAATAATTAGGTTTAGTTTCTCTACCTTAATTCCAAGTACCTCTACCACCTCATTAGTTGAGTTTAGTAGTTCTGTGCATACCAGGTCCTCTTTAATATACAGACCTACTCCCCCATTTGACCTAGTTTTTCTATCACATCTGTATAAATTATAATTTGGAATCCAGATTTCACCATCCATGTAATCTTTTGTATGAGTTTCCGTGAATGCCCCAAATATGGAGTTTGACTCTAATAGGAGACCATTTATGAACTTGACTTTATTTCTTGACTTTGGCTTTAGACCTTGAATGTTTGCAAAAATGAATGATTGTCCATATTGTGTGTCACTTCTGGAAGGTTTTGGTGGTTCTCCCTCCTCTCTACCCTGACCCAGGGTGTGTTGTTGTGGCAATGGTTTGTCCAGTTTTGGAAGTGATATTGGGGAGTGTGGTAGTCTCTGTGTAGTTGGGGGTGTAGTATGTGTGGGCTTGATGACGAAATGTAGTCCAGTCTCGGGCATTTCCCCCTCTCCATCCGTACTCCTGCCACGTTTCTGCCTGTCTGTTTCTCCCTCCGTTTCTGCCTGCCTCTAAAAATGTTCAGGGCTATTATATTGGACTTCCTCTCTTATATAGCGCTGTGTACCTCTGACGTGGAAATCGGGGCAATGAAGATCGTAGCATTTCCTCTCATTAACTGAGAGTTTGCATAGCTTAGGGTGAAAATATCTACATTCTGTATCAAAACGACATCTGCCTTTCCCTAACCAGTTCCGGCATTTCCGTGGGTGCATGAATGAGCATTCCGTGCCTCTGGGCCCATATCTGCACTGTCCTTTTGCATAATACCTGCAAATATTTTCATCTGTGATTGTATTTTTCTTGTTTGTATCCGTGTACGACTTGGCTACCTCTGTGATTTTTGTTCCAACTGTCTCGTTTCTGCATTTATTCTCAGTATTACCCTTATCTTTCGCCTTGTTGCTTTCGTCTTTCTCATTCGTCTCATTTTTTATCTCCTTATTCATATCACCAGTTTGCTCTACAATATTGCCTTCATTTTTGTGTACCTCGACGCTATGTCCTTCTACATTGCTACTTTGACTCTCTAAATTCTCAATCCCTGGGTTGTGCTCAGAGTTCGTTGCTGTCTTTATATACTCTGCATATATTTCTGGTAGTTTTTGTGTGAATTGTAGCCTGTGTACTTCAGGAATGTCATTCATTAGTTTGGCAATGTTTTCCCACACCTGTCTGTCACTTTCACAGATCCAGTAGGTACCAGTGTTTACTATATAACGCAGTAGTCATCGTAGTACATCATCACCTTACGATGTCGTACCGCGTCGCATCGTAAAGGGTGGCGTGGTGTGGGGGGGTTGCTATCGCTAGGAGGCCGTTCACCCGTCAATATTTAGCCGGAGCGTAAAATTATTCCTGGCCAGAGGGGAAAATTCTCAGTGGGTAATTTAGTGTCAGCAACAGTGTTGGGGATGGTCGTATATTACACGAGGGCTAAATTGTTGTTGTTTCAGCTTTGCAAACATTTCACGTCATTAAAATGCATTTAAAATATACCAAATAAATAATGAAAAAGTCTGGTGTTTCAGTTTGTATTACACACACACACACACACACTATATGTATGTATGTATGTATATATGTATGTATGTATGTATGTATGTATGTATGTATGTATGTATGTATGTATGTATGTATGTATGTATGTATGTACGTACGTACGTACGTACGTATGTATGTATGTTTGCTGGCCTACAGCTTCACCTACGGAACCTGCCTCATGACTTCGATTCACTGGCGTGCTAGGACATCATCAGACCTACTTTGGGGTCCCTAACTGGAGTCGAACTCGGCCATCTGACTGAGAGGGTGGCATCGCCTCCCTCTCCCATTACTGAGGCGACTCTTCAACACGGTCTTCTAATTATGCGTGTGTTCAGCTTCCATGTCCCATAATCCTGGTCCTTCTTCCTATGTCAAATTGCCTCTTGTCCACTCTAACTACACGCCAGGCTATTTTTTTAGGTCGTGCTCACGTCTCGTATTGTGCTGCATTATTTTTCAGTGTCGTGAGATCTTTTTTTTCTTGCCTTTCTTTGTAACTTTTATAACATATGCCTCTCAGCTCAGGGATTCTTTGTGTCCTTTGGTAAATGGGGTTCCATGCTGGCACTGCACACTAAAGCATGCCTTACGTTACCTTGCTATGATTTCGGAGCTCATCGTCCCCACGGTCCGGTCCCCGACCAGGCCTCCTCGTTGCTTGAATGGTTAACCAGGCTGTTGGACGCGGCTGCTCACAGCCTGACGTATGAAGCACAGCCTGGTTGATCAGGTATCCTTTGGAGGTGTTTACCGAGTTCTCTCTTGAACACTGTGAGGGGTTTGCCAGTTATGCCCCTTATGTGTAGTGGAAGCGTGATGAACAGTCTCGGGCCTCTGATGTTGATAAGAGTTCTCTCTCAGAGTATCTGTTGCACCTCTACTTTTCAACGGGGGTATTCTGCACATCCTGCCATGCCTCCTGGTCTCAGGTGATGTTATTTCTGTGTGCAGGTTTGGGACCAGCCCTTCTACAATTTTCCACGTGTAAATTATTATGTATCTCTCGCGCCTGCGCTCAGAATACAGATTTAGGCATTTTAGTCGGTCCCAATAGTTTAGATGTTTTACTGAGTGGATTCTAGCAGTAAAGGATCTCTGCACGCTCTCCAGGTCAGCAATTTCTCCAGTTTTGAAAGGGGCTGTCATTGTGCAATAGTACTCCTCTCTAGAGAGCACGAGCGTTTTGAAAAGTATCATCATCGGTATAGCATCTCTAGTGTGAAAAGTTCTTCTTATCCAACCTGTCATTTTTCTTGCAGCTGTGACGGCTACTTTGTTGTGTTCTTTAAAGGTAAGGTCTTCCGACATGAGTACACCCAGATCTTTTACACTGCCTTTTCGTTCTATGTTATAATTCGACTGCGTTTTGTACGTGGTTTCTGTTTTTATATTTTCATTTTTTTCCGTAGCGCATAAGCTGGAACTTATCTTCATTAAACACCATATTATTTTAAGATGCCCATTGACAGACCTAATTTACATCTAATCCGAGGTTTGCTGTGTCCTCTATGTTGTCTAGTCTCAAAAATCCTAGTGTCATCTGCAAAGGTTGATACAGTACCTATAGATTGTGTCCTTGTCTATGTCCGGTAAGATGATGAGAAAAAGTACTGGAGCAAGCACAGTACCCTGGGGGACAGCACTTCACAGTTGATGGTTCGGATTTTATTTTGTTGACTATTACACATTGGGTTCTATTAGTCACGAAATTGTAGATCCATCTGCCAATTTTTCCAGTAATACCTTTTGCACCCACTTTGTGTGCAAAACACCATGGTCACATTTGTCTAAGGCTTTTGTGAAATTTGTGTAAATTACATCAGCGTTTTGTTCGTCTTCCATGGCATCTAATGTCATGTCATAATGGTCCAGCAACTGTGACAGGCAAGAGCGCCCTGTTCTGAACCCATGTTGTCGAGGATTATGATGATGCTGTGATTCTATGTATTTTGTAATCTTACTTCTGAGCACTCTCTCAAAGGATTTTATGATGTGTGATGTTAGTGCTATCGGTCTGTGATTTTTTGCCTCTGCCTTATTTCCTCCTTAATGGAGTGGTGCTATCTCTGCTGTTTTTTGTATGCCAGGGATAACACCAGTATCTAGGCCCTGTCTCCAAAGAATGTGAAGGGCCTGCGATAATTTTTTTTACAGTTCTTGATGAATATGGAGTTCAAAGAATCAGGGTCTGGTGCAGAGTACAAAGACATACTGTTTTGGCTGCTTCAAAATCCAGTGGAGGATAGTACCGTATAGCCATGAATGACTATCACCTTTCTGAAAGCTGCCGTGATGTTTGTCAGCTTTACATGAGCTGCAAATGTAACACAGATCAAAATTTATTTCGTGAGATATGTAATCCTCTTTGTTAGGTTTCAGTAGTCCCCCCACCCACAAGCTGGCAGATTACTCAAAATCTCCTCCCCCCATCCTTAGGGCTCATAACTGCTCTTACGTGAGTTGAACTCTAATACTCATTTTCATGACCAATCCTGCAAGCTGGCAAAGTTCTCCTGTAAAACTTTACTGTCGTCATCTGCTTTTGTCGTAATAGTTTTGAATCATCCACAAGCACTCAGTCGAGCCTGGCTACAGCCCGGGCTCGGGGAGCAGAACAACTCTCAGAACCTTCTCTAGGTATGCTCCAGATATGTTGACTAGAGGCTTCTATCTTCTATGGGGATCACACAACACATCCTAGGAAGAGAATAGGTCCTATGACCTATAAGGGTCTTATGGATCCCGCTCATTACATATTTTTTTTTTAAATTTTGCCCCGAGGGGCGAGTTTATTGGGCAGCGCCACTCATCTTGTGAGTGGACACACCGCCATAGTGACAGTATTGGGCAGCGCCACTCATCTTGTGAGTGGACACACCGCCATAGTGACAGTATTGGGCAGCGCCACTCATCTTGTGAGTGGACACACCGCCATAGCAGCATGTACAACACTCCCCAATAGGAAGAAAACCCGCTGGGTTGTTCATCCTGTCACTTGTACCCAGACACAGCTGGGACTTGCTTAACTGTCTCAAGTGAACAGCTCCTCGAACAAGAAGATTAACATCTATCAACCCTTAAAAGCTTACGTTATCTTGCGGGTGCAAAATGGGGAAATCTTTTAAGAACAGTATCAATATTTGACAAATAGTGTTTTCCTAACTCAAACAATGTGGGGTGTACATGTGCCTGCTGTGATATTTTATTCCTCGGCATGGGCCTCTGTTTTCTGTGGGTCAGGTACTCCTTCATTCATTGCCGCCTTGGACTGTTGTCTCTGCTTTACTAGGTTTTACTTTACTCATTTGCTTTACTCATTCTGTTGGCTCTAGCTTCCTTTACTAGGGACCGTGTTGAAAGCCTTTCTTGCACTCCAATAATGTGCATTCTGCCTAACTCCTCGTCTCTCTCTCAGCCTGCCGCTGGTCTTTAGCTCATTTGACAAGTTCGTTAGACCCATTACTAATCACATCACATCACAATACCCATTACTTCATCACCTAACATCAGCCCTAAATTTGTGCTGATGTTATGTGATCCATATCACATAACATCAGCACAATTTCATAACGTCAGCACTAAATTTGTGATGATATGTGATGATGTTTGTGCTACCCAGGTGTTCCATCAGTCTGTTAAGTACCTGCTCATAATTTTGCATTATATACTGGTCTGTGATTTGTGGCTTCAAGTCTTTTTAGCTAACTTTTAGCTGTCGTGCCGCTGTTAGGATCTCCGGTCTCCGGCGGCTGAATATTTGGGCAAATTTCCTACCGAAGGATTCAAGCTCTTCCCTTTCAGTATCGAGAGTGATAAATCGTAAGGTTCCAATGCTTTTGGGATACTGAAGACGACCTCATTAGCCATTTCAATGTTGATACCTGGTTGATACCTGGTTGATGGGGTTCAGGGAGTTCTTCTACTCCCCAAGCCCGGCCCGAGGCCAAGCTTGACTTGTGAGAGTTTGGTCCACTAGGCTGTTGCTTGGAGCGGCCCGCAGGCCCACATACCCACCACAGCCCGGTTGGTCCGGCACTCCTTGGAGGAATAAATCTAGTTTCCTCTTGAAGATGTCCACGGTTGTTCCGGCAATATTTCTTATGCTTGCTGGGAGGACGTTGAACAACCGCGGACCTCTGATGTTTATACAGTGTTCTCTGATTTCGTGGCGCTTTCTGTGTAAGTGGACTTGTCCAATTCTTTAGTTGAGATTCTCACATGCTTCCCTTACTACCAGTTTACCTCGTGGTGATTCCGAGGATCAATGTCCCGGCGGTCCGGTCTCTGTCCAAGCCTCGTGGTTGGAGGTCTGGTCAACCAGACCGCTGGAGGCGGCTACTCGCCGCCTGACGTGTGGATGGCAACCTTGTCATTCAATGGCGCTACTTCCTTCAGCGTGAGCACTTAGCATTGATTGTAACCATGATATATATGTGCTTCAACCTACAGTTTAGACCTATTGTCTTATGTATGACCCTCTGTCCTGCGTGACAGTGAATATCACCATTATCCTCACTTTAATAAGACTATCAAAATCCTCAGATTAGGCAAAATTGTAATTAATTTTGTCAATAAAGATGTTAATAATAAATAATAGCCTTTATCAGAGGCGGAGTTATGCGGTCGATTGGGATTGGTCTTTGGCCGCCACATTGTTTTCAAATTGTTTCTACGCACACGTAAACATTGTAAGACCCTTAAGGCTCTCCTCTTTGTTATCCTACTCTAATATGTTTGAAGTGTTCCACACTTTTTCTAAGTTCTTTGTTTCTGAGTTCTGCATATTTATGTTCTCGAGCTTCACTTGCACTCATGTCTGGCAACATTCTCAGTAGGTCATGCAAATGTTGTTCACAGCATTCTTGAGCGAGGTAGTCCATCACGGCCTCTGGGAACAGTCTTTTCAGTACATTTCCTTAATAGTATTTCTTCTTAAAAGCTCCTTATACCTTAAACTGCTTCTCTTGCACGCTAGATTCTTGGCCATTCCTTGTCTCTTATCGTTTATAAATACACAATACACAAAGGTAAATACACAAAGGTCACTTGCCGTCTGTGATGCTACGTAGCATGTCGTTCTCATGTCAGCTTCACTTACAATCAATAACATATCTAATATACCTGGCACAAGCAACCGCGTTCTAGATCAAGTAATCACATGACAAGCCTAGCCCCGGGCACAGCTTGAGAAGAACTACTCCCAGAACCAACTCCAGGTTAAGGCTTGTCCAGCCACGTAAGTACTGGGCTCTTACACATGCTGAATCGGGAAATTTCTCAATATTGATTCACCCAACCACTTGGGCTGAACGGTAGAGCGACGGTCTCGCTTCATGCAGGTCGGCGTTCAATCCCCGACCGTCCAAGTGGTTTGGCACCATTCCTTTTCCCGGCCCATCCCAAATCCTAATCCTGACCCTTTCCAAGTGCTATATAGTCGTAATGACTTGGCGCTCCTCCTGATAGTTCCTTCCACTTCCATATTATTCAACAGTGTTCCATTCAAGTCTCTGATCCCCAACGTAGTTCAAAGTCTTCCAAATCTATCTATCGTCGTCCGAAGTCTCCAACAGTCAGAAGTATTGTTCCAGCTCTGCTTGCGATCTTTCCTGTCCTTCCCCATAACTATTATGCACACCCCCAATGTTCTTCTCGTGCTATACCCAAAACCTGTTATCGTAATCTTGAGATTATCTTGAGATGATTTCGGGGCTTTAGTGTCCCCGAATCTTGGTTATCTTGATAACCTCAAGATAACCTCCCCGCGGCCAGGTCCTCGACCAGGCCTCCACCTCCAGGAAGCAACCCGTGACAGCTGACTAACACCCAGGTACCTATTTTACTGCTAGGTAACAGCGGCATAGGGTGAAAGAAACTCTGCCCATTGTTTCTCGCCAGCGCCCGGGATCGAACCCGGGACCACAGGATCACAAGTCCAGCGTGCTGTCCGCTCGGCCGACCGGCTCCCTGAATATATGTCGTGAATATAACTGCCACAATTTTCCTTAGCCCTCTTGTGGTCATCATGGTTCAGCTGGTAGTGCGTGTGTCTGGGGCGTTCAGAGAGTTTGATCCCCCTTAAATGTGTCTCAATATTTTCCCATCATTCCCTTGATCCACTTCCACGAAAATAACCTAACCTACCTAACCTTCACAGTATGATATTTCAATTATATTAAACCAACATTTTCTGCTCTGCGTATACCGACTCCCCTTCACGTGGGGAGAGGTCATCTGTTATCCAATCAGAAACTATTTTTTTTGTTTCGTTTCTGCTGTCTAACCCTCTAGTTCAATCAAATTGCTCAGAATACATCGGGCTAAGTTTTTTCCTTGCCTCCTTTGACTCTCATCTGCGGCTGAAGTTTCCACAATAGTCACTTTTTACTGTATCTCCTGAGAGAGAGTGAGAGGGAGAGAGGAGACAGACACAGACAGACAACATTTTAGCTGGTCTAGGCAGCAAAAGGAAAGACTTTCAAAACGCTGACGAGAAGCAGGATGTGTTTGTGGGAGGCAGGGGGTGTAGAGGGGGTTAGAGGGGGTGTAGGAGGGGTGTAGGAGGGGGTGTAGGAGGGTGTAGGAGGGGGTGTAGAGGGGTGTAGGAGGGGTGTAGGAGGGGGTGTAGGAGGGGGTGTAGGAGGGGGTGTAGGAGGGGTGTAGGAGGGTGGTGTAGGAGGGGGGTGTAGGAGGGGTGTAGGAGGGGGTGTAGGAGGGGGTGTAGGAGGGGGTGTAGGAGGGGTGTAGGAGGGTGTGTAGGAGGGTGTAAGGAGGGGTGTAGGAGGGTGTGTAGGAGGGTTGTGTAGGAGGGGGTGTAGGAGGGGGTGTAGGAGGGGGTGTAGGAGGTGTGTAGAGGGGGTGTAGGAGGGGGTGTAGGAGGGGTGAGGTGTAGGAGGGGTGTAGGAGGGTGTAGGAGGGTGTGTAGGAGGGGGTGTAGGAGGGGGTGTAGGAGGGGTGTAGGAGGGGTGTAGGAGGGGGTGTAGGAGGGGTGTAGGAGGGGGTAGGAGGGGGGTAGGAGGGGGGTAGGAGGGGGTGGAGGGGTGTAGAGGGGTGAGGAGGGGGTTAGGAGGGGGTGTAGGAGGGGTGTAGGAGGGGTGTAGGAGGGGGTGTAGGAGGGGTGTAGGAGGGTGTAGGGGGGGTGTAGGAGTGGGTTAGAGGGGGTGTAGAGGGGGTTAGGAGTGGGTGTAGGAGGGGGTGTAGGAGGGGGTGTAGGAGGGGTGTAGGAGGGGGTGTAGGAGAGGTGTAGGAGAGGGTGTAGGAGGGTGTAGGAGGGGGTGTAGGAGGGGGTGTAGGAGGGGGTGTAGGGGGGGGTAGGAGGGGTGTAGGAGGGGGTGTAGGAGGGGTGTAGGAGGGGGTGTAGGAGGGGGTGTAGGAGGGGGTTGGAGGGGGTGGAGAGGGGTGTAGGAGGGGTGTAGGAGGGGGGTAGGAGGGGTGTAGGAGGGGGTGTAGGAGTGGGTGTAGGAGGGTGGAGGAGGGGGTGTAGGAGGGGTGTAGGAGGGGGTGTTTGGAGTGGTGTTGGAGTGGGTGTTGGAGTGGGTGTTGGAGGGGTGTAGGAGTGGGTGTAGGAGTGGGTGTAGAGGGGGTGTAGGAGGGGTGTAGGAGGGGGGGCAGGAGGGGGTGTAGGAGGGGGTGTTGGAGTGGGTGTTGAGTGGGTGTTGGAGTGGGTGTAGGAGGGGTGTAGAGGGGGTGTAGGAGGGGGTGTAGGAGGGGTGTAGGAGTGGTGTAGGAGGGTGTAGGAGGGGGTGTAGGAGGGGGTTAGGAGAGGGTGTAGGAGGGTGTAGAGGGGTGTAGGAGGGTGTGTAGGAGGGGGTGTAGGAGGGTGTAGGAGGGGGTGTAGGAGGGGGTGTAGGAGGGGTGTAGGAGGGGTTGTAGGAGGGGGGTAGGAGAGGGTGGTAGGAGGGGTTAGGAGGGGTGTTGGGGGTGTGAGGAGGGGGTGTAGGAGGGGGTGTAGGAGGGGTGTAGGAGTGGGTGTAGGAGTGGGTGTAGGAGGGGGTGTAGGAGGGGGTGTAGGAGGGGGTGTAGGAGGGGGTGTAGGAGGGGGGTGTAGGAGGGGGGTAGGAGTGGGTAGGAGGGGGTGTAGGAGGGTGTAGGAGGGGGTGTAGGAGGGGTGTGTAGGAGGGGGTGTAGGAGGGGGTGTAGGATGGTGTAGGAGGGGGTGTAGGAGGGGGTGTAGGAGTGGGTGTAGGAGGGTGTAGGAGGGGTGTAGGAGGGGGTGTAGAGGGGGGTAGGAGGGGGTGTAGGGAGGGGTAGGAGGGGGTGTAGGAGGGGTGTAGGGGGGGTGTAGGAGGGGGTGTAGAGGGGGTGTAGGAGGGGTGTAGAGGGGGTGTAGGAGGGGTGTAGGAGGGGGTGTAGGAGGGGGTGTAGGGGGGGTGTAGGGGGTGTAGGAGTGGTGTAGGAGTGGGTGTAGGAGTGGGTGTAGGAGGGGGTGTAGGAGGGGGTGTAGGAGGGGTGTAGGAGGGGGTGTAGGAGGGGGTGTAGGAGGGGGTGTAGGAGGGGTGTAGGAGGGGGTGTAGGAGTGGGTGTAGGAGGGTGTAGGAGTGGGTGTAGGGGTGTAGGAGTGGGTGTAGGAGAGGTGTAGGAGGGGTGTAGGAGGGGGTGTAGGAGGGGGTGTAGGAGGGGGGTGTAGGAGGGGGTGTAGGAGGGGTGTAGGAGGGGTGTAGGAGGGGTTGTAGGAGGGGGTGTAGGAGGGGTGTAGGAGGGGGTGTAGGAGGGAGTGTAGGAGGGTGTAGGAGGGGGTGTAGGAGGGAGTGTAGGAGGGGGTGTAGGAGGGGGGTAGGAGGGGGTGTAGGAGAGGGTGTAGGAGGGGGTGTAGGAGGGTGTAGGAGGATGTGGAGAGGGTGTAGGAGTGGGAGTGGAGATGGTGAGGTGAAAGGCGAGTACACACACACGAAGGTAAGTGGGGGGGGGGGGTGGGGAGGGGGAAAGTGCTACATGACAGACAAGCAAACAGATAAGAAGATACCAAAAGATGGAAGATTAACCCACCCCAGGTAACTTAGGTCCAAGTATGATGGCTGCCCCCTGGTGTGGGGGGCCCACATAAGGGGGAGATGGTGATGACGGCGCCCCCTAGTGTGGGGGGCCACATTAGGGGAGATGGCCCCCCCGTGGTGTCCACACCTAGGGGCCCTCCTGGCCTTCACATCCGGCTGGAGTGGGTCTGACCACTCAGCAAAATGTGGGATTTCTTTGTTCTCAAAATCATGTAGTGGTGAAATATGTCTTATTGCTCTTATCTCTCTCTTATATAATTTGACTCGTCTTTCTCGTACCTGGTATCACTCGGCACCTGTGTGTGCTGGGGGCCACACTCACGTTATTAGTACCTGTGTGTACTGGGCCACACTCACGTTATTAGTACCTGTGTGTGCTGGGCCACACTCACGTTATTAGTACCTGTGTGTACTGGGCCACACTCACGTTATTAGTACCTGTGTGTACTGGGGCCACACTCACGTTATTAGTACCTGTGTGTACTGGTCACACTCACGTTATTAGTACCTGTGTGTGCTGGGGCCACACTCACGTTATTAGTACCTGTGTGTACTGGTCACACTCACGTTATTAGTACCTGTGTGTACTGGGGGCCACACTCACGTTATTAGTACCTGTGTGTGCTGGGGGCCACACTCACGTTATTAGTACCTGTGTGTACTGGGCCACACTCACGTTATTAGTACCTGTGTGTGCTGGCCACACTCACGTTATTAGTACCTGTGTGTACTGGGGGCCACACTCACGTTATTAGTACCTGTGTGTGCTGGGCCACACTCAGGTTATTAGCACCTGTGTGTGCTGGGTCACACTCACGTTATTAGCACCTGTGTGTACTGGGGGCCACACTCACGTTATTAGTACCTGTGTGTGCTGGGCCACACTCACGTTATTAGTACCTGTGTGTACTGGGCCACACTCACGTTATTAGTACCTGTGTGTGCTGGGCCACACTCACGTTATTAGTACCTGTGTGTGCTGGGCCACACTCACGTTATTAGTACCTGTGTGTACTGGGGCCACACTCACGTTATTAGTACCTGTGTGTGCTGGGCCACACTCACGTTATTAGTACCTGTGTGTACTGGGCCACACTCACGTTATTAGTACCTGTGTGTACTGGGGGCCACACTCACGTTATTAGTACCTGTGTGTACTGGGTCACACTCACGTTATTAGTACCTGTGTGTGCTGGGCCACACTCACGTTATTAGTACCTGTGTGTACTGGGTCACACTCACGTTATTAGTACCTGTGTGTACTGGGGCCACACTCACGTTATTAGTACCTGTGTGTGCTGGGGCCACACTCACGTTATTAGTACCTGTGTGTACTGGGCCACACTCACGTTATTAGTACCTGTGTGTACTGGGCCACACTCACGTTATTAGTACCTGTGTGTACTGGGGGCCACACTCACGTTATTAGTACCTGTGTGTACTGGGCCACACTCACGTTATTAGTACCTGTGTGTGCTGGGGCCACACTCACGTTATTAGTACCTGTGTGTACTGGGGCCACACTCACGTTATTAGTACCTGTGTGTACTGGGGGGCCACACTCACGTTATTAGTACCTGTGTGTACTGGGGCCACACTCACGTTATTAGTACCTGTGTGTACTGGGTCACACTCACGTTATTAGCACCTGTGTGTACTGGGTCACACTCACGTTATTAGTGCCTGTGTGTACTGGGCCACACTCACGTTATTAGCACCTGTGTGTACTGGGGGCCACACTCACGTTATTAGTACCTGTGTGTACTGGGCCACACTCACGTTATTAGTGCCTGTGTGTACTGGGCCACACTCACGTTATTAGCACCTGTGTGTACTGGGGCCACACTCACGTTATTAGTACCTGTGTGTGCTGGGCCACACTCAGGTTATTAGTACCTGTGTGTGCTGGGTCACACTCACGTTATTAGCACCTGTGTGTACTGGGGCCACACTCACGTTATTAGTACCTGTGTGTGCTGGGCCACACTCACGTTATTAGTACCTGTGTGTACTGGGCCACACTCACGTTATTAGTACCTGTGTGTGCTGGGCCACACTCACGTTATTAGTACCTGTGTGTGCTGGGCCACACTCACGTTATTAGTACCTGTGTGTACTGGGGGCCACACTCACGTTATTAGTACCTGTGTGTGCTGGGCCACACTCACGTTATTAGTACCTGTGTGTGCTGGGCCACACTCACGTTATTAGTACCTGTGTGTGCTGGGGCCACACTCACGTTATTAGTACTGTGTGTACTGGGCCACACTCACGTTATTAGTACCTGTGTGTACTGGGGGCCACACTCACGTTATTAGTACCTGTGTGTACTGGGCCACACTCACGTTATTAGTACCTGTGTGTACTGGGCCACACTCACGTTATAGTAGTGCCTGTGTGTACTGGACCACACTCACGTTATTAGTACCTGTGTGTACTGGCCACACTCACGTTATTAGTACCTGTGTGTACTGGGTCACACTCACGTTATTAGTACCTGTGTGCACTGGGGGCCACACTCACGTTATCAGCACCTGTGTGCACTGGGGGCCACACTCACGTTATTAGTACCTGTGTGAACTGGGCCACACTCACGTTATCAGCACCTGTGTGCACTGGGGGCCACACTCACGTTATTAGTGCCTGTGTGTACTGGGCCACACTCACGTTATTAGTACCTGTGTGTACTGGGCCACACTCACGTTATTAGTACCTGTGTGCACTGGGCCACACTCACGTTATCAGCACCTGTGTGCACTGGGGGCCACACTCACGTTATTAGTACCTGTGTACACTGGGCCACACTCACGTTATTAGTACCTGTGTGTACTGGGCCACACTCACGTTATCAACACCTGTGTGTACTGGACCATACTCACGTTATCAACACCTGTGTGTACTGGACCACACTCACGTCATCAACACCTGTGTGTACTGGGCCACACTCACGTTATTAGTACCTGTGTGTACTGGGGGCCACACTCACGTTATTAGTACCTGTGTGTACTGGGCCACACTCACGTTATCAACACCTGTGTGTACTGGGCCACACTCACGTTATCAACACCTGTGTGTACTGGGCCACACACGGTATCAACACCTGTGTGTACTGGGCCACACACGGTATCAACACCTGTGTGTACTGGGCCACACTCACGTTATCAACACCTGTGTGTACTGGGCCACACTCACGTTATCAACACCTGTGTGTACTGGGCCACACTCACGTTATCAACACCTGTGTGTACTGTGCCACACTCACGTTATCAACACCTGTGTGTACTGGGCCACACACACGTCATCAACACCTGTGTGTACTGGGCCACACTCACGTTATCAACACCTGTGTGTACTGGGCCACACTCACGTTATCAACACCTGTGTGTACTGGGCCACACTCACGTCATCAACACCTGTGTGTACTGGGCCACACTCACGTTATCAACACCTGTGTGTACTGGGCCACACTCACGTTATCAACACCTGTGTGTACTGGGCCACACTCACGTCATCAACACCTGGTATAATACGTTACTGTATATTATTACTTATTTATGGCGACAGTCGTCCTGTTTCTGTCCGTGTTTGTCTGTTTCTCACACTTCCTGTGGGCAAATACATTGCTTGAAGCTTGGTGCATCTTGCGCACACAACAGTCGAGCAAACTTCCACTGTAAAACTCAAGAGACCTGTCGAAAGCCTTGTCACTAGAAAACACAATCTTAGACAAGCGTACAACATTATTTAAATGGTAAAACCAATCGGAGAAAGTTCATCAACATTCTAACAACCCGGACAGAGAGTAATTGTCAATCAGTTAAGGTCAAATAAGATACAGGTAAGATGCAGGTAAGCAAGATCAGAGGTGCGAACCTGGAAAGTCGTCTGGAAAAATTGCCGCACCGCCAGCGCTCAAAATAACCGAGAGTCCACTACGGGGTCACCATAGGCCGTGCTGCTTATAACTTTTTGTTCCAGGTAGCGAATCTCAAACAACAGCAACCCAGCGCTCATTCCACCCTCAGTACCGACCGAGACAGATCACAGCATCTTACCTCCCATCGCAGATGACTCTTGGGACTCTGCAGAAGAGCAGCATCTACTGAGGGAACAGTAGACCTATCATGGGGCCACGGAGACTATTGTTACCTGTTGACCATTTCAAGAGTTCCTTTACTCCCCGCAGCCCTCTCTGGTGATTGGCTGATCAATGAGGCTGTATGTTTTACCATCCACTCAAGTACTGACTGGCAGCATCCACTCAAGTACTGACTGCCAGCGTCCACTCAAGTACTGACTGGCAGCGTCCACTCAAGTACTGACTGCCAGCATCCACTCAAGTACTGACTGGCAGCATACACTCCAGTACTGACTGGCAGCATACACTCCAGTACTGACTGGCAGCATCACTCCAGTACTGACTGCCAGCGTCCACTCCAGTACTGACTGCCAGCGTCCACTCCAGTACTGACTGGCAGCATACACTCCAGTACTGACTGGCAGCATACACTCCAGTACTGACTGCCAGCGTCCACTCCAGTACTGACTGGCAGCATACACTCCAGTACTGACTGCCAGCATACACTCCAGTACTGACTGCCAGCATACACTCCAGTACTGACTGCCAGCATACACTCCAGTACTGACTGCCAGCATACACTCCAGTACTGACTGCCAGCATACACTCCAGTACTGACTGCCAGCATACACTCCAGTACTGACTGCCAGCGTCCACTCCAGTACTGACTGGCAGCATACACTCCAGTACTGACTGCCAGCATACACTCCAGTACTGACTGCCAGCGTCCACTCCAGTACTGACTGGCAGCGTCCACTCCAGTACTGACTGCCAGCATACACTCCAGTACTGACTGCCAGCATACACTCCAGTACTGACTGCCAGCATACACTCCAGTACTGACTGGCAGCATCCACTCCAGTACTGACTGGCAGCATCCACTCCAGTACTGACTGGCAGCATACACTCCAGTACTGACTGGCAGCATACACTCCAGTACTGACTGGCAGCATACACTCCAGTACTGACTGGCAGCATACACTCCAGTACTGACTGGCAGCATACACTCCAGTACTGACTGGCAGCATACACTCCAGTACTGACTGGCAGCATACACTCCAGTACTGACTGCCAGCATCCACTCCAGTACTGACTGCCAGCATACACTCCAGTACTGACTGCCAGCATACACTCCAGTACTGACTGCCAGCATACACTCCAGTACTGACTGCCAGCATACACTCAAGTACTGACTGGCAGCATACACTCCAGTACTGACTGGCAGCATACACTCCAGTACTGACTGCCAGCATCCACTCAAGTACTGACTGGCAGCATCCACTCAAGTACTGACTGGCAGCATCCACTCAAGTACTGACTGGCAGCATACACTCAACTACTGAATGGCAGCATACACTCACTTCTGAGACCATCTAAACACCCAAATCTCTGCATCTGCGGCAATATACAGGTGTGTGTGGAACTTACCTGAAGATAACTATCAGTAATCGATAGTTAACTATCAGAAGATAAGAAGATAACTATCAGAAGATAACTATCAGAAGATCGAGTCTCAAGACTCGATCTTCAGATGAAAGGGAAATAAGCAACAAATCTTTTGCCTTTAAGAGGCAACTTAACATGCATGTTTGCGGTGATCAACGAGGCTGTAGTGCGAGCTGGACAGCACCAACAGCCTATAGCTGTTCCAGCCTAAACAAGGGGAGGAATAAGCAGGAGGGGGAGAGGGGGGGGGGGCTGAATATTCAAAATTAGACAAAAAAATCCATATACGAATAGAGTGTATAATTAAATCATATATTTTTGACAGTAGAAACACCGAACAAATACAACAAGAAAAACAATTCAACAACATAAAACCGGAAGAGCAGTGGATGTGATTTGATAATTAACGCGAACATTACACTGATTTCACTCAACAATAAAATATGAAATGCAAATCTCCTATCAATCAAAATTAGATTCAGTTAATTAAACTGCTGATTAATAGGCCGACCAGAGTAACGCGCCGGCCGGGCCTGGTCCCACATGAGTGAACACCAGCTGTGTGAGTGAACACCAGCTGTGTGAGTGAACACCAGAGGTGAACATTCACCTTACCTAACACCAGAGGTGAACATTCACCCCTACCTAACACCAGAGGTGAACATTCCCCCTACCTAACACCAGAGGTGAACATCCACCCTACCTAACACCAGAGGTGAACATCCACCCTACCTAACACCAGAGGTGAACATCCACCCTACATAACACCAGAGGTGAACATCCACCCTACCTAACACCAGAGGTGAACATCCACCCTACCTAACACCAGAGGTGAACATTCACCCTACCTAACACCAGAAGTGAACATCCACCCTACCTAACACCAGAGGTGAACATCCACCCTACCTAACACCAGAGGTGAACATTCCCCCTACCTAACACTAGAGGTGAACATTCACCCCTACCTAACACCAGAGGTGAACATTCACCCTAACACCAGAGGTGAACATCCACCCTACCTAACACCAGAGGTGAACATCCACCCTACCTAACACCAGAGGTGAACATTCACCCTACCTAACACCAGAGGTGAACATTCCCCTACCTAACACTAGAGGTGAACATTCACCCCTACCTAACACCAGAGGTGAACATTCACCCTAACACCAGAGGTGAACATTCACCCTACCTAACACCAGAGGTGAACATTCACCCTACCTAACACCAGAGGTGAACATTCACCCTACCTAACACCAGAGGTGAACATTCACCCTACCTAACACCAGAGGTGAACATTCACCCTACCTAACACTAGAGGTGAACATTCACCCCTACCTAACACCAGAGGTGAACATTCACCCTACCTAACACCAGAGGTGAACATTCACCCTACCTAACACCAGAGGTGAACATCCACCCTACCTAACACCAGAGGTGAACATTCACCCTACCTAACACCAGAGGTGAACATCCACCCTACCTAACACCAGAGGTGAACATTCACCCTACCTAACACCAGAGGTGAACATTCACCCTACCTAACACCAGAGGTGAACATTCACCCCTACCTAACACCAGAGGTGAACATCCACCCTACCTAACACCAGAGGTGAACATCCACCTGACTGGACCATCCCGTGGTGGCGTCGTTCCATATAGGGCGGGAGGCCGCCCGCGGCGCCAGCGATCAGTGACCTCTGTGCCACTATAGTGGGTCACCTATATACCTAGCCTCATATATGTTGCTGTTGAGGGGCACTCAGCCCCGCTCCTGTGCCAGGTAACTCCACTACGGGCTCACCATAGTTCGTGCTACTTGCCCCGCTCCTGTGCCAGGTAAGTCCACTACGGGCTCACCATAGCCCGTGCTACTTGCCCCGCTCCTGTGCCAGGTAAGTCCACTACGGGCTCACCATAGTCCGTGCTACTTGCCCCGCTCCTGTGCCAGGTAAGTCCACTACGGGCTCACCATAGCCCGTGCTACTTGCCCCGCTCCTGTGCCAGATAAGTCCACAACGGGCTCACCATAGCCCGTGCTACTTGGAACTTACTGTTTCGAGTAGCTGAATCTAAAATCATCATCATGTTGCTGTTGTAGAGCTTGCCCTGCAAGCTATTGTAGCCCTTACAGAGCTATTGTAGTTACGTGTAGTATCACGTGGTCTAGGATACCTGGGGACGTTAAACGATGTCTTTACTATGAATTACACTATTGTATTTACTATGAAGTACTAGACTAGAAATAGAAATGAATTTTGGAGAATTGATTTTTCAATTACCATCGACAGTGAAAAGAAACATAAGAAATATTGAGAAAATTCGTGTTAGAATTATTAATCTTACTTTTTCGGTCATATTTAATAATATATTAAGTACTGCAAATGTTTGTGTAATACAGCGATATACTAGCCGAAAAAAAGGCGTATAATGATTAACTGAGGAAAGGACTTTTAGATAAATTTGTATACAAACTTTACAGACTACTCTACCAGAAGTCAAGCCGGAATAGGGAATGAAAAAATATATATTAAGGTTGACTTCATAGTTGTATGTATATTGTGAGGCTCAATTTGTGTGATTTTTGAAGTGATTAGTTATCTTGATAAACGCTGTTAATGTTAGGTAAGCTATCATTACGCCTTCCTTGGAGACCTCTGGGACGAGCCGGGTGAGTGGTTTAAGGTGCTGATGCTGTAAATCATCTAAGAGATGATGTGATGCATCTCCAGAGCGAGATGCTGATATCAGCATCTCGCTCCCACGATATCTGAGGATATAATCGTGGGAGTATGAGGAGATTTTGGCGAGAGAGTGAGTGAGTGTTACATGTAGCAGTTGAGAGCAGGTCATGACAAGTGGTCGGTTGACATTCTCCCACATCCTGACAGGAGCTGCTGCCCGAATATTAGTTTGCAGGTGCACGATAGTCGTCTCTCCGCAGGAATTTGGAGTGAACGGGAGAAGTACTCACCCTTACTGATTTGATATTTTTGTTTTAGCAACGAACCCCCTCACTTTGGCATGAGAGGGCGTGCTTCCTCTCGTTACTACCACCAGGAGGTGGTAGTAATATATATATATAAATACATATATATATATATATATATATATATATATATATATATATATATATATATATATATATATATATATCGTACCTAGTAGCCAGAACGCACTTCTCGGCCTACTATGCAAGGCCCGATTGGCCGAGTGATTTTCTTTATTTTCAATAAATTGTTTACAATTAGTTTATTTGAATTATTATTATTATATTAGGAACATAAATTATTGACTTAGCTGTGTTAGTTTATGTTAGGTTTAGATAGGTTAGGTTAAGCAGGGTTGGTTAGGTTCGGTCATATATCTACTTTAGTTTTAACTCAATTTTAAACAAATTAACTTATGCATAATGAAATGGACAGATTTATAATTTCATAAGAAAAAAATCGAAAAATATATAAATTCAGGAAAACTTGACTTATTAGGCAAATTGGGCCTTGCATAGTTGGCCGAGTACGACGTTCTGGCTACTAGGTACAATATCAATATATATATATATATATATATATATATATATATATATATATATATATATTATATATTATATATATATATATTGTTGAATATGACCGAAAAGGTAAGATTAATAATTCTAACACGAATCTAATCAATATTTCTTATGTTTTTCTTCACTGTCGGTGGTAATAAAAATAATAATTCTCCGAAATTCATTTTTTAATTGTCTGACGCCTGAACGCGTTTCGTAATTCGTATTACATTTTCAAAGACTTAATAATTTACACTAAATTAAGTCATAAAGTCTTTGAAAATGTAATACGAATTACGAAACGCGTTCAGGCGTCAGACAATTAAAAATGAATTTTGGAGATTGTTATTTTTGTTACCACCGACAGTGAAGAAAAACATAAGAAATATTGAGAAGTATATATATATATATATTTCTTTTCCAGCGCCTCAGCGTGGCGATACAGAGGGGAAATGCGCACTGCATCCAGGGTTCCTGCCCGCCATCTGAGGAGCTGGAGGAACTCGACAACCTATGATAACCATCTTTGTAACCTATATGTAACTCCTTTTTGTAACAAAGTTCAAATAAAGCAAATATATATGTGTACATACAAAAGAATGGGGGTGGTAGGAGAAGACAATATTAGTGTTCAGTGAGAAACCACAAGGTCTCCTCTGAATACGTTTTATTTTCTCCTCCGAGGCTATGGGTCCCCACATTGGCACCAGAGGTGGTACCCTCACAAAAAAAAATTATATATATATATATATATATATATATATATATATATATATATATATATATATATAATATATATATATATAGGGAAGGGAGTATAAATATATATATATATTATACATACATATATAACATATATATATATATATAATTACCTAGGTCAACAGGCAGGGTACACGATCCCAGTTTTATACACTGCACCACCAAATATGGCTCTCTCGCGGAACCAGCACTCCAACCACCACCATCTAGAGGCCCCACAAGCAATCCAGCTGGGATGGCCTTATTGTAGACCAAGCAGTTACAACATGCCTAGAAGCTGCAACAATAACACGTGATACTGCTCACCTGAAGAGCTATTGCAGCTCGTCAAACTGGGGACTTCCTAGTAGCAACCCCAAAGTAAACAACTGGCCTGCTTCTACCACTTTAGGCCTACAAATGCAGTGGCTCTCCGCCTCGCTGCCCCAATCCACACCTAATATAGGTATATTTGCAGCGAGGCCGACAGGTGCGGCCAGTATGGCCTGCTCAGCCAAAGCACAAGGAAATGTCTCAGGACACAGCCAAGTCAATATCATTAAGAGGAGCCTTACCATGGCTGGTTGTCCAGCAGAGAGAGAGCCCTGTTACCTAATGCCCGGAAACTCTGACGAACCAGTTGGTAGCCGAGACGGGACTACAGTGAACCCCAGGAAGAACTGTAAACGGTTGGTGGGTAACTAGAAGTGGGTTTCAACATTGGCTAACACCTACGGTGACTTCATTGATGCACAGCTAGGTGGTGCTGCCACTCACAGGGAAGCAACTAAGTCTTGTAAATACAGAATGGAATACCACCACAATTTTGTCCCTTGCCTGGGGTAAAAGTGGCATTACAAGTAGTTCTTTTTAGGATCTGGGTTCTAAGCTAACTTGAACAATAAGAGGACCTCGACCTGCCAGCATCCTCTTCCCGTTTCTTAGCATGGGAATAAAGCATAAAGGCAGTATACCATTGGTTCTTGCCTACTAATGAACACTCACTCTTCGATGAAAGAAAGAGTTTTCAGTAGTAGGCAAAAAACAATTGTATACTGCCGTTATGCAGTATTCCCATGCTAAGGCCCTGGAAGAGGAAGCTGCTGCTGCATGGGTGACAGCTTCTCTTCCGTATCAACCTACTCTGGCTTTGCGCCCTGGCGAGGCCACTGCAGACCGAGAACCAGAGCGCAACTCCAGTCTCCTGAGACTGATGGATGCCTACTACTACATTATTATTATTATTATTATTATATATATATATATGAGCTATGTAGGTTAAGAGCTCTGGATTGCAGTTTCACTGGGAACATCAATGACATTCCTAATGAGCCCCCGGCATAACTTAAACACACAAAACTCACGTAGATGAGCTGAAGGGAATGGACGCTAGCACTGTGGTGGCGTGGCTAATATAATTTGAGAAGCAGCAGCAGCATGCAAATGCTGAATCCTTAGAGAGGAGAGAAAGCTCTTTACGCAGTACGCGGCACCGAAGCAGGACTGAGCCTCGCATCTTGCTTGCTGCCAGGTGAATACGAGATTGAAGCAACCAGCACAATGCTGAACACACCAGACTCCGAGTCAGGGGCCTGACGGCTGAGTGGACAGCGCTCGGCATTCGTAGTCCTGAGGTTCCGGGTTCGATCCCCAGCGGAGGCGGAAACAAATGGACAGAGGTGCTTTCACCCTGATGATCCTTTTCACCTAGTAGTAAATAGGTACCTGGGAGCTAGACAGCTGCTACGGGCTGCTTCCTGGGGATGTGTAACAAAAAGGAGGCCTGGTCGAGGACCGGGCCGCGGCGACGCTAAACCCAGAAATCATCTCAAGATAACCTCTCAAGATAACTGACCTCTCAATACCAGGGAGATAACAAAAAGTAACATTTACATATTTGTAAACTAAAACATGTTTAATATCTGATGTTGTAGATAAGTAAATTATAAGCTCATTACATGTACATTAGCGTTCAGATCAATGATTTAGACTTACGGTCTAATGCATGATCCTCTGTCGTGTGGCAGTGAATACAAGCAGCATCTTCACCTAATTATAATACACCGATTAGGCACAATTTTATATTCATTTTGGCAATAAAGATGTAATTTCTAGCGTACAGCTGCCAGGCAGAGATATCCCGAGCGACCATAGACTTATAGAGAGGACTGAGGACGTGCGCGCGCGGGCTGGTTTCAAATAGGGGTCTCAGTAGTTCAGTTGGGTTCGTTATTAGCTCACAATCCCCAGGTTCAAATCCCGGGCCCAAGGTCCACTCGCCCGGGGTCTCGCCCAACACCAACCACTCGCCTAAGGTCAACAGCAGAGTACCTAAACCCCCTATAAAATACGGGCTCACCATAGCCCGTGCTACTTGGAACTTTTCTTCCAGGTAGCGAATCTTTAACAACCTAAACCCCCCCCCCCCCACTACACCCCTGGTATTCGACAAGACTTAACAACGATTACCAACTCGTTCGCTCACTGGAACGACGACCTTCAACCTTTTCGTTGGTCAATGTGTTAATTACTGCACTGAATGAAGGAGAGTTCTTTGTTTATGCGGATGAGCGACGCTTTAGAAACTTCTGGGTCCTGCAGCCTCAGCTGCTGGGTGGAGTCCTGTAGGTCCTGCAGCCTCAGCTGCTGGGTGGAGTCCTGTAGGTCCTGCAGCCTCAGCTGCTGGGTGGAGTCCTGTAGGTCCTGCAGCCTCAGCTGCTGGGTGGAGTCCTGTAGGTCCTGCAGCCTCAGCTGCTGGGTGGAGTCCTGTAGGTCCTGCAGCCTCAGCTGCTGGGTGGAGTCCAGTAGGTCCTGCACACTCAGCTGCTGGGTGGAGTCCTGTAGGTCCTGCAGCCTCAGCTGCTGGGTGGAGTCCTGTAGGTCCTGCAGCCTCAGCTGCTGGGTGGAGTCCTGTAGGTCCTGCAGCCTCAGCTGCTGGGTGGAGTCCTGTAGGTCCTGCAGCCTCAGCTGCTGGGTGGAGTCCAGTAGGTCCTGCACCCTCAGCTGCTGGGTGGAGTCCAGTAGGTCCTGCACCCTCAGCTGCTGGGTGGAGTCCTGTAGGTCCTGCAGCCTCAGCTGCTGGGTGGAGTCCTGTAGGTCCTGCAGCCTCAGCTGCTGGGTGGAGTCCTGTAGGTCCTGCAGCCTCAGCTGCTGGGTGGAGTCCAGTAGGTCCTGCACCCTCAGCTGCTGGGTGGAGTCCTGTAGGTCCTGCAGCCTCAGTTGCTGGGTGGAGTCCTGTAGGTCTTGCACCCTCAGCTGCTGGGTGGAGTCCAGTAGGTCCTGCACCCTCAGCTGCTGGGTGGAGTTCTGTAGGTCCTGCACCCTCAGCTGCTGGGTGGAGTTCTGTAGGTCCTGCAGCCTCAGCTGCTGGGTGGAGTCCAGTAGGTCCTGCACCCTCAGCTGCTGGGTGGAGTTCTGTAGGTCCTGCAGCCTCAGCTGCTGGGTGGAGTCCTGTAGGTCCTGTACCCTCAGCTGCTGGGTGGAGTCCTGTAGGTCCTGCAGCCTCAGCTGCTGGGTGGAGTCCTGTAGGTCCTGTACCCTCAGCTGCTGGATGGAGTCCTGTAGGTCCTGTACCCTCAGCTGCTGGGTGGAGTCCTGTACCCTCAGCTGCTGGGTGAAGTCCTGTAGGTCCTGCACCCTCAGCTGCTGGGTGGAGTCCTGTAGGTCCTGCACCCTCAGCTGCTGGGTGGAGTCCTGTAGGTCCTGCAGCCTCAGCTGCTGGGTGGAGTCCTGTAGGTCCTGCACCCTCAGCTGCTGGGTGGAGTCCTGTAGGTCCTGCACCCTCAGCTGCTGGGTGAAGTCCTGTAGGTCCTGCAGCCTCAGCTGCTGGGTGAAGTCCAGGGGTCCTGCAGCCTCAGCTGCTGGATACAGTCCTGGGTTCCTGCACCCTCAGCTGCTGGGTGGAGTCCTGTAGGTCCTGCACCCTCAGCTGCTGGGTGGAGTCCTGTAGGTCCTGCACCCTCGGCTGCTGGGTGGAGTCCTGTAGGTCCTGCACCCTCGGCTGCTGGGTGGAGTCCTGTAGGTCCTGCACCCTCGGCTGCTGGGTGGAGTCCTGTAGGTCCTGCAGCCTCAGCTGCTGGTTGGAGTCCTGGGGTCCTGCACCCTCAGCTGCTGGGTGGAGTCCTGTAGGTCCTGCACCCTCAGCTGCTGGTTGGAGTCCTGGGGTCCTGCACCCTCAGCTGCTGGGTGGAGTCCTGGGGTCCTGCACCCTCAGCTGCTGGGTGGAGTCCTGTAGGTCCTGCACCCTCAGCTGCTGGGTGGAGTCCTGTAGGTCCTGCAGCCTCAGCTGCTGGTTGGAGTCCTGGGGTCCTGCACCCTCAGCTGCTGGGTGGAGTCCTGTAGGTCCTGCACCCTCAGCTGCTGGGTGGAGTCCAGTAGGTCCTGCACCCTCAGCTGCTGGGTGGAGTCCTGTAGGTCGTGCACCCTCAGCTGCTGGGTGGAGTCCTGTAGGTCCTGCACCCTCAGCTGCTGGGTGGAGTCCTGTAGGTCCTGCAGCCTCAGCTGCTGGGTGGAGTCCTGTAGGTCCTGCACCCTCAGCTGCTGGGTGGAGTCCTGTAGGTCCTGCACCCTCAGCTGCTGGGTGGAGTCCTGTAGGTCCTGCACCCTCAGCTGCTGGGTGGAGTCCTGTAGGTCCTGCACCCTCAGCTGCTGGGTGGAGTCCTGTAGGTCCTGCACCCTCAGCTGCTGGGTGGAATCCTGTAGGTCCTGCAGCCTCAGCTGCTGGGTGGAGTCCTGGGGTCCTGCAGCCTCAGCTGCTGGATACAGTCATGGGTTCCTGCACCCTCAGCTGCTGGGTGGAGTCCTGTAGGTCCTGCACACTCAGCTGCTGGGTGGAGTCCTGTAGGTCCTGCACCCTCAGCTGCTGGGTGGAGTCCTGTAGGCCCTGCACCCTCAGCTGCTGGGTGGAGTCCTGTAGGTCCTGCACCCTCAGCTGCTGGGTGGAGTCCTGTAGGCCCTGCACCCTCAGCTGCTGGGTGGAGTCCTGTAGGCCCTGCACCCTCAGCTGCTGGGTGGAGTCCTGTAGGTCCTGCTGCAGCCTCAGCTGCTGGGTGGAGTCCTGTAGGCCCTGCACCCTCAGCTGCTGGGTGGAGTCCTGTAGGTCCTGCACCCTCAGCTGCTGGGTGGAGTCCTGTAGGCCCTGCACCCTCAGCTGCTGGGTGGAGTCCTGTAGGCCCTGCACCCTCAGCTGCTGGGTGGAGTCCTGTAGGTCCTGCTGCAGCCTCAGCTGCTGGGTGGAGTCCTGTAGGTCCTGCACCCTCACCTGCTGGTCGGGAGGCAAGTAACATACTCATCCGTCTCATCAATTCATCATATTCACGATAGATCAGCATCCGTCCGTCTTCCCTGCCACCAGAACCACCAGGCTGCCCTTCCCTGCCACCAGACCCACCAGGCTGCCCTTACCTCCCACCAGAACCACCAAGCTGCCCTTCCCTGCCACCAGAACCACCAGGCTGCCCTTCCCTGCCACCAGACCCACCAGGCTGCCCTTCCCTCCCACCAGAACCACCAGGCTGCCCTTCCCTCCCACCAGAACCACCAGGCTGCCCTTCCCTGCCACCAGAACCACCAGGCTGCCCTTCCCTGCCACCAGACCCACCAGGCTGCCCTTCCCTCCCACCAGACCCACCAGGCTGCCCTTCCCTCCCACCAGAACCACCAGGCTGCCCTTCCCTGCCACCAGACCCACCAGGCTGCCCTTCCCTGCCACCAGACCCACCAGGCTGCCCTTCCCTGCCACCAGACCCACCAGGCTGCCCTTCCCTGCCACCAGACCCACCAGGCTGCCCTTCCCTCCCACCAGACCCACCAGGCTGCCCTTCCATCCCACCAACCCACCAGGCTGCCCCTTCCCTCCCACCAGACCCACCAGGCTGCCCTTCCCTCCCACCAGACCCACCAGGCTGCCCTTCCCTCCCACCAGACCCACCAGGCTGCCCTTCCCTGCCATCAGACCCACCAGGTGCCCTTCCCTCCCACCCGACCCACCAGGCTGCCCTTCCCTCCCACCAGACCCACCAGGCTGCCCTTCCCTCCCACCAGACCCACCAGGCTGCCCTTCCTCCCACCAGACCCAACAGGCTGCCCTTCCCTCCCACCAACCCACCAGGTGCCCTTCCCTGCCATCAGACCCACCAGGCTGCCCCTCCCTCCCACCAGACCCACCAGGCTGCCCCTTCCCTCCACCAGACCCAACAGGCTGTCCTTCCCTGCCACCAGACCCACCAGGCTGCCCTTCCCTGCCACCAGACCCACCAGGCTGCCCTTCCCTCCCACCAGACCCACCAAGGCTGCCCTTCCCTCCCACCAGACCCACCAGGCTGCCCTTCACTCCCACCAGGCTGCCCTTCCCTGCCATCAGACCCACCAGGCTAGCCCTTCCCTGCCATCAGACCCACCAGGCTGCCCTTCCCTGCCATCAGACCCACCAGGCTGCCCTTCCCTCCCACCAGACCCACCAGGCTGCCCTTCCCTGCCATCAGACCCACCAGGCTGCCCTTCCCTGCCATCAGACCCACCAGGCTGCCCTTCCCCTCCCACCATACCCACCAGGCTGCCCTTCCCTGCCATCAGACCCACCAGGCTGTACTCTGACCGCTACCCTATTTGAGTCAGCAATAAGCAAGTGTGCCCTCTTAATTCAGTATTCTCAAACTATTGTGCACCGCCTGTGTTGCGTCAGGCAATTGCTATTTCCCAGTAAACACCTGCTGCAATTTCGAAACAAGTGCAGTTACCACAAGTTGTTGTGTTTGTGGCAGGGGGAAGTTTTTATAGACTGTCGCTGGTAACAAATATAATTCTCGCCACACACGGCAATGTTACACAAATAAACTAGACTCGGGTCAACGGGAACTGTTGCGATGGTGGGTTTGGGAATCCGGGTATCCGGGATATCGAGTAGAGGGTAATATAACGGGTTATGTAACCGAGAATATCCATTACAGGGTAATAATAACGGGTTATGTAACCGGGAATATCCATTACAGGGTAATATAACGGGTTATGTAACCGAGAATATCCATTACAGGGTAATAATAACGGGTTATGTAACCGAGAATATCCATTACAGGGTAATATAACGGGTTATGTAACCGAGAATATCCATTACAGGGTAATAATAACGGGTTATGTAACCCGGAATATCCATTAGCAGGGTAATAATAACGGGTTATGTAACCGAGAATATCCATTACAGGTAATAATAACGGGTTATGTAACCGAGAATATCCATTACAGGGTAATAATAACGGGTTATGTAACCGAGGAATATCCATTACAGGGTAATAATAACGGTTATGTAACCGAGAATATCCATTACAGGGTAATAATAACGGGTTATGTAACCGAGAATATCCATTACAGGGTAATAATAACGGGTTATGTAACCGAGAATTCCATTACAGGGTAATAATAACGGGTTATGTAACCGAGAATATCGTAGTAATAGCTAGAATAGGTAGTAATTTGGATATATGGATGGAAAGATGAGTAGATGAAATTGATGGATGTAGACAATAAAATAAATGTATAGTTTAATTGTATATGGATAGGACGGATGGATCGATGTACAGATTGATAGATTGATGGATGGATAGAGATTGATGGATAATGGATGGATGGAATGATGAGTGGACATAGTTGATGGATAAATATAAGAATATTTGGATGGATGGATGGATGAGAGATACACAGAGACCCGGATAACGCTAGGTACCCCCTATCCATAATATATATATATATATATATAATATATATATA
>WNGS01111181.1:18765874-18783037 GCA_020271785.1 Procambarus virginalis | reverse complement strand
GGCTGTGATTCATATGTCAGGCTGCGAGCAGCCGCGTCCAACAGCCTGGTTGACCAGTCCAGCAACGAGGAGGCCTGGTCGAGGACCGGGCCGCGAGGACGCTAAGCCTCGAAATCATCGCAAGGTATCCATATCTGCAAGTATACCAGGGAAACACAAACCGAAACTGTCTCTATTTTCCGCTTGTTACAACTTGTAATAAAGCTGTTACATCTTGGCTTAACGTGTTTATGACGTATTAGAACGTTGTTACAACTTGCTATATTGGTTGTTATAACTGGTTAGGTGTTAAAGCTTGTTCGAACGTTGTACCAACGTCGTAGTTTCGGTGTGTGTTTGGCGGGTCACCGGTTAAGGATGTGTATACAGCCTGGTATGGCTGTATTGCAATTTGGCAAGTATATGTATGTTGCAACGTGGAATGGAGGTGTTGCATCATGGCATGGGTACTGAGTATTAGGACCCCTCCCTCTAAACCTTGTACAGATACCATCATGCACCTAGAGAGTTATTATCAAGGGAAAGATTGATTGATTGATGAAGATTAAGCCACCTAAAAGGTGGCACGGGCATGAATAGCCCGTAAGTGGTGGCCCTTTTGAGCCATTACCAGTATCAAGAGCTGATACTGGAGATCGTGGAGGTGCGACTGCACCCTGCGTGACGGGAGATGTCTCCCGTGGGGAAAGCGCCAAGTCATTACGGTTATATAGCACTTGGAAGAGGTCAGGATAAGGATTTGGGATGGGACCGGGGTAGGGAATGGTGCCCAACCACTTAGACGGTCGGGGATTGAACGCCGACCCACATGAAGCGAGACCGTCGCTCTACCGTCCAGCCCAAGTGATTGGACGCACCTAGAGAGAGACTCAATATTTTACGTTAAACAGCAATAATAGGAACTGTTGGACGGGTCCCAAAACATAGTTACAGTATGTTTCTGTTGTAGACCGTCTGGGTTGGTGCTGGGACACACTCCTCCCAGACACTTGATAGTGCGGGTCGTCTGCCAAACACAGCTACCTCAGGTTGTGCAGCAACGGCCGTAGTTCTCACCTACCACAACCTCTGCTGTCCTGGCAGCATCGTTTCTCAGCCGTCTCAACGTGGATGAGTATGCTTATTAATAGGAGCCGTCTCGCATGGGCCTGTGTGGCTGCCTGCCATCTTTATTATGATGATTGAAGTGTTCCTATCTGCTTTTAATGTACTAGATATGGGGTGCTCAACCCGGGGTATGGGTAGCAAATAATAAGGGTATGGGGACAATTAAAATAAAAAGCTGTTTGATTCGAATTATTTCTGGCATTTTCTATACCTTGAGTCTTTGTTTTGATTGAACAAAGGCAAGAGCAACACTCATAAGTTGAAGCAAGTTCATGTGTGTGTGTGTGTGTGTGTGTGCTCACCTATTTGTACTCACCTAATTGTGCTTGCGGGGGTTGAGCTCTGGCTCTTTGGTCCTGCCTCGCAACCGTCAGCCAACAGGTGTACAGGTTCCTGAGCCTATTGGGCTCTATTATATCTACACTTGAAACTGTGTATGGAGTCAGCCTCCACCACATCACTTCCCAATGCATTCCATTTGTCAACTACTCTGACACTAAAAAAGTTCTTTCTAATATCTCTGTGGCTCATTTGGGCACTCAGTTTCCACCTGTGTCCCCTAGTGCGTGTGCCCCTTGTGTGGTAAGTTGAGCTCCCTCCTCCCACACACACACACACACACACACACACATACAGCATATGTGTATGTGTGTGTGTGTGTGTGAGAGAGAGAGAGAGAGAGAGAGAGAGAGAGAGAGAGAGAGAGAGAGAGAGAGAGAGAGAGAGAGAGAGAGAGAGAGATCTGCCGTTTTCCTATTAATTATAAAATCATTATAATTGTAGCACATTTTAAATTTGTCGTTATTTTTCAAGCAGAAAACAACCTATCAATAAAAATTATAGTGCCTACGGTTACCAGGGTAAAGTACAAAATCTTACACCCCCCCCCCCCAAAAAAAAAACAAAAAATCACAATTTTATGCGATTAATTTTGAAGAGGGCCCGAGGGAGGGAGAAGTCAAAACCAAACTTTACTTATGTAAGCTTAGTACATATAGTACATATATGTACTACATAAAACGTAAGATTGCGTATGTCGTCTTAAAATTGCTAATTTAAGCTTAGGACAGGTTAAGTTGATGAATAATGTGTTTTACGTGTTGGTCATACCCTTCAGTATTGCAATAGAGCAAAACGTGAACTTTTTGAGGGTCAACAATGCAACTTGTATATATTTTTTAAGAGACATATTGAAGATATATATGTGATTCGTGTACATGCGGGTGACCCACTATACGCAAGCAAAACACGGTATCATGCTATCATAATCCTCTTAATAATAATAGTCAGCTGTAGTCCTTGGGCAGTTCATGTTTGTGTATGGTGACCTGCAGTGTTTATCATGCACTGTAATAACCCGGTAAATGCATGTCCACACACCCGGGATCTTTGCAACACACTCAACCAACTCATGTCGTTAATTCACTCACAGGAGACACATTGAGAGCAACTCATTATGTTGGACGTCTCGATAACCGTTTGAAATTTTTGTTTAATGCATATAATTCCATCCTATCATTGTACTCTAATTTGAATGGAAGGGTAATTGACAATTAAACCAGTGACAGAAACAAAGAAGATTATTAATGACGATAACAAGTGTTAGGTGGACCGTCTAAATGCGCTCCTCATCTTATCATTAAGTCATTCTCCTCTATATACCATAGCCAAGAAGGCATCTAGGTTCCTTTAATAACATTTAGAGGGAGACGAGATACCGAGGATTTGAATTATTGAAGTTTTTAAGTTCGTTGGAGAGAAGGTGAGAGTGAGCACTGCAGCAAATATGGCGGATCGGCTTAGGGAAGATACGACAATTTCTTCCCAAATACTCCAAGATGCGGTGACACTGACTGTGATTTTGGGGGAATCTGATTGGTCGGAGGCGGGGAAGTGTCCAGTCTGACCAATCAGAGCGCGCCCATGGCGTGACGTAACAACAGCGCCGAGAGGATCTAGGCGGGAAACGCCGGCCGCCGCCACTAGCGACGCAGGGAAGGACGTGTCGGGTCGCGTCGCACGTCCGTCCCGCAGAGGTGAGGTTTTACTAAAGGTGGTTCAGTATAAACCACCACATAGGTGGTTTATACTAACGAGGAGCTCTGCAGGAGCCGCACACACGTCCTAGAGGGAGCATCCACCAACTACAAGAGGCTGCTTAGGCCTGCAGCCTCCTTTCTTCAGTAGTAAGGTAGATTAAATTTCTTTCCCCCCAATCTCTCCTTGTTTAATAGCAAGTGAATATTATTTGTTCCATGTACGCGGCGTGATTTATTGTAGGAGAGAGCGCGCCAAGGTTGAGTCTCAGAATAAACATACATTTGTATGGCTCTATAATTTATTTAATTCAGAGTCATCGTGTGTTCTTAATGAAACGACGAAGGCAACTGTTATACAAGTGACTACATGACAATATGGTTTGCTGGAAAACTTTTTAGTAAAACAAAAGCCTAATGAGTTCTGCTTATAATTATTGAAATGTGTTGCCACATTGTTGCTGAATTTCACCCCCCCCCCGAGTGTTGCCACATATGACAGTTGAAGATATTTTCCGCCCTAAACCAATGTACTTTTATTTCCTGTAAATTACTTATCCTTTTTTTTATATTGTGCTCCGCTTCATTCCTTCACCTTGTATATTGTTTACCTGGGACGGAACACAAGCAACAAAATTCCAGGGGCCAGATTCACGAAAGCACTTACGCAAGTGTACTTACGAACGTGTCCATCTTTCTTCAATCTTTGACGGCTTTGGTTACATTTATTAAACAGTTTACAAGCATGAAAACTTCTCATTCAACTGTTGTTATTGTTATAAACAGCCTCCTGGTGCTTCGGAGCTCATTAACTGTTTAATAATTGTAAACAAAGTCGCCAGAGATTGAGAAAAGATGTACAGGTTCGTAAGTGCTTGCGTAAGTGCTTTCGTGAATCTGGCCCCAGGCTGGGGCAAATGTACCACTGTATGTATAGAAATGACCAGGCCTTGATGTAAGCATTAATCAGAATGGCGACCTAGGCTCTATCAAATTTTTTGGCAGGCACATCGGAGGCCGGGTCAGTGCCCGAGGATACATAGATTGGAGACCCGGGAGCGGCCGGTTTCATCACTTGTCATGGGTTTTACAAGGCTGTGTGGGAGGAGGGATACTTGTTCCCGTGAGTGACTGTGAGAGGTGTTCCTTTAAGTAGACAGTGGCACCTTACCTTGCGGTTATTTTGCATTGATTTTGGGGATCAACGTCCCCGCGGCCCGGTCTCTGACCAGGCCTCCGGGTTGCGGGACTGGTCAACCAGGCTGTTGGCGCGGGCTGCTCGCAGCCTGACGGGAGGAGTGGGGGGGGGGGGAAAGACCGGGTGCGCGCCACACTAACCCATACATAGATATAATATGACATAATCACTTCAAATGGGATAATAGGATACTTTCAGGTCGCAAATTTAACCGAGTAACTACTGAACAAAAAATTATACTAGATGTGTATAGTTAATATAATTATACTAAATATACGCATCTTCATATCTAGAATCTCTATCAAAAAAGGTTATTAATGACAAGGCAATTAACAGTACAACTGAAATATTGGTCAGATACTAGCAAGACATGGACAAGTTCAAAACGACCGTACAACGAGTTCATCTTCCAAAACAACCTTCAAACTATCTTGTTCACTCTATAGTATCTGAACACACTCACTGGGTGTTCAGATAAGCCCCGCCTCTTTAGGAAAGAGCCAATCACAAGCTTTGTTTCAAACACCCTAGGTCCATTACCCAATGCCAGTATACCCTTTGACAAAAGATGAGTGCTAATAGGCCAATGGTTCGCGAATACCACGGAGAGCTATGTATGGTAATTGTTGTTGTTGTTAAAGATTCGCTACCTGGAACAAAAAGTTCCAAGCAGCACGGGCTATGGTGAGCCCGTAGTAGGGTGGCTAGGCGAGCAGAGTCCATCTGGGTGAAACTTTATACTTGTAACCTGGCCCAATACCGCCTCGCTCTGTGCACTCTAGTATCCAAGCCTCGCCCGCTACCTCTGTTGTTGTTTAAGAATCAGCTACTAGGAACAAAACGTTCCAAGTAGCACGGGCTATGGTGAGCCCGTTGTGGACTTACTTGGCACAGGAGTGAGGCTGTAACTGCCCCCTCACCTCCCCGCCCGCTACCACTTGTTTTAGATTTAGCTACTCAGAACGAAGTGTCAATGTAGCACAGGCTATGGTGAGCCCCGCTACCACTGTTGTACTTCTCGTATAAAAGAACGGGGGGTGTTAACGGTGCAGCGGACCTGCGGCCTTCCCACTTATTATTATTAACATCTTTATTGACAAAATTAATTACAATTTTGCCTAATCTGAGGATTTTGATAGTCTGATTAAAGTGAGGATAATGCTAGTATTCACTGTCACGCAGGACAGAGGGTCATACATAAGACAATAGGTCTAAACTGTAGGCTGAAGCACATATATATCATGGTTACAATCAATGTTTTAAGTGTCTCTCAGAGCGAGCAGAGACACGCTTCACGACATAATTCAAGTAACTCTGGCCGACCTTACAGCCAAGAGAGCGGCAAGACTGTGTGAAGTCCTGTGTACACATCACCAGCCGTGGCGCCCAGCAACAAGTGAATCCGATTTATTAGGTCATAATTCTTGCCGGACGCGTGTGAGGTAACCACCTGAGGGTGTAACTAGCGTGTGTTGGGGGGGGGATGGTTACCTGGCCCAGCTGGTGTACAGGGCGTGGGACAGCTGGTTAGTTCGTGGTAGTTCATGCCCTCAGCACCAGGACCTGGGGCTGCTTACAGCTGTTTACTCTTTACATTCTCATTACTGGCTTTGCTGCATCAGGGGAACATCGGTGATGTTTGCTGATGTTTATCCTGAGTAGTCTCCCCCTCCCCTCCTGCCCCCCGTCCCCCCCCCCCAGCTCTCCCCCCCCCCCCCCCCGTCCCTCCATCTCTCCCCCGTCCTCCCCCCCCCCGCTCCCCCCTCTCTCACTCAGAACAATATATTAAATATAAAATATTTATAAACAGGTTTATATTATTATTAACATCTTTATTGACAAAATTAATTACAATTTTGCCTAATCTGAGGATTTTGATAGTCTGATTAAAGTGAGGATAATGCTAGTATTCAGGTTGACCACAACTTAGAATTTGGGAGTTGAGGTGGGACTAAGCCAAAGAAGAATTAACTCTAGATAGAGTTAATCTACCGTCCCGGGTGAGGTGTGAGGATCAGAGGTCATACAGGGGGGTCGTGTCAGGCTTAAGAGTGCACCATTTCCTCCACGTCCGTGTCCCTTTATCTCGCGACAGTGAAGCAAGTATTATGGATTATTTTGTCTTGAGTATTTCCCAAGTACGAGGCTTGACCTCAGGCCTTTATGGTGTCTAAATTCTCTCGCATTTATTATAATGGGAATTTCTCTCCGCAGGTACGTGTTGGTGGCCCTAGAGCTGGAGCATGACCCTGGGGAAAGTGCCGAGTATGTGTTTTTTTTTGTTTTGTTTCTCTAGCTCTTAAACCAGCGCGTGTGTGACTGACTGCTCTAAATCATTGCTTGTACCAGGTGGACTGTGTGTGTGTGTGTGTATTCACCTATTTGTACTCACCTATTTGTGCTTGCGGGGGGTTGAGCTCTGGCCCTTTGATCCCGCCTCTCAACTGTCAATCAACTGGTGTACAGGTTCCTGTCGTCTGTGTGTTTGTGTTTTACACATACCTGCCCATGTGTTTAACGTAGTGACGATTAGCTCCTGGGCTCTGCTTTTCACTCCTGATACGCGATGCACTGCTGCTCACAATTTCTTATTACTTTCGTATCTATGTTTAAAGCTGTGAACTGCATTGCTTGCCTTAAAATTAATTGGGTTGGGTTACGTTGCGATAGTTTCGGTGGCAACGTCCCGGTCCTCGACCAGGCCTCCTGGATCATGGTCTGGTCAACCAGGCTGTTGGACCCGGCTGCTCGCAGCCTGACGTATGAATCACAGCCTGGTTGATCAGGTATCATAATTTTCAGCTGCGTTATTGTAATTTACCATTTGCAGCGTAAGAATTCTCCCCTACATCCCCGTGGCTCATTTATGTTCCCCAGTTTGCATCTGTGTCCTTTCCTTCTATTATCTTTTTCTATAACATTTTCCCATTGTTAACTTTTTCATTATATTGTATGTCGTGATCATGTCCCCGTCGTATTATTTTCTCTAGTTGTTGCAGGCTGAACTTCATTAGCCTTTCACCGGTGCTCACGTCTCGCAATATTGGTATCAGCCTTGTGGCAAATTTCTGGACAGTGTTTTCTTTGTGTATTTATGCACTTGTTGTGAGATTTGGTGTTATGTCCACTACAACATCGTTCTCCTTTTCATCATCTCTGGTTGCATGCCGTCTGGTTGCATTCCCTCTGGTTGCTTCCCCTCTTGTTGCATTCCTTCTGGTGGTATTCCCTCGTTGTTGCATGCCGTCTGGTTGCATCCCGTATGGTTGCATGCCGTCTGGTTGCATGCCGTCTGGTTGCATCCCGTCTGGTTGCATGCCGTCTGGTTGCATGCCGTCTGGTTGCATGCCGTCTGGTTGCATGCCGTCTGGTTGCATCCCGTATGGTTGCATGCCGTCTGGTTGCATCCCGTCTGGTTGCATCCCGTCTGGTTGCATCCCGTCTGGTTGCATGCCGTCTGGTTGCATGCCGTCTGGTTGCATGCGGTCTGGTTGCATGCCGTCTGGTTTCATGCCGTCTGGTTGCATGCCGTCTGGTTGCATGCCGTCTGGTTGCATGCCGTCTGGTTGCATGCCGTCTGGTTGCATGCCGTCTGGTTGCATGCCGTCTGGTTGCATGCCGTCTGGTTGCATGCCGTCTGGTTGCATGCCGTCTGGTTTCATGCCGTCTGGTTGCATGCCGTCTGGTTGCATGCCCTCTGGTTGCATGCCGTCTGGTTTCATGCCGTCTGGTTTCATGCCGTCTGGTTGCATGCCGTCTGGTTTCATGCCGTCTGGTTGCATGCCGTCTGGTTGCATGCCGTCTGGTTGCATGCCGTCTGGTTGCATGCCCTCTGGTTGCATTCCCTCTGGCTGCATGCCGTCTGGTTCCATGCCGTCTGGTTGCATGCCCTCTGGTTGCATGCCGTCTGGTTGCATGCCCTCTGGTTGCTTCCCCTCTTGTTGCATTCCTTCTGGTGGTATTCCCTCGTTGTTGCATGCCGTCTGGTTGCATGCCGTCTGGTTGCATGCCCTCTGGTTGCATGCCGTCTGGTTGCATGCCGTCTGATTGCATGCCGTCTGGTTGCATGCCGTCTGGTTGCATGCCGTCTGATTGCATGCCCTCTGGTTGCATGCCCTCTGGTGGCATGCCGTCTGGTGGCATGCCCTCTGGTGGCATGCCCTCTGGTTGCATGCCGTCTGGTTGCATGCCCTCTAGTTGCATGCCGTCTGGTTGCATGCCCTCTGGTTGCATCCCCTGTGGTCTGGTTGCATGCCCTCTGGTGGCATGCCCTCTGGTGGCATGCCCTCTGGTGGCATGCCCTCTGGTGGCATGCCCTCTGGTGGCATGCCCTCTGGTTGCATGTCCTCTGGTTGCATGTCCTCTGGTTGCATGCCCTCTGGTTGCATGTCCTCTGGTTGCATGCCCTCTGGTTGCATGCCCTCTGGTTGCATGCCCTCTGGTTGCATGCCCTCTGGTTGCATGCCCTCTGTTGGCATGCCCTCTGTTGGCATGCCCTCTGGTGGCATGCCCTCTGGTTGCATGTCCTCTGGTTGCATGCCCTCTGGTTGCATGCCCTCTGGAGGCATGCCCTCTGGTGGCATGCCCTCTGGTTGCATGCCCTCTGGTTGCATGTCCTCTGGTTGCATGCCCTCTGGTTGCATGCCCTCTGGTGGCAGGCCCTCTGGTGGCATGCCCTCTGGTGGCATGCCCTCTGGTGGCAGGCCCTCTGGTGGCATGCCCTCTGGTGGCAGGCCCTCTGGTGGCAGGCCCTACAGTCTCGGTCTTCTGGTCTTGGCTCCTCTACTCCAGTCTCATAACTGTGCATGTTCATGGGGTCGAACTTACCATGATTACTTGTTATTACCTGCTGTTGGGTAGTTTAGGGCCCGTGCCTAATACCTCGCCTGCTGTGCCGCTTCAGCTTTTTTTTATATTATATCAGTCTGTTTCTAGGGCCTGCTCACAGTCCAGGGGCCAGATTCACGAAGCAGTTACGCAAGCACTTACGAACCTGTCCATCTTTTCTTAATCTTTGGCGGCTTTGTTTACAATTATTAAACAGTTAATGCGCTTCGAAGCACCAGGAGGCTGTTTATAACAATAACAACAGTTTATTAGCAAGTTTTCATGCTTGCAAACTGTTTAATAAATGTAACCAAAGCCGTCAAAGACTGAGGAAAGATGTACACATTCGTAAGTACTTGCGTAACTGCTTCGTGAATCTGGCCCCAGAATGCTGGGGTCGCCCCTACCTGTCTCTCTCTCTCTCAGGTTTTGGCCACTGTCGTGGAATTCAATACAGTTCGTTAGTTAAGTTTTCTCTCCCTGGATATCTTATGTGGTTTTCTTGGTAACGAAGTATGTTTTCTCTAGATGTTTCACTTGTCCAGACATGATTATCTCTACCAGCGTGCAGGAGACGGCTGTCAGGGACACTGGCCTTTAATTTGACGCCACTTGTGCGTCTCGTTTCTTGAAATTGTTTATCGAGTTTGTGTTTGTCTACATATCTGGAAGCTCTTCCGTCTCTAAAAATGGCATTAGCCAATATACTTTTAGCCTTAAACTTCAGATTTGACTCAAACTTCGAAGTGTTTGAAGTTTGAAACTTCAAACCTAAACTTCAAAGTGGCTCCTTTGATCGATTCTCAGATACTCTCAAAAGTATTACTAAATTATTATATTAATAGTATTACTGTCTCTCTCTCAGTTTACTAAAGTTTCCATGGAAGGCAACAGTATACTTGGGTGTAGACCACAAAAGCGCACCTCTTAAGGAGTGACTATCTGTGGCTGACATATTTCCATTGAATATTTTTTTAGTTAATTGATCCAGTTAATTGGATAGATTGAATATCTCTAATGAGCAAATAATGCCGTGAAATCGTGGCTTGTTCTTGTGTTGTATTCAACTTAATTTCGTACCACAAAATTGGAATACAAGATTTGCGATAAATTTTGTTAACACCCAATACAGTTGGCGAATTTTGAACAAAAGATATGTATATATATATATATATATATATATATATATATATATATATATATGTATATATATATATATATATATATATATATATATATATATATATATATATATATATATATATATATATATATATGCGCAATTGACGGTCACTAAACACTGATCATTTGTATGCGGAAAAACCACAAAGAAATGGGGAAGAGAGTTGAACGTTTCGGCTTGTTAAAGCCGAAATTCTCAAACTGAATTTTTTTTTTCGATTAATTTAAAAGACACTTCAATAAGGCTTTCAGCAGCATTGAAGAAACCAGTGTGGGGTGACTGTCATTTTAGGTTGAGTTAAAATGTTCAAATGAACCAACATTAGATGTTTTTTTTTAAAAGGATAAGTTTAAATTATTTTTAATTTGATACAATTTCACCCAAAAATGGTGAAGAATAGTTTTGTTCCGTTATTCATCATGATCCTATGAGACGTTGTTTGGGAGGATGAGAATATTCTCCACAGGAATACTACCCTCTGTGTGTGGATGGTAATATCCACACAAAGGGTGGATATTGGTGGTGGATCATACCCAACATGAACCTTGTATACGGTTCATGTTGGGTATGATACCTGCTTGATGGGGTTCTGGGAGTTCTACTCCCCCAAGCTCAGCCCGAGGCCAGGCTTGACTTGTGAGAGCTTGGCCCAACAGGCTGTTGCTTGGAGCGGCCCGCATGTTCCGTGAGAGAACCGATGCCACAAGATGGCGTCTGTGAGGAGCAGAGGCAAGAAAGATTATTTGAGAAAACGACCCGTCTACAAGATGGTTATAGACCCTAACGTGACAAGAAAGCATTGTTCGTATCTGGAGACGTAACCATGTTTTTATTTTCTCTCTGTCTTTCATTAAAAGTCCGACCAGCTTCACCAAAGTATTGGAGAGGACAAGAGGAACAGGAAATAGAATAAACACTAGCAGTATAGGAAGCTGAAGGAGTAGTTTTACCTTGAGATGGTTTCGGGGCTTAGCGTCTCCGAGGCCCGGTCCTGGACAGGTCCTCGACCCGGTCCTCGACCCGGTCCTCGACCCGGTCCTCGACCCGGTCCTCGACCCGGTCCTCGACCCGGTCCTCGACCCGGTCCTCGACCCGGTCCTCGACCCGATCCTCGACCCGATCCTCGACCATGTCCTCGACCCCGTGTGATCTAGGTTACTACGAAGAATATGAAGGGTGTTTGTAAGATTAAGTTCAAATATTCACAATAACGTGGCTGAACAGTAGGTACCAAGCCAACACATCTGAAAATAAAGGAATTAACGAGGTTTCTGTAGTTATTTTAGCTTGAGTGCAGGTACAGTTGATAAAATTTAAGGGATAAGGAAAGCGAGAGAGAGAGAGAAATTTGTAAAGAAGATAATTTCATAATCAAGAAACTGAGGTTCTGATTCGTAGCGCCTGGAGGAAGGACAAACGAGAGAACTTTTTTATTTTCTTGTCAGAAGGTGACAGAAGAAATTAATGTACATCCCACTTGCACAAGTTTGTTTTAAACGAAGTCAAAGCCAGTCACAGAGCTGTAAACATGTACATCCTGGAAAGGAGTGAAGGAATTAGATTCCAATAGGCTACAGTCTCATGAACACGGCGACACCAGAAAAAGTGACTAGTCTCTGTTGTGGGAAGAAGAACAGTTTCAAAGTATTCCATTTGTTCCATAAGTTTGTCAACAGAGTCTGACGAGAACGAGGAAGACGTTAATAAGAAGCAGGAGATAAAGAAGGACCTCAGTCGCCTTCTGAGTAAGGAAGGAGAGAGCATCAACAAAGAGGAACGTTGGTAAAAATAGAATCAACAAGAAAACTAAGCACCTTACTGGATGGCTGATTGGGAATATTCTCCACAGGAATAGTACGCCTTTTCATGGGTGGGAATATTCTCAATAGTAATAATATTCCCATCCTCTTGCATCAATGGGAATATTCCAATCCTCTTGCGTGAATGGGAATATTCCCATCCTCTTGCGTGAATGGAAATAGTCTCTAGAGGAATACTACCCTAAGCTAATGGACTAACACCATCAACCTTGTGGCCTCAGGCTCGGTGGCCATCAACCAAGAGCAAAAGTAATTGTTTTGGTTACCATTAGGAGCGCTTAAGTTGAAGGCCGAAGGTCAAAATAGGTCGTCTAGTGACCTTAGCCGCAGTTCAAGTTGCTGCAAGTTTCACCTTAAATATTTCGCGCCGAATGCTCCTTGGCGCTGTGTTGAACCGGTGATGTAGTGCACCGACGCTGAACTGGTTCATCGTTGGTCAGAAAGTTTAGAAAACATATCCATAAGAGACCAATTGGGCTGTAGTTGATGCGTGGGCCTGCGGGCCACTCCAAGCAACATTGATTGATGAAGATTAAGCCACCCAAAAGGTGGCACGGGCATGAATAGCCCGTAAGTGGTGGCCCTTTTGAGCCATTACCAGTATCAAGAGCTGATACTGGAGATCTGTGGAGGCGCAACTGCACCCTGCGTGACGGGAGATGTCTCCCGGACCAAATGGTGCCAAGCAACAGCCTGTTGGATCAAGTTATCACAAGCCATTCACCACACTCCAAGCCGTTCACCACACCCCAAGCCGTTCCACCACACCCTATGCCGTTCACCACACCCATGCCGTTCACACACCCCATGCCGTTCACCACACCCCATGCCGTTCACCACACCCCTATGCCGTTCACCACCACCCTATGCCGTTCACCACACCCCATGCCGTCACCACACCCTATGCCGTTCACCACACCCTAGCCGTTCACCACACCCTATGCCGTTCACCACACCCCATGCCGTTCACCACACCCTATGCCGTTCACCACACCCTATGCCGTTCACCACACCCCATGCCGTTCACCGGACGCTGTTTGATCCTTAATAATAGTGTGAAGAAAGGGGGAAGGAAAGGGGGGGGAAGAAAGGGGGGAAGAAAGGGGGGGGAAGAAAGGGGGGGAAGAAAGGGGGGGGGAAGAAAGGGGGGGGAAGAAAGGGGGGAAGAAAGGGGGGAAGAAAGGGGGGGGAAGAAAGGGGGAGAAAGGGGGAGGAGAAAGGGGGGAAGAAAGGGGGGGGAAGAAAGGGGGAGGAGAAAGGGGGGAAGGGAAAAAGGAAGGGGGAAGGGAAAAAGGAAGGGGGGATGGAAGAAAGGAGGGAGGAAAGGAAGAAAGAATGGAGGGAAGGAAGAAAGGAGGGAGGGGAGGAAGAAAGGGGGCAGGGGGCATACAAAGTAGAGAACATGTTAATCACTGGATTACTGAGATGCGGTAAACGTGTAAATTCTCATTCCCTGATCAAATACAATAAGCATTAAAATCATTTGCCTAATTAGGACTTATATAGCTAAGATGTTTACTCTATTAAACAAACCCATTAGCAGAAATGCAAGATGCTTGAGTATCAACTGAATTCATGTCTTGTATACAAGTAGGCTGATCCTTCAATTGCTTCACCATTTCGTTGTCTTATGGCAGGCCCGCGGGCTGTCCACAGCCCGTGGAAGCCGGTCGGCCGAGTGGACAGCACGCTGGACTTGTGATCCTGTGATCCTGGGTTCGATCCCAGGCGACGGCAGAAACAAATGGGCAAGTTTCTTTCACCCTCGATGGTCCCTGTTACCTAGCAGTAATAGGTCCCTGGGGTGTAGTCAGCTGTCACGGGCTGCTCCTGGGGGTGGAGGCCTGGTCGAGGACCGGGCCGCGGGGACACTAAAAAGCCCAGAAATCATCTCAAAATAATCTCAAGATCTCAAGAAGCCCGTGCTACACCGCCCAGTAGCTGAATCTAAAACAAACAACAACTGTCAAACTCCTATCACGATGTCAGTTAATATTATCGAAGTATGATTGAAGTGGTGATCATTACACGCTAACGACCAGTTGAGAGCAGTGGACCAGGAGGCCAGAACACAGGCGTAGAGAAACATCCGGGTCTCCCAGATGAGTCAGTGTTAATTTATATTAAGATCTCTTTCACGCGTTTCCAGAACCGTGCTGTGATCAGTGTATTGGTTGATAACAGTGGCGGCGTTACAGACTAAGCCAGGGACAGGTGGCTTTGGAGATTAACAAAGCTTAAATTGCATTCATTGGAAAGGCGAAGCGTTAGGGGTGACATGATAGAGGTTTACAAGTGGATGAATGGACATAACAAAGAGGATATTAATAGGGTATTAAAAGTATCAACACAAGACAGAACACGAAACAATGGGTACAAATTGGATAAGCTTTAGATTTAGGAAAGACGTGGGTAAATACTGGTTCGGTAACAGGGTTGTTCATTTGTGGAATCAATTACCACGTAACGTGGAGGTGGGGTCCCTCGATTGCTTCAAACGAGGGTTAGACATGTATATGAGTGGGATTGATTGGGTGGTTATAAATAGGAGCTGCCTCGTATGGGCCAATAGGCCTTCTGCAGTTGCCTTTGTTCTTATGTATCAGCAACAACATGGTAGGAGGTGAACAACAATAATGTCGACTTCAGGTATTAGAAGGAGGGCTGAGTTTTTTTTTTTTTAATTTTGCCCCGAGGGGCGAGTTTATTGGGCAGCGCCACTCGTCCTGTGAGTGGACACACTGCCATAGTGACAGTATTGGGCAGCGCCACTCATCCTGTGAGTGGACACACTGCCATAGTGACAGTATTGGGCAGCGCCACTCATCCTGTGAGTGGACACACCGCCATAGCAACATGTACAACACTCCCCAATAGGAAGAAAACCCGCTGGGTTGTTCATGCAGAGGTGTTATAATAAGTGATAAAACGATTGATTCTCTTAGAATTCTCCTTGTGATATCCATACAAAAAATACTATTCATAAAATTGAGATGGGTCGGTACAGCATTAATTGGTTTCGTTTCTTGCAAGTCGGCGTTCGATCCCCTATGGTCCAAGTGTGGTGCATCATTACTTCTCACCGTTCTTATATCCCATTGACTTGTCCTCATATACCTTTTATGTGATATTGGTTTAGCGGTTTCACCTCATAGTTATCCTACCTTGCTTAGCTACGTGTCGAGCTCGCACTCACAAGCGAGGCTCTGGAGGAGTTGGTCTGACATGAGGGTGAGCCACACGTCTGTGCTACACACTACACCCCCAACCAGAATTGCATTTCACCTTTGTAAATGCACATTAATGACACTATGTGAAAGACACATCGAACACTATGAAGGGCATACGTAAATCTGTGTATCTATGTATTACGTATGTAGGTTAGCTTAGCATTTTAAAAGCACCGAATCATCTTCTGTGGTTGAGTGTTCAATAAACCCTTGAACTATATGTTTAACACATCTCTAACCCTGTCAATGGAGGACAGAAGAAAATGTATATATGCTGGTTAGCATTGTAAATGTGTGGCCACGTCTGTGGTAGAAAAAAAAGAAAAAAAAGACACCCCCAACCCGTCCTCCTAAGGCTTTTTAACGTCAAGAAACTGTCGTACTAAAGTGCCTTTATCCTGACTTACCAGAGGACCCAAAACAGAAAACGGGGCAGAATGTCAATTTCCCGAGTCGCTGCCATGTTCAAGTACGATGATTTTTTTTATCTTAGGTGGAATATACGTCAAAATGCGACGTTCTGTTAGAAGGACGGGCTGTTATACCAGCTTGTGTCATCAGAACAGACCACGAGGTAGGGGCTTAACTACCCAACATCAACCATACACCCTCTCTTAGTGTAACATGTTACGAGTCAATACAAACCCATTCTAACTTGACCCTTCGTAAACATAAAAAATATTAACAAGGTAAAATCATAAGGCCTTCTACTGAGGACAATATGATAACAGAAACAACGTAGGAGTAGAATTCTCCCTGGCCCAAGACTCCCTGATCAGCTGCCAGAGAACATGTGCATGAATAAAGATTCCCAGTTTTTAATTAAAACCGGAATTGCTCATTTACATTGGCAACGCTGTTGTCGGGTACCAGAGTGGTCCAGGCGACGGCCAATGACGGTTTAATCCCGTTGATGCGCATCAGTGATGAGGTGTGGGGGGGGGGAGAGGAAGGACGGGGGGGGGAGAGGAAGGAGGGGGGAGAGGAAGGAGGGGGGGAGAGGAAGGAGGGGGGGGGAGAGGAAGGAGGGGGGAGAGGAAGGAGGGGGGGGAGAGGAAGGAGGGGGGGGAGAGGAAGGAGGGGGGGGAGAGGAAGGAGGGGGGGAGAGGAAGGAGGGGGGGGAGAGGAAGGAGGGGGGGAGAGGAAGGAGGGGGGAGAGGAAGGAGGGGGGGAGAGAGGAAGGATGGGGGGAGAGGAAGGAGGGGGGAGAGGAAGGATGGGGGGAGAGGAAGGAGGGGGGGGGAGAGAGGAAGGAGGGGGGGAAGAGGAAGGAGGGGGAGAGGAAGGAGGGGGGGAGAGGAAGGAGGGGGGGAGAGGAAGGAGGGGGGGAGAGAAGGAGGGGGGGAGAGGAAGGAGGGGGGGAGAGGAAGGAGGGGGGGAGAGGAAGGAGGGGGGAGAGGAAGGAGGGGGGGGAGAGGAAGGAGGGGGGGAGAGGAAGGAGGGGGGAGAGGAAGGAGGGGGGGAAAGGAAGGAGGGGGGGGAGAGGAAGGAGGGGGGGAGAGAGGAAGGATGGGGGGAGAGGAAGGAGGGGGGGGAGAGGAAGGAGGGGGGGGAGGAGGTAGTGAGGGGGGAGAGGAAGGAGGGGTGGGAGGAGGGAAGGGTGAGGGGGGGAGAGGAAGGAGGGGGGAGGGAAGAGGGAAGGGGGGGAGTGAAGGAGGGGAGGGAAGGAAGGAGGGGGGGAGGGGGAGGGAGGGGGGGTGAGGGGGGAGGAGAAGGAGGGGGGGGGTGAGGGGGGAGGGAAGGGATGTGGGGGGAGGGAAGG
>WNGS01111181.1:18688252-18702472 GCA_020271785.1 Procambarus virginalis | reverse complement strand
TTCCGCCCTCTTTAATTTCTGGCCTCTTTGATTAATTTCTGGCCTCTTTGATTAATTTCTGGCCTCTTTGATTAATTTCTGGCCTCTTTGATTAATTTCCGGCCTCTTTGATTAATTTCCGGCCTCTTTAATTTCTGGCCTCTTTGATTAATTTCTGGCCTCTCTGATTAATTTCCGGCCTCTTTAATTTCTGGCCTCTTTGATTAATTTCTGGCCTCTCTGATTAATTTCCGGCCTCTTTGATTAATTTCTGGCCTCTTTGATTAATTTCTGGCCTCTTTGATTAATTTCTGGCCTCTTTGATTAATTTCTGGCCTCTTTGATTAATTTCTGGCCTCTTTGATTAATTTCTGGCCTCTTTGATTAATTTCTGGCCTCTCTGATTAATTTCCGGCCTCTTTAATTTCCGGCCTCTTTGATTAATTTCTGGCCTCTTTGATTAATTTCTGGCCTTTGATTATTTCTGGCCTCTTTGATTAATTTCCGGCCTCTTTGATTAATTTCTGGCCTCTTTGATTAATTTCTGGCCTCTTTGATTAATTTCTGGCCTCTTTGATTAATTTCTGGTCTCTTTGATTAATTTCCGGCCTCTTGATTAATTTCTGGCCTCTTTGATTAATTTCTGGCCTCTTTGATTAATTTCTGGCCTCTTTGATTAATTTCCGGCCTCTTTGATTAATTTCTGGCCTCTTTGATTAATTTCTGGCCTCTTTGATTAATTTCCGGCCTCTTTAATTTCCGGCCTCTTGATTAATTTCCTGGAGATACTTTTGTCTTATTCCTTGTGGATTGATAATTGTTTTTACCCCGTCATCTCTCAAATAATCTTACTGTGTTGATCTCCCAGTCCAGCAACCAGGAGGCCTGGTCGACGACCGGGCCGCGGGGACGCTAAGCCCCGGAAGCACCTCAAGGTAACCTTAAGGAAGTCACGTGACACCCCTCCAGGCACGAGCTCACGGGCTTGCTCAAGCAGTGGGAACTTTTGTTCACGAAACTGATCAATGAGCCTCTATGTGTTTTCCTGTTTCCTCTTGTGATTAACACACAACTATCTCTTTCTGGGAATATTGTGGGAACTTGTCTCTGTCTTGGAAGATGTTGCGTAATGCTCAAGATGATGATGATCAATTGAGAGGTGTGCAAGCTGCTTGCTACATGCACTCAAGCTCCGTGCCATGTGCACTCAAGCTCCGTGCTACATGCACTCAAGCTCCGTGCTACATGCACTCAAGCTTCGTGCCATGTGCACTCAAGCTCCGTGCTACGTGCACTCAAGCTTCGTGCCACGTGCACTCAAGCTTCGTGCCACGTGCACTCAAGCTTCGTGCCACGTGCACTCAAGCTTCGTGCCACGTGCACTCAAGCTTCGTGCCACGTGCACTCAAGCTTCGTGCCACGTGCACTCAAGTTTCGTGCCACGTGCACTCAAGCTTCGTGCCACGTGCACTCAAGCTTCGTGCCACGTGCACTCAAGCTTCGTGCCACGTGCACTCAAGCTTCGTGCCATGTGCACTCAAGCTTCGTGCCACGTGCACTCAAGCTCCTGCCACGTGCACTCAAGCTTCGTGCCACGTACACTCAAGTTTCGTGCCACATGCACTCAAGCTTCGTGCCACATGCACTCAAGCTCAAGCACGTGCCACATTCTGTGACAAATTTTCACTCAGTCAGCAGATATCGGAGCCAACGAGAAATGAAAATATTCTAGATCTGGTCTTTACGAACAATGAAGACATTATCAGAGACATTACGATATCAGATACCACATATTCAGATCACAAGCTCATTGAAGTGCAAACTACCATCAATACTCAGAATAGACCTAAAACGTTGATAAAGCGAGAGGGGCTATTCAGTAAATTCAATTTTAATAATAAAAGGATAGACTGGGAGAGATAATAAACAGGGAACTTAAAAACATTCCATGGGAAACTGTTTTAGTAATAAAAGTCCTACAGAAGGAATAGAAAAACTGACTTCGGAAGCGTATCAAGTCTGTCTGAAACATGTTCCTTGAGGAAAGCCAGAAAGAGATCCAACGTAGAAAGAGAACGCAGAAGACACTATAAACGCAGGAAAAGAATAACGGAACTGCTTATGCAGACACGAATTCCCGTCAAAGAAGGAATAATTTAAATAGGGAGATTGAAGAAATCGAGCGGAAATTGAAACACTCATATGAAACTGAAGAAAGGCAGTTAGAACAGAAAGCAATTCAGGAAATAAAGAAAAATCCAAAATACTTCTTCACATATGCGAAATCAAAAGCAAAAACTACTGCCAGTATTGGACCTATTCGTACAAGTGAAGGTTCATACACGGAGGACAAAGAAAAGAATTAGTGAAATCCTAAAAAAGCAGTATGAGGACATGTTTAGCACTCCAATAAACAACATGAAAGTAGAAGATCCAGACAATTTCTTTATGCGGGATATCCAAACCCCTGTAAATATAACTGATATCAACACGAGCGCACTAAATTTTGAAAGAGAAATTGAAAACATGCCCATGCACTCGGCCCCAGGTCCAGACTCATGGAATTCAATATTTATAAAGAAATGCAAAGTGCCGGTAGCACAGGCACTCAGTATAGTGTGGAGGAAGAGCTTGGACACGGGGGAGATACCAGATGCACTTAAAGTAGCAGACATAGCCCCTCTACACAAGGGAGGGAGCAAAGCATTGGCAAAGAATTATAGACCAGTTGCACTAACATCGCACATAATAAAAGTATTTGAGAGAGTGATTAGGAGTCAGGTCACCAATTTCATGGAGACCAATGACCTTCACAACCCAGGCCAACATGGATTTCGAGCGGGAAGATCGTGCCTCTCACAGCTACTTGAGCACTACGATAAAGTCACTGAGGCATTAGAAGAAAAACAGAATGCTGATGTGATATACACGGACTTCGCAAAGGCTTTCGATAAATGTGACCATGGCGTGATAGCACACAAATGAAGTCAATGGGAATAACCGGTAAAGTAGGACGCTGGATACTCAGTTTTCTGTCAAACAGGACTCAGCGAGTAACGGTCAACCATATAAAATCTAGTCCAAGTGCAGTTAAAAGCTCTGTACCTCAGGGTACAGTCCTTGCACCGCTGCTTTTCCTTATTCTCATATCAGATATAGACAAAAATACAAGTCACAGCTTCGTATCATCCTTTGCAGACGACACAAAAATCAGTATGAAAATTACCTCGGCTGAAGACATTGAAAAACTTCAAGCTGATATTAATAAAGTTTTCGACTGGGCATCAGAAAATAATATGATGTTTAACAGTGACAATTCCAGGTACTCAGGTACGGTAAAAATGAGGACCTTAAACATAATACAGGGTACAAAACACAATCAAATGTGCCCATAGTAGGAAAACAACATGTAAAGGATTGGGAATAATGATGTCTGACGACCTAACGTTTAGGAAGCATAACCAAGCAAATATTGCGACAGCCAGAAAAATGATAGGATGGATTACGAGAACTTTCAAATCCAGGATCCCATCACAATGCTTGTACTCTTCAAGTCACTTGTGCTGTCCCGTCTTGAGTACTGTTCAGTACTCACTTCCCCCTTCAGAGCAGGAGAGATTGCTGAAATAGAGGGAATACAGAGAACATATACAGCACATATAGACGCGATAAAGCACCTAAATTATTGGGATCGTCTCAAAGCTCTCCAAATGTACTCACTAGAAAGAAGACGAGAGAGATATCAAATAATATACACCTGGAAGATACTGGAGGGCCAGGTCCCAAATCTACACAGTAAAATAACAACGTACTGGAGTGAACGATATGGAAGAAAATGCAGAATAGAACCAGTGAAGAGCAGGGGTGCCATAGGCACAATCAGAGAACACTGTATAAACATCAGAGGTCCGCGGTTGTTCAACACCCTCCCAGCAAGCATAAGAAATATTGCCGGGACAACCGTGGACATCTTCAAGAGGAAACTAGATTTATTCCTCCAAGGAGTTCCGGACCAGCCGGGCTGTGGTGGGTATGTGGGCCTGCGGGTCGCTCCAAGCAACAGCCTAGTGGACCAAACTCTCACTAGTCAAGCCTGGCCTCGGGCCGGGCTTGGGGAGTAGAAGAACTCCCAGAACCCCATCAACCAGGTATCAACCTGGTAAGCTTCGTGCCACGTACACTCAAGCTTCGTGCCACGTGCACTCAAGCTCCGTGCTACGTGCACTCAAGCTCGTGCCACGTGCACTCAAGCTCCGTGCCACGTGCACTCAAGCTTCGTGCCACATGCACTCAAGCTTCGTGCCACGTGCACTCAAGCTCCGTGCCACGTGCACTCAAGCTCCGTGCCACGTGCACTCAAGCTTCGTGCCATGTGCACTCAAGCTTCGTGCCATGTGCACTCAAGCTTCGTGCTACGTGCACTCAAGCTCCGTGTCACATGCACTCAAGCTCCGTGCCACATACACTCAAGCTCTGGTTTAGCGTAAATTCCGCGAGTTTGTAAAGATGAAGGTAGAGATGAGTGTGTGGTCATGTTAGTTATGTTAGGTTAGTTACTGGAGCAGACAGTGAAGCCATACTGCCCCCCGACCCGCCACCTCCACCTGTGTGTGGGTGTGTACACGCGCGCGCGCGCGCGCACACACACACACACACACACACACACACACACACACACACACACACACACACACACACACACACACACACACACACACACACACACACGGAATGCACTAGGAAGTGATGTGGTGGAGACTGACTCCATACACAGCTTCGAGTACACACACACACAATGACTGGACACAGCAGTGAATCATATCACACAGAGTTAATTCGATGCACGAACATGCGAAGCAAAGTTCCCTAAAGGACAAGAATAAGAACGAAAAATTTAAAACGACTCGACAGGGAATTAACGAGGGTAAACCACTGGCAACATGTCCGCTGGCCACGTGGGGGGGGGGGGGGGATACGAGGGAGTCTAGAGTAAGTTAGGAGGGATGGGATTGTGTTGTCCCGTCTTGAGTACTGCTCAGTACTCACTTCCCCTTCAGAGCAGGAGAGATTGCTGAAATAGAGGAATACAGAGAACGTATACGGCACGCATAGACGAGGTAAAGCACCTAAATTATTGGGATCGTCTCAAAGCTCTCCAAATGTACTCACTAGAAAGAAGACGAGAGAGATACCAAATATATACACTTGGAAGATACTGGAGGGCCAAGTACCAAATCTGCACAGTAAAATAACGACGTACTGGAGTGAACGATATGGAAGAAAATGCAGAATAGAACCAGTGAAGAGCAGAGGTGCCATAGGCACAATCAGAGAACACTGTATAAACATCAGAGGTCCGCGGTTGTTCAACGTCCTCCCAGCAAGCATATGAAATATTGCTGGAACAACCGTGGATATCTTCAAGAGGAAACTAAATTTATTCCTCCAAGGAGTGCCGGACCAACCGGGCTGTGGTGGGTATGTGGGCCTGCGGGCCGCTCCAAGAAACAGCCTAGTGGACCAAACTCTCACAAGTCAAGCCTGGCCTCGGGCCGGGCTTGGGGAGTAGAAGAACTCCCAGAACCCCATCAACCAGGTATCAACCAGGTATGGTGGCGTGTGCGGTGGCAGCATGCACTAATATAATTAGGGAAGGAGGCCTCGAACTAAGACCCGTGAGTGTCGCTATAGGCTTCTCCGTGGCCTTCACGACAGTTTAACGCTCGCACAAACGGGATTGTTGGAGGGATGGAAGGGGAGCAGTCTTTGTGGAGGTGTGGTGGGTCGTGTAGACCTCTGGGGGTGGTGGTTAGCTCTTGGACCCCGCCTTTCTCACACTCGCTGTAAGTCGGTACTCCCGGCCTAACCCTATTATATCTGATATATATTTATCTTTAAAATACACACACACTGGTGGCTGAGTGGACAGCATTCTGTACACGTAATCCTGTGGACTGGGGGGTTCGATTTCCGGCGCCGGTGAGAAACAAAATGGGCAAAGTTTCTTTCACCCTAATGCCCCTGTTACCTAGCAGTAAATAGGTACCTGGGAGTTAGTCAGCTGTTACGGGCTGCTTCCTGGGGGGGGGGGGTGTATTCACCTAGTTGTGCTTGCGGGGGTTGAGCTTTGCTCTTTCGGCCCGCCTCTCAACTGTCAATCAACTGTTACTACTATTTTTTTCTTTTTCTTCACACCACACACACCAGGAAGCAGCCCGTGACAGCTGACTAACTCCCAGGTACCTATTTACTGCTAGGTAACAGGGGCATTAGGGTGAAAAAAAACTCTGCTCATTATTTCTCGCCGGTGCCCTGGATCGAACCCAGGATCACGTGCCCAGCGTGCTGTCCGCTCGGCCACCGGCCCCCACTGTGTGTGTGTGTGTGTGTGTGTGTGTGTGTGTGTGTGTGTACTCACCTAGTTGTACTACCTAGTTGTGTTTGCGGGGTTGAGCTCTGGCTCTTTGGTCCCGCCTCTCAACTGTCAATCAACTGGTGTACAGATTCCTGAGCCTATTGGGCTCTATTATATTTATATTTGAAACTGTGTATGGAGTCAGCCTCCACCACAACACTACTTAATGCATTCCATATGTTAACTACCCTGATACTGAAAAAAAATCTTTCTAACGTCTCTGTGGCTCATCTGGGTACTAAGTTTCCACCTGTGTCCCCTTGTTCGTGTCCACCAGCGCTAAAGAGTTTGTCTTTGTCCACCCTGTCAATTCCCGTGAGAATTTTGTAGGTGGTTATCATGTCTCCCCTTACTCTTACCTTGTTTACTTTTGTGTTTTTAAAGACGGAGCGCCACGATGGGGCGGCATACTTAAAAACTGGTCTCAAGTAGGAGGTGTAGAGAGAGATCTAAATTAGGTTCCTGAATGATGTTCTAACTTTCGCTAGTTTGGAGTATGCTGCTGTCGTTATCCTATTTAAATGAACCTCCGGAGTTAGGTTCGATGTTATGGCCACTCGCAAAGTCTTTTTTTTTTTCTAGTCGTTACAGGAAGGTTGTTCCCCCTTCACTGTGGACTGCCACTTTGGGATTCCGACGCCTGTTCCCGTTTCCACCTCGTTACACTTGCTGGCGTTGAACTCCAGTGGCCACATCTAGGACCTACTCTTCAACTTATTTAAAGTCATCTTGGAGAGTTTTACAATCCCCATCTGTCATCTTCCCACTGGAAGATATGCTTCCCCACGGGAAGATATCCTTCCCCACGGGAAGATATCCTTCCCCACGGGAAGATATCCTTCCCCACGGGAAGATATCCTTCCCCACGGGAAGATATCCTTCCCCACGGGAGGATATCCTTCCCCACGGGAAGATATCCTTCCCACGGGAAGATAACCTCCCCACGGGAAGATAACCTCCCCCACGGGAAGATAACCTCCCCCACGGGAAGATAACCTCCCCCACGGAAAGATAACCTCCCCCCACGGAAAGATAACCTCCCCCACGGAAAGATAACCTCCCCCCACGGGAAGATAACCTCCCCCACGGGAAGATAACCTCCCCCCACGGGAAGATAACCTCCCCCACGGGAAGATAACCTCCCCCCACGGGAAGATAACCTCCCCCACGGGAAGATAACCTCCCCCACGGGAAGATAACCTACCCCCACGGAAAGATAACCTCCCCCCCACACTATGTAACCCCCCCTCCCCCCAACACCTCCACAGATGGAAAAATAACCACCTGGCGCCACATGGTTGCAGCCCACGTAGGCCTAACTATCGAGGGTATGCCCCGGGGGGGGGTGGAGCGGGGTAGGCCTAACTATCGAGGGTATGCCCCGGGGGGCGGGGGAGGAAGTAATTCACTTTGCTTGACAGCAATTGCATGATTAAGAAGATAACGAGTGAGGTACAAGAGGCCCCCGGCGACCCGAAGGGCCTGGGGGACGATTAGGGCGACTCTGCAATTCGGTAATTGAGGATGTCTCGGCTCTAGTGCTTAACGGGGTCAACTTTATCTTACCTTGCGGTGGTTCCGGGGGTCAAGGTCCTCGCGGCCCAGTCTCTGACCAGGCCTCCTGGTTGATGGTCTGGTCAACCAGGCTGTTGGATGCGGCTGCTCGCTGGCTTATGTGTGACTCACAGCCTAGTTGATCAGGTATCCGTTGGAGGTGCTTATCGAGTTGTTTCTTGAGCACTGTGAGGGGTCGGCCTCACAGTATTCACGGTGGGCATAACTATGCCCCTTATGGGTAGTAGAAGCGTGTTGAACAGTTTAAATTTTAAATTAAATTTTGCCCCGCAAGCTTTGCTCTCCATTTATCTAATCTTTTTCAGCCCCCATTGATTCCTACATGAGAGTGAGTGAGTGTACTCATCTAGTTGCACTTGCGGGGGTTGAGCTCTGGCTCTTTGGTCCCGCCTCTCGACTGTGGATCAACTGGTGTACAGATTTCACAGAGTATATTACGGAACACTCTGAGAGATAAACATATACATTTCTTCCATTACACATAGGAAGTGATGTGGTGGAGGCTGACTCCATACACAGTTTTTAATGTAGATATGATAGAGCCCAATAGGCTCAGGAATCTGTGCACCTGTTGATTGACGGTTGAGAGGCGGGACCAAAGAGCCAGAGCTCAACCCCCGCAAACACAACTAGGTGAGTACATGCAGTATGTTGCCAGATATACACACACATACTTTTATGACTTGGTACACAGACAATTTGCAATAGACATTCAGACAATTCAACAAAAGGTTACAATCTTGGTGCAAGATTCATATATATCTCTCCAGAATATCATCAATATTCCCTTTGTGACACATCCACGCTATTTGTTTAGCAACAGTCCTGATCTCCTACTCTCACAAGTCGAGCCTGGCCTCGGGCCGGGCTTGGGGAGTAGAAGAACTCCCAGAACCCCATCAAGCAGGTATCAACCAGGTATCTCAGTGTTTCCGAGATAAGATAACCGTTGATACATTAATCAGCGGACAGTCAAGAACCTAATGGGTCAGAGTGTGAGACCTTAACATACCACATAGTATACACTTGGTGTCATTACCATGAACACCTATACCATATTCCCAAAAATATTTGTACCCGAGTCTGAGCCGCTTGGGCACTGAGTCACTCCAAGCATATCTCCTTTTACCTTAAGTGAAATGGGTGTTTTGAGTAATGTTAGACTAATGTAGTGTTGCATAGTGTGACTTCCCTCATACATTATACCTCTCCTTGCCACTTCTCGCGGGGGGGATTGGGGTTAAGGGAGAGGGAGGGGGTGGGTAAGGAGTGGGAAAAATGTGGGGGGTGTGGGGGTAATGACAGCTCTTCACCGGCTAGGAATGTCGGCTTCTCCTCCACCTCTACCTCATCTACTTCTCTCTCTTGCTATTTATTGTTGACTGTCTACTGCTCCTCCGTCTTTCCTAAAAGCTTTCTCGTGTCACCTTTGCTCCCTGCCTTACTGTCTGCTCCCTGCCTTACTGTCTGCTCCCTGCCTTACTGTCTGCTCCCTGCCTTACCGTCTGCTCCCTGCCTTACTGTCTGCTCCCTGCCTTACTGTCTGCTCCCTGCCTTACTGTCTGCTCCCTGCCTTACTGTCTCAGAGATCTGTCTACCTCTGTCTCACTCGAGTGCGTCGCTATTTGTTCTTGGCCGGTTTTTCTTGGTTTTCCCATATATTATGATTTTTAGTTTTTCCCGTAAAGCACAGTTTCTTTAATTCAACAGTGCAGCACTGCACAACCAAACTGTGCAGCACTGTACAACCAAACTGTGCAGCACTGACCACACAGTTTATAAATATAAATTTATATTTTTCCCTCCCCTTTCCTCCCCTCCCCTCCCCTTTCTGCCCCTCCTCTCCCCTCATCAAAGTTGTAAATTGGTTGAGTATGTTTGTGTGGGTTGACAAGACCCGGGGCTGGCTTACCACTCTCTTCCCGCGCCTCCTCTTGTGTTTGTGGCCGCTGTGTTGTCGTTGTTGTTGTTGCTGTTGCTGCAGTGTTGTTGCTGATGTTGTTGCAGTGTTGTTGCTGATGTTGTTGCAGTGTTGTTGCTGCAGTGTTGTTGCTGATGTTGTTGCAGTGTTGTTGCTGCAGTGTTGTTGCTGATGTTGCATTGTTGTTGCTGATGTTGCTGCAGTGTTGTTGCTGATGTTGTTGCTGTTGTTGTTGCAGTGTTGTTGCTGCTGTTGTTGCAGTGTTGTTGCTGATGTTGCAGTGTTGTTGCTGCAGTGTTGTTGCTGATGTTGTTGCAGTGTTGTTGCTGATGTTGTTGCAGTGTTGTTGCTGCAGTGTTGTTGCTGATGTTGTTGCAGTGTTGTTGCTGCAGTGTTGTTGCTGATGTTGCAGTGTTGTTGCTGATGTTGTTGCAGTGTTGTTGCTGCAGTGTTGTTGCTGCTGCAGTGTTGTTGCTGCTGCAGTGTTGTTGATGTTGCAGCTGCAGTGTTGTTGATGTTGCAGCTGCAGTGTTGTTGCTGCTGCAATGATGTTTCTGCTGCTGCTGCAGTGTTGTTGTTGTTGCTGCTGCAGTGTTGTTGTTGTTGCTGCTGCAGTGTTGTTGTTGTTGCTGCTGCAGTGTTGTTGTTGTTGCTGCTGCAGTGTTGTTGCTATGTTGATGTTTTTATGTTATTAGTGCTATTTGCTGCTGCTATGTTATTTTTGCTTCTGGTGTGGCAATGTTGTTGCTGCTGCTCTGATGCTGTTTCTCTCTTATTGCTGCTGCTGTTGTTGTTAATATTGCTACTATTTTTATTTGTGTTAATGCTGCTCTGTTCATTTGTTGAGGTTAAGGCTTAAGCTGTATATCTGGGGAATTTTGGCTTGTTCCACATCAACCTGGACCGAGAAAGATACAAAAGTAAGGGAGACATGGAAGGCCAAGCTGCTGGAGGCAGGGGCTATGAATTTTCCAAGCCAACGTTTAATCGGACCCATAAGAAAGAGAACCTAACAATACTCAGAAGCTGATTATGTACCCATCTGTACATCAGTGTCTATGTAAAAGATGTCTGTCGGCCTGTTTTTCTGTCCTAACATGGAGGCTAGATGCACAGGGCTAGCCTCACCTAACTTTGTAGGGAGACAGATGGATGGTAGGGGACTCATAGACATGTCGGGGTCGGCTCCCATTGTACCCTCCCGCCTCCCACTTTGAGAGGTCTGCTCCCATTACAGCCTCCACGACCTTCATGAGAGAATTTATTTTTTCACAAAGAATGTCTGCTGTTTTAATATTAATGTCAGAAACTCAAAATAGAAATGATAACCTGTTGGTTGCACAGGAGGTTATCTTGAGATGATTTCGGGGCTTTAGTGTCCCCGCGGCCCGGTCCTCGACCAGGCCTCACCTCCAGGAAGCAGCCTGTGACAGCTGACTAACACCCAGGTACCTATTTTACTGCTAGGTAACAGGGGCATAGGGTGAAAGAAACTCTGCCCATTGTTTCTCGCCGGCGCCTGGGATCGAACCCGGGACCACAGGATCACAAGTCCAGTGTGCTGTTCGCTCGGCCGACCGGCTCCTTTGGCTAACCACGGCTACGGCCGGCCTAACCTAACCTAACCACGATCTAGCGTGGTTAGATCTGATACATATTTACTGTATATGAGAAGCACAAACCGTCCACCAGACAGTGCGACACAGTGGTTGCCAGGATCAGGTTGGGTTACCGTTACCTGTGGCAGGTGGCTACAGGTGACGGATCTCCCAATCCTGAGCACTCCAGGTGCAAACTCTGTGAGCAGGAACTGGGTGCGATTCCTGTCTTGAGTACCACTCGATAGTCACTTCCCCTTTGAGAAGAGGATAGATTTCTAAAATAGAGGTAATACAGAGAACGTACGTAAGGTAGGTAGGTGGCCATCTTCCTAAAATGGAAGTGCTTACAGTAACGACGTGATCTGTAGTACAGATAAGGACGTGATAGACCAGTATAATGTAGACGATTATGTTATTGAATTTAGACAAACCTGAAAGGTTTTCTATAAATAATGAAATCTAACCTAACCATCCTAGGCCTAATATACGCTATCTGAGGCCTAATATATTACACATATATGCTATACTTGGCCTAGTGATATTTATGTTTGATTTTAGTTTTAGTTTTTCTGGACTAAAAAATTAATAGTACCAAATTCTACTTTATATTTGTCCATCACGTCCATATTTGTACAATCGTCCACATAGTTATAAAAGATACTAGCAGATACTAGCTTGTCAGGTTGACATATTAGGTATAGATACTATAGAACATCCGGATTATTGGGACAGTCTCGAAGCTCTTATAGTGTACTCTCTGGAAAGGAGACGAGAAAGATATAAAATAATATATACGTGGAAGATACTGGAGGACCAAGTGCCAAATTAGCACAGTAGATTAACAACATACTGGAGCGAAAGATACGGAAAGAAATGCAGAATAGAACCAGTGAGGAGTAGAGGTGCCATAGGCACAATCAGAGAACACTGTCTGAACATCAGAGGTCCGCGGTTGTTCATCACCCTCCCAGCAAGAATTAGAAATATTGCCGGAACAAAAGTGGACTTAGATTGACAGGCAGTTTCTTGCAAAAATGCAAGAAATCGTGATCTCTCACACTACGTTATTGAATGTCCAGTCATTAGACCCTTCAGATCTACAGGTATGAGGACCTGGAGCATCGGAATTACCTTATCCATTCTCATGTTCTTGACTATATCCTCATAATGCACCCAGTGTGTGCCAGTGCAAACTACTGATCACATGCCACTGTTTGTTGATTGTTGCCGCCTCAGGCGGCTAGTTTATTGTGCACCCCATACCCATCCTGTGAGCGGTAGCGCAAAAAGCATTACAGAGGTGTGACTAACCATCCTGTGTGATGGGAACTATTTTTAATATCTCGCAGCTACTTCTTGACATACAATATGTATATCTCTATATATAGTCTAGAGTGATTGCATAAATGGAGATATACCTAAGTATGTTAATAAAAAAGTATCCTAACTCCAAAATAGCGGAACCTTTTGGGTAGACCAGTCACCAAGTTACATGTGGTCTAGCACTGTAGTAGCCGTCGAGTACGTAATGGAGATGCAGACAATATGGAAGGGTGAATATGAATTTGAATGCTTCAATACAGAAGTAGAAACTATAATACAGAGTAATTATATATAAGGTATATAGTGGAGGGGGGTGAAGAACCCTGCAGGAAGGCATGATAGCCATTCTACCCCAATCGTAATGGGAAGCAACCAGTAAATTAATCCTGATCAAAGCGAAGGCAATGTGAAGCACAAGGCTGACCGTGGATTTAACCAAGAGTGCGAGGAATCGGAGCGAGGGAGCGAGCATTAGTAAACCCGTGCATTGCGCCAGAGTAAGAAGGGGAAGCAGAGAGGCAATTTGTAAATGCAGGCAGATAAAGCAAGACCCAACCCGCACTAGTGAGGGTAGCGGAGCAGATGATGTAACACACGCTAGATGGGGACACTCTCAAGAGTGTGTGTGAGGGGACGTGAAAAGGTTCCAAGAGGCCTTTTGTCGCAGCTAGACACGCTTTGCTTGAGCAGAGAGGGAGGCTGGCGAGCCAAGCATCACTGGAGGATATTATTTCTATAATGTATTAAGGAAGTACTTAGTAGAATTTAAGACAAAAACGAGGTTATGAGACAAGATTTCCTCCCCATAAATACTACGAGATGGAACTCAACCTGTTGTCACCAGTAAAAATATAGAAGAGTCACGGGTCACGGGAGAGTCAGGAAATACGATTGGTGGGAAAGTATGTACACAGTTCCAATATACATAAAAGCAAAGTGACAGGAAGCTCATCATTGCAGGCTCGAGCCCCCTGCCATGGACCATAAGACTAGTAGAGGATGTGACAATAATGGCAGTGTTGACGCGAGCACCAGCACGGACGGGTGAGTGAACCTGGCAAACGTCTCTTGACAGGATGCAGGAGATGAGATAAGACAGATGGATTGGGGGAGTTATTGTGATTGTGAAAACAGTTTTGCATTGTCGCATGGGGGGGGGGGAGGGTAAGAAGACCATATGTTTTGAATTACCAAAAAGCATTTGGCACTGTTCCATCGGAGACTAGTTCAAAAGTTGGGATAGAAGTTAACAGGATACAGCAGCATGCTGAGTAACACCTGGTGGAGAATCACTCACACTGAGGAGAGAATCGTTACAATGGCCGTAAGTTACCGAGTGGTTCAGTACTGGGAACTATTCTCTCCATAGTAAATGTGAGTGATATAGCATATATATATATATATAT
>WNGS01111181.1:18668411-18680723 GCA_020271785.1 Procambarus virginalis | reverse complement strand
AATTCTATTTCAGAAATATATCCTGCTGTGAAAGAAAAGTGAGTACCCAGCAATACTCAAGAGGGAACAGCACCAGTTGAAATTGAAATTGAAATAAGTTTATTGATGTAAAATACACACAAAGGGATGAGGTAGCTCAAGCTATTCTCACCCCGTTCAGTACATCGTGTTAATACATATACACACATCACAAACAATAATCATATTACCAAACATTCTGAGAGATAACCATATACATTTCCTAACCATTCGACGGCAAGAAGTAGGTATCAGACGTACATTAAATACTTTTATGACCTAGTGTACTGTATAGACAATTTGCAGGAGACATGCAGATAATTTACAAAACGTTTACAGTCTTGGTGCAAATTCTTATATCTCTCAAGAATTTCATCAACCTTTTCCACAGCACCAGTGATTTAAATATTTTAACATGGCTATGGGGGTCCCCTCCCCCCTGGAGATTTGAACGTTCTCATAATCCATCCTATCATTTCCTGGCCGCCGGCCGCTGCTATATTTGCTCGGTTATGTTCACTAAATGACAGGTCGTCAGACTCATAATTCCCAGATCTTTTACCTGTTACTTTCCTTCTATGAGTAGTTCTGATGTGTCCTGTACCACTGTGTTTCGTTTCTGTTCATTTTTCAACATCCTCATACCTGGAAATTATCACCGTTAAACATGTATTATTTTATGTTGCCCAATCAAAGACTTTATATGATTATGGTGCTGTAGTTTTACAAGCGTCCGTCTACCCAAAAAAAAAAAAAATACGAGTGAAAAACATTGAAACAGGAAATCGCGTTTTTTAATCCTCCGAGGTTACGCGATCCCGTATTTAAGTTCAGTAGAACTGTCGTTTTCAAACTCTTTTAACCCTGTCGTAGCTCAGTCGATTAAGGAGAGTGTCTGGGATGCTCCCGGACGCAGGTTCGAATCCTCGTCACGGCCCTTGTGGATTTGTGCATTTGATGCATCACGTTAGTGTGATCTGTGTGTGTAATGACAAGTGTGTTCACTTGTCATACACGGCATGACAAGTGAACGACACTGATGAACACAGTTGACGACGAGCTGACCCAGTTCCATTGACGGTAACATGAACGACTTAAATTGACTGTGATGAGCGAGATACATGGGGATCAGAGACGCTGAACAGGTGAGTGTGTCCCCCATACCTCAAGCCCCGGGCGCGGCTCGGCGGGGGCGCTGCCCCCCCGCCGCGTGTGAGGTTAATGGCTTTGAGCGACGTTTATAAACCCGGTAAAATGAGAGCACACTAGGTCCCCTTTCTAGATGTTGGCGCGCGAGTCCCCGCAGAGACTGGTCGCCAGATTAGTACCCAAGTTCTCCTCTGAGGTGACACCCTGACAGGACTGGGACGAACCAATCAGGTAGGAGCCCTAAGGAAATGTGCAGAGATGCTAAACAGTGTGACAGCAGACGCCTCATAAACAGGGGGACGCGACGCTACAGTGTGACAGCAGCGCCTGCATAAAAAGGGGGGGACAGTGTGACAGCAGACGCCCATAAAAAGGGGGGGACGTGTGACAGAGACGACCCATAAAAAGGGGGGGACAGTGTGACAGCAGACGCCCATAAAAAGGGGGGGGAACAGTGCGACAAGCAGACGCCTCATATAAAGGGGGGACAGTGTGACAGCAGACGCCTGATAACACTTGTGTTTGGAGACAATTTAGGGCAACTACGGGCGAATATTAAACGCTGACTCCCTATACTGGAGGCTGTCTGCGGACTCTGCTGCGGGAGCCAATAGTTGGGTGTCAGCTGGTTGTGAAGGGGGGGGGGGGGTCTCTAACATCACACTACGACGACTTCGAGTCGTCTCCTCACGACGAGGAGGAGACGACGGCCCTCCGTTCCGTCTCCCGCCGCCGCGTCCGTCCGCCACCGCGTCCGTCCCGCCGCCGCGTCCGTCCCGCGTCGCGTCCGTCCCGCCGCCGCGTCCGTCCCGCCGCCGCGTCCATCCCGCCGCCGCCGTCCCGCCGCCGCGTCCGTCCCGCCGCCGCGTCCGTCCCGCCGCCGCGTCCGTCCCGCCGCCGCGTCCGTCCCGCCGCCGCGTCCGTCCCGCCGCCGCGTCCGTCCCGCCGCCGCGTCCGTCCCGCCGCCGCGTCCGTCCCGCCGCCGCGTCCATCCCGCCGCCGCGTCCGTCCCGCCGCCGCGTCCGTCCCGCTGTCGCGTCCGTCCCGCCGCCGCGTCCTCCTTCCGTCACGTATGTTTGGATAGGGAAGACTGTTCTTTACCGTCTCGATCAGTCAACACTTTGCCGTCTCCTGCCACTGTCAAAACCTGAGACGCCCAGTTCACGACAGTAACCTCGCAACCTGTCGTTCTTAGGGTCCAGGAACGTGTGTACTACTGTACCCCTCTCCCCGAGGGGGTGGGGAAGAATATTATGACTTCAAAATTACAGAATTTCTGTAACTTTTTTTGCGTAATATTTAATCTATTTCATTATTTTATGAGAAATAGTGACATGAGAAGAACAATCTCCATGAGTCAGAGCTCTGCTGTTGTTGTCTGTCTGTCTGTCTGTCGGCTGTGTCTGTCTGTCTGTCTGTCTTCTGTCGTTGTCTGTCTGTCAGCCCGTCTCCTCTCGCATTGTCACAACGTCACAAAAATGATGTTGTAAATCGCCCGAACCTAACCGACCCGAGGACCCACGGAGAGAAAATGTAACAGCCCGTCTATTGAGGCAGGTGCACATGCGGGTGTGTGTGCGCACGAGGACGGTGCACACGCAGGTGTGTGTGCACGAGGACGGTGCACATGCAGGGGTGTGCACAAGGCAGTGCACATGCGGGTGGACAGAAGGTAATACAATTATTGGGAAGTGATACGTGGGAGAAGACGAGCCCCACCCACTGTAGGTGGGGGATTGGGAAGTGGGGGAGGGACGGGGGAGGGGCGGGGGAGGGGGGGGGGAGGGGGGCGGGGGAATGGGGCGGGGGGGAAGGGGGGCGGGGGAGGGGGCGGGGGAGGGGGGGAATGCGGTAAGAAGAGGTGAGGAGAAGGAGGAGGTGCGAGAAATGGGGAATAATGGGGGAGGAGCAGTATAGAGTTAGAGGTGAGAGAGAGTGGGGGAGGTTATCTTGATGAGATGATTTCGGGGCTTTAGTGTCCACCGCGGCCCGGTCCTCGAAGCAGGCCTCCACCCCCAGGAAGCAGCCCGTGACAGCTTGACTAGCACCTAGGTAACCTATTTTACTGTAACGGGGGGAAGAAATAGAATAATGTGTAAGTAGGCAGTGAGTGGAGAAGTAGAGAAGGGTAGAAGGGTAGATAGAAGTAGGAAAGTAGATAGTAGAAGTAGAAGAGTAGATAGTAGAAGTAGAAAATAAGATGCTGCCACCATCCATTCTAGGTCATTACATACAAGACAAGGAATGGAACTTGTCTGTATCAACATAATACCCTCAAAGATGTTTTCAGAGGTATGCTCCCTCTGTTTCATGTACTCATTCAAAATTCTAGGGAACAAAGTTAAACACACTTTAATAATAACTTTCAATTATATTTCACATACTAAGTATCAATAATTTAAGCAAGTATAAATGTTCAAGCTTAATATTTCAAAGTGAGTCATCATCCAAGAATTCGAGAACCCTACAACTCGACTGCCCCTGCTCGTCACACAACACCTGTTTAGTAAATACGACCAAGTCACCTCAATGTTCAACTCACCAAGTGTCTGAGCTTATAGCTGGATAGAGGGGGGGGGGTCTGTAGTTGACAGAGACTGTCCCGCCCCGCTGGCTGACCGCCTGTGTGGACTGCTGGCCGCTGCTGGCTGTTCTTCTGTCTATTGCTCTGCTTTTCTGTCCTTCTCCTCTCGAATCGATATCTCTCCGAGTATATATTGGGAAACCTAGTGGCTAACTCCGCCCACAAGTTAGATAGCCTCAGGCACTCTACCAGCCACTCCTTAAACGTCGGCATGTTTGAAGGCTGCCCGGCTACGATTATAAGATTAGCGAGAGCCAGGTGAGATTCGCATGACCTGACCTCAGGTCAACTCGGTGTCATTAACACTAGAGGTGTGAGATCCAGGCCAGACAAGTTGGCGTCTGTCAAATCCTTGTCTGTGACTCATATATCTCCATGTATGTATTAAATAAAACTAAACCAAACACCTTTACAGTGTTACATTACTGCTAGGTAACAGGGGCATAGGGTGAAAGAAACTCTGCAAATTGTTTCTCGCCGGCGCCCGGGGTCGAACCCGGGACTACAGGATCACAAGTCCAGTGTGCTGTCGGCTCGGCCGGCCGGCTCCCTTGGGATGGGAGAGAGGTGGAATAAATGATAGAGGTGAGGAATAAGTGGTAAATGAGAGGGAAAATAAAGGGTCACCGAGAGTACTTTCCTAACATGATTTGCAAGGCCAAGCTTCAGCTCCTGGGTCCTAACTTATTCGTTTAATACAGTAACTCCCAAACCTATAAATTCTTATGATGGGGTCCTAGGCTTGTGGAGAGGCGTGGTGCTATTGCTACACTCCATGTCCGGTCTTTATATGTATTTCGCTGGCATCCTCGCCGCCTCTGCGTGAAGAGCTTCATGGTGTACCTCTGAGCATTTATGTCGGGATCATGTCTCCTCAGAGTCTGGTGTCCTCAAGTGACACTAGGCTCAGCCTCCTCAGTGTGAGGGGCGGGGTGGTGTAGGGAAAGTGGGGACTGTAACAAGAGAGTAGCAGACATCAGAATAGTATAATAGAGAAACATGTCTGGAAGCACTTAAGAATAAGAGGAAAGGTAAGAAGTCTTCTGTTGTTCTTACCTTCCTAGAAGGTAGGAATAGAATGGAAGGTAATTCTTCCTCACATGGAAGCTACTGGAGGTCACTGCATATATGTATACTGCCTATATACCTTACCTTGAGGTGCTTCCAGGGCTTAGCGTCCCCGCGACCCGGTCGTCGACCAGGCCTCCTGGTTGCTGGACTGATCAACCAGGCTGTTGGACGCGGCTGCTCGCAGCCTGACGTATGAGTCACAGCCTGGTTGATCAGGTATCCTTTGGAGGTGCTTATCCACTTCTCTCATGAACACTGTGAGGGGTCGACCAGTTATGTCCCTTATGTGTAGTGGAAGCTTGTTGAACAGTCTCGGGCCTCTGATGTTGATAGTTCTCTCTCAGAGTACACCATTCCTTTCCCTCCCCCCGTCCCATCCCAAATCCTTATCCTGACCCCTTCCCAGTGCTATATAGTTGTAATGGCTTGGCGCTTTCCCCCTGATAATTAATTAATTAATTAATTAATCTCTCAGAGTACCTGTTGCACCTCTGCTTTCCAACGGAGGTATTCTGCACATCCTGCCCTGGTTTTGACAACCCATGGACTGTCAGTCCATGGGTTGGACTGGTTTTGACAACCCATGGTTGTCAGAACTTCAATTAAGTTGTGATCTGAGTAACAGGGATTTGTAATCATTATGTTCCTGATCAATTCATCATTATTAGTGAAAATGAGGTCCAGCGTGTTCTCCTTCCTAGTTGGTTCTACTATTTGCTGGTTTAAGGCAAACCTGTCGCACATCCGTAGCAGGTCATTTGCATGTGCCTGTTCATTTAGGCTACTTCCTGGTATTCTTTCTGATATTACTGTATTAGCCAGGTGCTTCCATTTCAGGTGCCGTAGGTTGAAGTCCCCAAGCAGGATGATGTTCGGAGCTGGATTTGTGAGGTTTTCCAAGCAATGTTCTATTTTCATTAGTTGGTCTTTAAACTGCTGAGGGTTCGCCTCCGGTGACTTATATACAAGGACAATAACTACATTTAGGATCTCTATTTTGACTATCAGCACTTCTACCATATCATTTGAGGTGTTTAGCAGCTCAGTACAGATGAGTGTGTCTTTGATGTAGAGGCTGACCCCTCCCTGAAGCCGGTGTTTCCTATCACATCTGAAAAGATTGTACTCCGAGATCCATATTTCACCATTAAGGTAGTCCTTGGTGTGAATTTCCGTTAGGGCTGCAAACACTGCATTTCCCTCATGAAGGAAACCATCTTTAAAGTGAACTTTGTTGGATTTGCGTGTTTTTATACCCTGGATGTTGGCAAATATAAATGATGTTATCGTGTTAGTGGAAGTGCTGGATGCTTTACTTGGTGTTAATATCTGAGGCTCTGGTAAGGAGGCCACTGTGTTTGCGTCTTCTCTAGCATTTGACCGAGTTGGTGATAGAGTCTGGTCACTTTTAGCCATTCTTCTCCTCCTCTTGCTAAAAAATTATCCCGGTCGATGGAGTAGTGGCTGTTTTCATAGTGGCGGTCTGTCAGTTTTATTCGCCTGGTACCTCTTATATGAAAAGCTGGACATTCAGCATTGAAGCACTCTTTCCTGTCCAAAGAGTTCTTGCAAATTTCTGGGTGAAATAATTCACAGCTTTTGGTACATTTACCTGTATTGAGGAGGTTTCTGCACGTTCTAGGGTGATCGTACTTACGTGTTACATTTGTTCTTCCCGATATCCCATGTTTACAGGTTGCCCATTTGTAATACCAACAGATTTTGGGGCCTTGTTTTGTTTGTTTCCCTTTGCCAGGGACCGCACTCTGCTCAGGCGTCCCCGACTCCGCGCTCTGCTCAGGCGTCCCCGACTCCGCGCTCTGCTCAGGCGTCCCCGACTCCGCGCTCTGCTCAGGCGTCCCCGACTCCGCGCTCTGCTCAGGCGTCCCCGACTCCGCGCTCTGCTCAGGCGTCCCCGACTCCGCGCTCTGCTCAGGCGTCCCCGACTCCGCGCTCTGCTCAGGCGTCCCCGACTCCGCGCTCTGCTCAGGCGTCCCCGACTCCGCGCTCTGCTCAGGCGTCCCCGACTCCGCGCTCTGCTCAGGCGTCCCCGACTCCGCGCTCTGCTCAGGCGTCCCCGACTCCGCGCTCTGCTCAGGCGTCCCCGACTCCGCGCTCTGCTCAGGCGTCCCCGACTCCGCGCTCTGCTCAGGCGTCCCCGACTCCGCGCTCTGCTCAGGCGTCCCCGACTCCGCGCTCTGCTCAGGCGTCCCCGACTCCGCGCTCTGCTCAGGCGTCCCCGACTCCGCGCTCTGCTCAGGCGTCCCCGACTCCGCGCTCTGCTCAGGCGTCCCCGACTCCGCGCTCTGCTCAGGCGTCCCCGACTCCGCGCTCTGCTCAGGCGTCCCCGACTCCGCGCTCTGCTCAGGCGTCCCCGACTCCGCGCTCTGCTCAGGCGTCCCCGACTCCGCGCTCTGCTCAGGCGTCCCCGACTCCGCGCTCTGCTCAGGCGCCGCTGCCACCGAGTTCTGTGCTGGTGGTCATCTTCAAAAAAGTTACATCATCCTTTTTGCAGAGCCAGTACACAGAGTGGTCACTGGGACCATTTCTCCTTGAATTGTTAGTCATGATGGCACATTTTTTGTGTATGGCTGCTGAACAGAGTTGGCATTGAAAGCTCTGTTGGTAAAGACATTTTTGTTGAACACTTGTGTTCAGTGGTGGTGGTCTTACAAGGTCTTACAAGGTGGGGTGTTGACCGTTGGGGGGTTGACCGTGGGTGTTGATCCTGGGTGTTGATCGTGGGTGTTTACCAACTTGAGACAGGCCTGGAGGAGGCAGTATGGACGGCCAGTGTTGCTACCACGTGTCGCATTCAAGCCCCCATAAAAATACCGCACACATAATGAAGCTTGAGAGGGTGCAGAGGTTTTCAACGAGACTTGTCCCAGAGCTGCGAGGGATGAGGTACGAAGAGAAACTGAAGGAACTAAACCTGACGACGCTAGAAAGGAAGAGGGAGGAGGTTGGGGCCACGAAACAGTCGTATAAATTATTTAGAGGGATTGATAGGTTGGAAAAAAAGAGGAAATGTTTACAGTGAATAACAATACAACAAAGGGTCAGGGATGGAAGCCTGAGGCACAAATATGTCATAGAAGTGTTAGGAAGTTTTCTTTTAGCGTAAAGTTAGTGAGTAAATGGAATTACCTAAAAGAACAGGTTGCAGAAGCGACTCCAATCCACAACAGTAAAAGCAGGTATGATAGAAAAATAGATTGGGAGTTATATTGCATCAGACAACTAGCTGGTAGAAAAGCATTGTCCAAGAGCTAGAGCTTGATCCTGCAGGCACAAATAGGCGAGTACACACACACACGGAGAAATGAAATTTACGGCGGGACAATCTGTCTATAAATCCTGCTAAGTACACGGGCATGAGGATTCTAAGAGGATTCTGGTGGAGCCTGTGTATCATGCCTCCCAGCTGACTGGGTGTGGGGGACCTTGGAGGGGCCTGGGTGTTGGGGGACCTTGGAGGGGCCTGGGTGTTGGGGGACCTTGGAGGGGCCTGGGTGTTGGGGAAGAGGGAGGGGATGAAGAGAGGAAGGGGGAAAGGGAAGCAGGATGCTGGGGGAGGTAGGGGGCGACGGCAGTAGCGCCCAGGAAGAGGTTTGGAAAGGGAAGAGATCGAAGGATTTAACGAAGGAGAGAGCGAACTAGAGCATACCTGGAGAGGGTTTGGTGAGTTCTACCCCGAGCCCGGCCTGAGGCCAGGCTCGACACTCGACTCTCGAGCGAGCGAGCGAGAAAGAGCTGGAGAGAGAGCGCTAGAGAGCGAGCTAGCTAGGGAGAGAGCAGGCAAGAGCACCAGAGAGCAAGCAAGAGCACCAGAGAGCAAGCAAGAGCACCGGAGAGGGCGAAAGCGAGCGCGATACTCACCACCGGCTCTCCCGGTAATCAGATCACTGGCAGGAAACTTTCCCGCTCTGTCATTAATCACTCGACGCGGGACTAATATGGCGGCCTCCATCACTCAGTCCATTTGACACACGTCACTCATCTGGTAGGACTTTTCCTCCCCCTCTTCTAATTTCGCTGAAGGACGTGTATATCGACAACCTGTGTTGGCGCAAGTTGAATTGGCTGGTTTCACACACAGGCGACAGTAAACTCGGTCGTAATAATACCTCTGTTGGAACATAAACATTGGAGCTATATTTGGGGTTGGTCGATATTATGAAGACTTTTCTACATTAGTAATATGGTGGGGGTTTGTGTCAATATTGTGATGGGGAACGACACTGGTGGTGTTGCTTCCGTCGAGCAAATGTCACCCTAGCCGCCTCCTGTTCCAGCATTCCCCTTCTGACCACATAAACGGCAGAGTGGCCTTCAGTAGCTCTGTGGTAGAGCACTTACTGCAATGGGCTGGAGACGGGTGTGGCCCGGCCCTGGGTGTGAGGAAGCCAGGTGTGGCACGGCCCTGAGTGTGAGGAAGACAGGTGTGGTCCGGCCCTGGGTGTGAGGAAGACAGGTGTGGTCCGGCCCTGGGTGTGAGGAAGACAGGTGTGGCCCGGCCCTGAGTGTAAGGAAGTGTAGTAAGGAGAAAGATCACAACCTTCGAGGTGAAGTAAGGAGAGAAAGATCACAACCTTCGAGGTGTAGTATTGAGAGGTTATCACAACCTTCGAGGTGTAGTATTGAGAGGAGTCGGTAAACTATTCTTTTATCCAGGACGAGCTCTCGAGAAACCTTTTGATAAAGGTGTTTGTGCTCCTCGAAGGAGGGGGGTGGGGGGGGGAGGGAAAGGGGGCTCTTGGGAAAATAATATTAAAAATTCATATGCCATAACCTTGCCTTAACCTTGCGGTCACAAGATGGGGGATGAAGGAGCGTTTCCACTTGCCTGTGTGTAAATGCTTTTGTTGCATATACTGGGAAGGGTTGAGCTCGAGCTTCTAAGCCCTGCCTTTCGAGCTTAAGATTGGCTAATGCAATGACTTCTTCCTCCACGGAACTTTCATTGAAGTATTGATGTGCTTTATCAATACAGTATTTTTAGTTCCATTCGTAAAAGTTACGAGTCTTGAGCTAAATGTAAACGTCTAGACGTCTCTGAGACTGATGTGCGGCTTCGCTTTCCATCGATAACTTGTCACCCAACTATATAATAAATAATAAAAAGATTGCTATGTCTAATTTGTCGATTTTGCATAGAATCTCTTACGTTGTTGTCATGTCCCTGCTGCTGTCGTCATCCAGCGTAGTGAAGTTCCCTTCTCTGAGGTCTCCACTGTAGCTCATTCCTCTTCCTTTCAATGACCAGCCTTGTTGAACAATTGCTCTACTTTCATTTGGTGTATCTTTAAGTGGAGATTAAAGTAGCGATCAGTGTAGTATGGAGAAAGAGCCCGGATACAGGCCAGATACTAGCAGCACTTGAGTCAGCAGATTTAGCTCCCTTATACGTGAAGCTCCCCTATACGCGAAGCTCCCATATACGAAGCTCCCTATACAGAAGCTCCCTATACGCGAAGCTCCCATATACGAGAAGCTGCCCTATACGAGAAGCTCCCTTATACCTAAAGCGTTGGGTAAAAATTATTTCACATGTGAAAAGTGTTGAAAAGAGTGATTGTTAGTCACATATCTAGTTTTATGGAGAACGTTGATTTTTACTATGCCAGGTCAAGGTGGGTTTAGACGGGAAGCATTACAAGAACAGCAAAATGCAGATGATGTACACGTGAACTTTGCGAAGACATTTAGCAAGAGTGATTAAGGAAGAATAAAGTTGTCCACAGGAATAACAGTGTAAAGCTCTGTATCCAATTTCAGGGTCCTTGCACCCACTGTTTATTCTCGGTCTCATGTCAGATATGGACAAAACCACAAGCCACAGTTTCCGGTCATCCTATGGAGATGATACATAATCTGCAGGAAAATTACTCCTCTGGAAGATATGGAAAAGGTCCAGCCGATATCAATAAGATTTCAATTAGGTAACAGAAAATATAAATTTATAACAGTGATAAACTCCAGGTACTTGGATGTGGTAAAATTGCAGAAGCCAAACGAAATACAGGTACAAGACACAGCTTAACTCCTCACTGAAGGAACGCAACACGTACAGGACCTGGGAATAGTGAGGTTTGACGACTTAGCGTTTAGTGAGAATAACAAGCAAACATACCACCAGCCAGGTACAGGATAAATTAGAGTATGGGAGACCAGGGCAGACTCACGAAGCAGTTACGCAAGCACTTACGAACCTGTACATCTTTTCTCAATGTTCGGCGGCTTTGTTTACATTTATTAAACAGTTAATGAGTTCCGAAGCACCAGGAGGCTGTTTATAACAATAACAACAGTTGATTGGCAAGTTTTCATGCTTGTAAACTGTTAAATAAATGTAACCAAAGTCATCAATGATTGAGGAAAGATGTACAGGTTCGTAAGTGCTTGCGTAACTGCTTCGTGAATCTGGCTCCAGGTTGAAATACACACAGCAAAATAAAAACATACTGGAAAGATCGATATGGCAGGAAATGCAGAGTAGACCCAATGACACAGGCACATGGAGCACTCTATGAACCTGAGAGGTCCGCGGCTCTTCTCACGTAAAGATAAGAATATTGCCGGAATAAAAGTGGACATATACAAGTGACAATTAGACAAGTTCGTGGAAGAAGTGCTGGAGCAGCGGACGGGTTGTGGTGGGTGTGGGGGCCACGCAAGCAAGCAGGTGCTGAGCAGCGGACGTTGTGGTGGGTGTGGGGGCCAGCGCAAGCAAGCAAGTAAGCTCCAGTAAGGACCTTCTCGACAACAAGGTTCTTCAGTGCCCAGCTTTGGGAACACAGCAACTTCCACAAACTAGTCTAGTTACACTGGGTTGTGTGCGCGTTTGCGTGCGTGCGTGAGTATGCTCCCCTCACCCTGTCAGCTGCGAACCTATCCAACCACACCGTCTCAGCGCCTCTCTTTAAGACCAAACCAGCAGTCAAACGTCACGTTACAGGTCCATGGACCTCCTGCGGCCACTAAAACGCTGTTTGGAAGAGAAAAAAAGGCGCGCGGCCGCTCAGACGGTGTCCGGGCAGATGGCGGCTATTATGATTCCGGAGGTTGGCACCCTGGTGCTCTGTGGCCGGGGGGGGGGGGGGAGGGCTGTGTACGGGTCATGGCTTCTTAGTCAAGCCCAGGTGCACCCTCCATCACTCATCTCACCCTCACCTCCTCCATCTCTCTCTCCCTCATCTCTGACCCTGCCTCCCTCACTACTTCCATCTCTCTTACCATCCATCTCCCTTACCATCTCCATCTCATGAGCCGCAACAAATTCTATCCACTCAAGATTTAGCATTCTGCCCCTTGAAGAAATTATTCCAAATGGAGATGATGATCGTCGTTATCCCTGAAGACGTCTTCCCCACAACCCGCAGGTGTCACCACAACTGGTGTCACCACAACTGGTCACCACAACTGGTGTCACCACAACTGGTGTCACCACAACTGGTGTCACCACAACTGGTGTCACCACAACTGGT
>WNGS01111181.1:18593779-18610392 GCA_020271785.1 Procambarus virginalis | reverse complement strand
GGTAAGTCCACTACGGTCGCACCACAGCCCCGCTCCTGGGAGGGGGTAAGTCCACTACGGGCTCACCACAGCCCCGCCTCCTGTGAGGGGTAAGTCCACTACGGCTCAACCACAGCCCCGCTCCTGTGAGGGGTAAGTCCACTACGGGCTAACCACAGCCCCCGCTCCTGTGAGGGGGGTAGGGGGGGGGGGGGGGTATGTCCACTACGGCTCACCACAGTCCCGCTCCTGTGAGGGGGTATGTCCACTACGGGCTCACCACAGCCCCGCTCCTGTGAGGGGTATGTCCACTACGGGCTCACCACAGCTCCGCTCCTGTGAGGGGTATGTCCACTACGGGCTCACCACAGCCCCGCTCCTGTGAGGGGTAAGTCCACTGCGGGCTCACCACAGCCCCGCTCCTGTGAGGGTATGTCCACTACGGGGCTCACCACAGCCCCGCTTCCTGTGAGGGTTAAGTCCACTGCGGGCTCACCACAGCCCCGCTCCTGTGAGGGGTATGTCCACTACGGGCTCACCACAGCCCCGCTCCTGTGAGGGGTAAGTCCACTACGGGCTCACCACACGCCCCGCTCCTGTGAGGGGTAAGTCCACTACGGGCTCAGCACAGCCCCGCTCCTGTGCCGGGGTAGTCCACTACGGGCTCACCACAGCCCCGCTCCTTTGAGGGGTAAGTCCACTACGGGCTCACCACAGCCCCGCTCCTGTGAGGGGTAAGTCCACTACGGGCTCACACAAGCCCCGCCTCCTGTGAGGGGTCAGTCCACTACGGGCTCACCACAGCCCCGCTCCTGTGAGGGGTAAGTCCACTACGGGCTCACCACAGCCCCGCTCCTGTAGAGGGGTAAGTCCACTACGGGCTCACCATAGCCCGTGTTACTTGAAACCTGTTCTTCAGAGTAGCTAATCTAAAACAATAACCTGTTATAGGGAAACGCTTGTCACGTGGGCGGGCCAGCCGCCGGCAGATGTCACCTGTAGTGTCGGTGTTGTTGAGCTGTTGACGGGAGTCGATCCCCGTTGACTGTCTGTAGGTAGTTTAGTTTCCAGGCTGAGTTTGTGCTCCTCAATTACTTGGGGTGGACGGTAGAGAGACGATCTCGCTGAATGCAGGTCGGCGTTCAATCCCCGACCGTCCAAGTGGTTGGGCACCATTCCCTCCCCTCGTCCCATCCCAAATTCTAATCCTGATACCAGTGCTATATAGTCGGTAATGGCTTAGCTCTTTCTCCTGATAGTCCTAGTCTCTCAAATATAAGTATTCTCCGGTGCGTCATTATGTACACATTGGTTAATATCAAGCATCACAGATGCTGTGAAGATTGCGTGAGAGGGAGGCCTCACCGGAAGTGTGCCTGGCAATTGCGTGAGGCATCAATGAACAAATCCACAAGGGCCGTGACGAGGATTCGAACCTGCGTCCGAATTACGAACCTGCGTAAACTGTTGCCAGCGTCAGGGATGCTCTCGGACGCAGGTTCGATCCTCGTCACGGCCCTTGTGGATTTGTTAACTGGTAATGTGCAGATTAAGAGTCATGAATCTTGAGATGAAGACGAATCTCCGAATTATTTCTTAAGTTCTTTGTCATTGTTTGAGAACTGAATTATATAGTTATATGAACTTTTAGTATATGAGTGCAAATGGAGAGAACCGAGGAGTTGGTAATGATATTTAATTATATATTTTTGGTGGGGGGGTGGTTGTAAACTAGAGAATGAATATAGTGTTCCCACTTGGGCCAGAGGAACAAAGCGCGCTAGGCTAGAGATTCTTAAAATCCATCATTAAGAAATGCTCACTGTTGCCAGCGTAACAAACAACTACGCCTCTGGAAACTACAGCAATAAATATAAGGATATTTACATAAAAGTAAAATCCACATCTGAATAATTTTAAACAAAATTTTTTGCTCATTATGACGTTTTCAATGCGAACACTTTCTTTAAGAGTTCTTACAACTAACGTAAGTTTGCTGATAAGGATCCCTCGTGTAAATGGGGGTAAATTTCTATTGCAGCGAGAAGCAGATTTAATTCCAAACAGCCATTATTTACAGTCCAATTGTCTAGAAATAATAAAACATATATCTAATAGTCAGAGAATTTATCACAAGTACCTAAATAAAAAAAGGAAACAAGGAAAACCGAAAAAATGCATCGCAAATAGGAAATAATCGTGAAACTGTGATTTGTCAATAGAGGGTGGAGGGAGCAGGTGGTGGCCGCCCTCCACAAGTGGTCCTGGTCAAGTTGTGTTGTACCTGGTAGGTAATTACCAGAAAGATAATCTCACCTGCAGCGATCTGTGGTAAGTGAGCTGGCATCTTCTCCCCTCTCGCACAACACCTCTCCTAAGGTTGCCCTCTTTTGTATATAGTGTCATTGTTATATGTTGTGTCGGTGATACTTGACTATTTGTTACTTTTATTCTATCTTGTCTTTACCTTCCCTGCCCTCTCCTCCTCTTTTCCTCCTTCTCTTTATCCCCTCTCCTCTCTCCCTCTCTCCTCTCTCCTCTCTCTCTCCCCTCCTCCTCTCTCTCTCTCTCTCTCTCCTCTCTCGTCTCTCTCTCGTCCTCTCTCCTCTCTCTCTCTCTCTATCTCTCTCTCCTCTCTCTCTCTCTTCTCTCTCTCTCTCTCTCTCTCCTTCCTCTCGTTACACTCGTGTTTTTATAGTCAGTGTATCTGGTGTTCTTTAAGCACGTGTTGTTGTTTGGGTGGTCAGGAGTCCTGCTGCTGCTCTCCTGACTGAGGCATGAAGCTAAGAAGGTCAGGGGAGGACCCCGAGAATGTAACTGAGAAATGAATAACGAGACCAGGTAAAATATTCCCTTACATAGCAGACTCGGAGAGCACGCTGGTCGAGTCATATAGAGGCTCTAAGAACCCAGCAAGAAGTCGTGACACAGACACGGCAGGAACTGAAAATGTAAGGGCCTGAGGTATTAACTACAATCCAAGAGCTTCCTTGAAGGAAATTATCTAGTTTCCTCTTGAAGATGTCCGCGGTTTGCCCATTTAAAGATATGAGCTTGGGCCGGAACAGCCTGTGGAATTTCAAGGAGAAAATAATACTTTCCTCTCAAGGAAGTGCTGGACAACCGGGCTGTGGTGGTATTGTGGGCCTGCGGGCCGCTCCAAGCAGGTATCAAGGGAGGAGAGGGAAACGCATGGTAAATGAGATGAAAGGGAGACAAGCTAGAGGTTACAGAAGATCTCCATAAATTTTCTGGTAGCGAGGCAACCATGGAAATAGTACAATACTGTAGGCTAGGGTGGTGTTCAGAATGAAAGAAGGACCGCCGACCAGTGAAAGTTCTCTTCAAGACCAGTAGTCAGGTTTTAAATATCTGAATAACGCCCTTAACTCAGGAAACTAATGATGAATGAAAAGCATAAAGGTATTCATAGCCTATATGATGGAAAGAGGATAGAGAAAGCGAAAGAACACCATGGAAGCAAAGCATTAAAAAAAAAGACCAAACACACAGACAAACATTGCACAATGAAAAGCTGAGTTTGCAACGCAGTAAAATAGTAAGGCTGCCCAGCCTGATGAAGGAACGAGCGTGCTCAACTAGATTAACATGCACTCCGCCCTGTGTCCATCAGGACTGTACACAGCTGAACATAAACCACTGCTCAGAAAACCAAGTAGAGACGAATATGTGTACTCTTCTCCTTTTCTTGCCTCATCCCCTCTCTGCCTTCTATTCTTTTCATTGCCCCCCCCTCCCTCCCACTCTCTCAAATCTCTCTCTCTCAATCTCATCTCCTCAATCTCCTCTCTCCTCTCAATCTCTCTCTCTCTCTCAATCTCTTCTCTCTCTCTCAATCTCTCTCTCACTCTCTCTCTCAATACTCTCTCTCTCTCTCTCTCTCTGCTCCTCTCCTCTCTCTCTCTCTCCTCTCCTCTCTCTCTCTCTCTCTCTCTCTCTCCATCCTCTCTCTCTCAATCTCTCTCTCTCAATCTCTCTCTCTCTCTCTCATCTCTCATCTCTCTCTTCTCTCTCAATCTCTCTCTCTCTCTCAATCTCGCTCTCTCTCTCTCAATATATCTCTCTCTCTCATCTCTCTCTCTCTCTCTCTCTCTTCTCTCTCCTCTCTCTCCTCTCTCTCTCTCTCCTCTCTTCAGTCGTAATGACTTGGCACTTTCCCCTGACAGTTTCCTTCTCTCTCTCTCTCTCTCTCTCAAAACCAAAATAGGACCACCTCTATGGCCAAATAGAGGGCCAAGTAGAGACGGAATAGCATTCAAAGTTACACATATAAAGGCAATGGCATTACAAATTAAGAGATAGAACTACAAGAAAGGGTAGCAGAAAAAAACAGAGTATTGCAGTAACAGACATGAAACACTGAGGTACTACAGATGATGATGTCCCCCCAGAAGGATGTCAGGTACTAAGGAAGGAGACGGCAAACTGGGATGGTGTAGCCCACTTGCTGCCGCTGCACTGGAGCTTTGAGGAAATCTAATGAGCAGAGGAAACTGATCAGAAAACCTGCGTACTGGAACAGCACAATGGTAGACATGAGGGTATGGTAACGATTTACAAGTTCCTAAAACACCAGAATGCCTATGGAAGAATGTGATGATACCTACCTAAAGGTAATGACTAATGTGATAATAGTGACATGGGGAGCAGGAGCTGAGATTCTATTTATTTGAAATGTTATTTTGATAGGTGGTGTAGGCTGTGATTCATACTCCAGGCTGCGGACAGCCGCGTCCAACAGCCTGGTTGACCAGTCCAGCAAACGAGGAGGTCCTGGCCGACGACCGGGCCGAGGGGGACGCTAAGCCCCGGAAACCCTTCAAGGTAACATGCCAGTAGATGACAAGGAGCTAATGAGGAATGTTGAAACTGAGGAAGATTACATAAAATTACAGGAAGACTCCGCCTCCAGGAGTGAGCAGACAAATGGGTATTAGAGTTCAACTCCAAACAAGTGTAAGGTATTGAAGATCAGAGGAATTTAGACTATAAGTGGAACACAACTACAGGAAACTGAAAAAAAATTGGACTGATACAGGTCCAACAAATGAACAGGACTTCCATGATAATCTATACAGCTTATGTACAACGACACAGAAGATGCAGGACCGGCCTTGCAATCCGCACTTTGGGAAGCCAAAGAAATGAAATGTAAAGTGGAAATGTTTGCAACAAGGACTACGCACCTGAATTAAAAGGAATAAGCTACAAGGATAGGTTAATTGTCATATCCCTGCAAGAGAAGGCCGAGGGGATATGATCACTACATGCAGAATGATGAGGGGGTAGAGACAACTTATACAAGGACAGCGTTCGTCACTAGCGAGAAGGTAGTACAAGAGGACATAAGTGGATGTAAATAATAGTAGTAAACAGGTACTTGTACTCTGTCCTCAGTGCTCGACAAGGAGAATGCATTGAAATATAAATTAATACTTGTAATTCTGTCTCTTAATTTGTATGCCATCTACATTTATATGTATAACATTATGCTAATGCTATGGAAGCCACCCCAATCAACAATTTTTATGCCCGATGTGATAATGAATTGAAAATAAAAAACTTAAAACGCAGTAGGTACAAGGCGAGGAGGCTGGAGATGTAGAGCTAGCATCCATCCTCCGAATTGACAGTACGATTTAATACTAAGTGAAAATAAGTACAATTCCTGACTGTTATGCATAGTACATGATTGCACTTATTTGTGCTTTTACATTTGCCTCCCCATTTTTGGAGGACGGGCCGAGAGCTAGACCTCACTTCCCCGTACCCATTGTTAGGTAAGCACCACCACCACCAACAGTATTAATTGAAAACAATTCAGGAAAATTACTCCCCCACAGTGACTGGCGTTCACCCATTACACCAGACTGCTATAAAGCGCAATGTTGCGCAACCGCAACTGGTCCTTCAACATTGGCATCGATGGTAACGGGGAGGCGTCCGCACCGGCCGCTCCCCACGGTACACCTTTAACCTAATTAACCCCGACTTAACTACCTTCCTGCTGTAGGTCAGATGGGGTCGTTGCTTGACCTCAGAGACCAGATGGGGTCGTTGCTTGACCTCAGAGACCAGATGGGGTCGTTGCTTGACCTCAGAGACCAGATGGGGTCGTTGCTTGACCTCAGAGACCAGATGGGGTCGTTGCTTGGCCTCAGAGGTCAAATGGGGTCGTTGCTTGGCCTCAGAGGTCAGATGGGGTCGTTGCTTGGCCTCAGAGGTCAGATGGGGTCGTTGCTTGGCCTCAGAGGTCAGATGGGGTCGTTGCTTGGCCTCAGAGGTCAGATGGGGTCGTTGCTTGGCTTGAGAGGTCAGATGGGGTCGTTGCTTGGCCTCAGAGGTCAGATGGGGTCGTTGCTTGGCCTCAGAGGTCAGATGGGGTCGTTGCTTGGCCTCAGAGGTCAGATGGGGTCGTTGCTTGGCCTCAGAGGTCAGATGGGGTCGTTGCTTGGCCTCAGAGACCAGATGGGGTCGTTGCTTGGCCTCAGAGACCAGATGGGGTCGTTGCTTGGCCTCAGAGGTCAGATGGGGTCGTTGCTTGGCCTCAGAGGTCAGATGGGGTCGTTGCTTGGCGTCAGAGGTCAGATGGGGTTGTTGCTTGGCCTCAGAGGTCAGATGGGGTCGTTGCTTGGCCTCAGAGACCAGATGGGGTCAGATACATTGTTTAGGTAACATAAAAATCTTGAAGAATGTGTAAGGAAATGCCTCGACGGTGATCACCAGCACGTTAGCCTCGACGGTGATCACCAGCACGTCAGCCTCGACGGTGATCACCAGCACGTCAGCCTCGACGGTGATCACCAGCACGTCAGCCTCGACGGTGATCACCAGCACGTCAGCCTCGACGGTGATCACCAGCACGTCAGCCTCGACGGTGATCACCAGCACGTCAGCCTCGACGGTGATCACCAGCACGTCAGCCTCGACGGTGATCACCAGCACGTCAGCCTCGACGGTGATCACCAGCACGTCAGCCTCGACGGTGATCACCAGCACGTCAGCCTCGACGGTGATCACCAGCACGTCAGCCTCGACGGTGATCACCAGCACGTCAGCCTCGACACGGTGATCACCAGCACGTCAGCCTCGACACGGTGCTCACCAAGCTGAATGTGAATTTATTATACAATTTTACTCTGGGTCCGTTTTTTCCTTCTTTCACCAGAGAAATTTAATATTATAGTATCACTGTGTGTGTGTGTGTGTGTGTGTGTGTACTCACCTAATTGTACTCACCTAATTGTGCTTGCGGGGGTTGAGCTTTGGCTCTTTGGTCCCGCCTCTCAACTGTCAATCAACTGGTGTACAGTTTCCTGAGCCTACTGGGCTCTATCATATCTACATTTGAAACTGTGTATGGAGTCAGCCTCCACCACATCACTGCCTAGTGCATTCCATTTACTAACTACTCTGACACTGAAAAAGTTCTTTCTAATGTCTCTGTGGCTCATTTGGGTACTCAGCTTCCACCTGTGTCCCCTTGTTCGCGCCCCTCCAGTGTTGAATAGTTCATCCTTGTTTACCCGGTCAATTCCCCTGAGGATTTTGTAGGTTGTGATCATGTCCCCCCTTACTCTTCTGTCTTCCAGTGTCGTAAGTTGCATTTCCCGCAGCCTTTCCTCATAACTCATGCCTCTTAGTTCTGGGACTAGTCTAGTAGCATACCTTTGGACTTTTTCCAGCTTCGTCTTGTGCTTGACAAGGTACGGGCTCCATGCTGGGGCCGCGTACTCCAGGATTGGTCTTACATATGTGGTGTACAAGATTCTGAATGATTCCTTACACAGGTTCCTGAACGCCGTTCTGATGTTAGCCAGCCTCGCATATGCCGCAGACGTTATTCTCTTTATGTGGGCTTCAGGAGACAGGTTTGGTGTGATATCAACTCCTGTGTGTGTGTGTGTGTGTGTGTGTGTGTGGTGTGTGTGTGTGTGTGTGTGTGTGTGTGTGTGTGTGTGTGTGTGTGTGTGTATTCACCTAGTTGTGCTTGCGGGGGTTGAGCTTTAGCTCTTTGGTCCCGCCTCTCAACCGTCCATCAACAGGTGTACAGGTTCCTGAGCCAATTGCGCTCTATCATATCTAATGTGTGTGCGTATGTGTGGGCGGGCGCTCGCTCGTGTCACGTAAAGCCTCCCATTTTGTAGTTTTAGAAAAGATATACATATTTGAAATGAGCCCTCTCCCCTCAGAGTGGGGTGTGGATGGTTGTGTGTGCTTAGAGTTGCTTGCCCTGAGAGAAGAAAACCTCTAATGCCTGTAAATGGGAATTGGTTCTTGATTAGCTCATTAGTGCGCGGGTTACTACCTACGGTAGAGGGGCTGATACCAGTGAAGTTGAGAGTGAGGAAGTCAGATGAAGAAATCCAACGATATAAATATTAACGATCACGCCCTAAATTGAACAGTTACAGCCCCACTCCTGTGCCAGGTAAGTCCACTACGGGCTCACCATAGCCCGTGCTACTTTGGAACTTTTGTTCAAAGTAGCTGAATCTAAAACAACAACAACAACAGCCCTAAATTATTGGGATCGTCTCAAAGCTCTCCAAATGTACTCTCTAGAAAGGAGACGAGAGAGATACCAAATAATATACACGTGGAAAATACTGGAGGGACAGGTCCCAAATCTGCACAGTAAAATAACAACGTACTGGAGTGAACGATATGGAAGAAATGCAGAATAGGACCAGTGAAGAGCAGAGGTGCCATAGGCACAATCAGAGAACACTGTATAAACATCAGAGGTCCGCGGTTGTTCAACGTCCTCCCAGCAAGCATAAGAAATATTGCCTTGAACAACCGTGGACATCTTCAAGAGGAAACTAGATTATTCCTCCAAGGAGTGCCGGACCAACCGGGCTGTGGTGGTTATGTGGGCCTGCGGCCGCTCCAAGCACAGCCTGGTGGACCAAGCTCTCACAAGTCAAGCCTGGCCTCGGGCCGGGCTTGACCTCTCCCCTTTGTATTCATTAGGAATATGTAAACTAAAATTTAATGTTGAGTAAGAATGTCTCGCTCTCTCTCATCATAATTTCCGCCATTCTCCTTTCTGATTCTTCCATTCTTAACTTCATAAAAATTCATGCCAATCCTCGTTGCTTCCTTTCCACTCCCCTTCCACGGTTCTCGTTTCCTTTCTACCCTTTTATGTCCTGCTTCCAACCCTTAAACTCTTACTTTTCTTGTTACTTCTCTTCCTTTTCCACCCCTCTCTTCTTCCATTCCATTTAATTTGTTCTACTCCTTTTTCCTCCGGCTTATCCGTCCTTTCTCGCTTCATATCACTGCTCCTCGTCTCTCCCCTTTCTCCCTCTTCCCTCCCTTCTCCAATCTCCCCTTCCTTGTCTTCACCATTCCAAGCCCATCTCGCATTCTCTCCCTCGCTACATTTGTCCCTCGGGCCACAACAAGGCCACACACGTCCCTCGGGCCACAACGAGGCCACACACGTCCCTCGGGCCACAACGAGGCCACACACGTCCCTCGGGCCACAACGAGGCCACACACACCGGTCTTAACACACACAGTAAATATCTCTCACTCAGCGAGGTCAATTAAGTCCTCCACGGGGCTTTAATTACCTCCCTCTTCACACCTGCCTAACTTGGGATGAGCGAGTTTGAGAGGAAGGTAAGGGCAAAAAACAGCCTGTTGGATCAAGTTATCACAAGACAAGCCTGGCTTCAGGCCGTGACTGGGGAGTAGAAGAGCTTGCCAGGTATGCTTCTGGTAAGGACTTGACATGTATGCTTCTGCTAAGTCCAGGAATCGATCCCCTTTTTTATGGCACATTTCCAACGTCTTCCGACCTAACTTCTAACATACCCAGGAATGTTTTGACGTGTTTCGTGCAAGCTTTTAACGTTACTAGCTGATTACTAGCTGCTTACTAGGTGATTACTGATTACTAGCTGCTTACTAGGTGATTACTCTTTACTAGCTGCTTACTAGGTGATTACTCTTTACTAGCTGCTTACTAGGTGATTACTCTTTACTAGCTGCTTACTAGATGATTACTGATTACTAGCTGCTTACTAGATGATTACTGATTACTAGCTGCTTACTAGATGATTACTGATGTCTACCTAGCTAAGGTTTGTCGTCCTGCGAACTATGTTCTAATTTCCCAATTACAGTTCTAAAGTATTACAAGATTAGTTCTAACGTTTTTGAACACGATTTAATTGTATTCTTCTTAGGAAAATATTTGACGAGTTCAGTTCATTGAGATAAGTTGTGGCGTGTAATGAGCTTACATATTAGTGAGCTCATTACTTTTTGGGGAAGTTCTGTATATTTGAGCATTTCTGATCAGAATTGTTTTTTCGGTATTATTCTTGACTAATATTTTGCTCTCTGGAACATCCTGGAAAATATAATTGCGCTTTCTTCCTGGAACATCTAGCAAGTAAGAAGTGTACTTCCTGACCTTGTGTGGAGGGTCAGACCTTGTGTGGAGAGCCAGACCTTGTGTGGAGGGCCAGACCTTGTGTGGAGGGTCAGACCTTGTGTGGAGGGTCAGACCTTGTGTGGAGGGTCAGACCTTGTGTGGAGGGTCAGAACAGAACTGTGTGGAGAAAGAACTGTGTGAGGGCCAGACCTTGTGTGGAGGGTCAGACCTTGTGTGGAGGGCCAGACCTTGTGTGGAGGGCGAGACCTTGTGTGGAGGGCCAGACCTTGTGTGGAGGGCGAGACCTTGTGTGGAGGGCGAGACCTTGTGTGGAGGGCCAGACCTTGTGTGGAGGCGAGACCTTGTGTGGAGGGCCAGACCTTGTGTGGAGGGCAGACCTTGTGTGGAGGGCCAGACCTTGTGTGGAGGTCCAGACCTTGTGTGGAGGGTCAGACCTTGTGTGGGGGTCAGACCTTGTGTGGAGGGCCAGACCTTGTGTGGAGGGCCAGACCTTGTGTGGAGGGCCAGACCTTGTGGGGGGAAGACCTGTGTGTGAGAGGGGAGGAGCAGGAGTGGAGCACACCGAGGAAGGGAGGGGGGGGGGGGAGGGAAGTAGAGCAGACGTGAAAGGGTGTTGATTAGAGTAGATGTGAGAGGGAACACGAGCGGGTGAGTGGATGACAAGCAGACAAGGGTATTTTTTTTTTGCCTCAGACGTGGCCATACATTTATACAGTGTTAACCAGCTTGTATGAATTTTCATGCTTCCTACAGGGACGAAGGACGTAAAGGCGACGATATGAGCTTTATTTGATGTGGAATGAGAGGTAAAAAAAAGTCAGCCAGCCAGCCATAGATAAATTCTCTGACAAACAGATCACAAAAAAATAACTGCAAGCCAAAAATTTTTTCAGTTCGAACCAGCTTTTCAACAGTGGCCAAATTCAGCTTCTTAGATATCTCAACAAATAATAATACTAGACACAGTATAAAGACACATCCAACTCCTCCAGAAAACGGAAACATGTGAAGGATCTGAAGAATAATGAAGTCGGAAGATCTAAGGCAAGAGATGAAACGCAGCATCACTCAGGACACTGATAAGATGGATTATGTCGCCCTTCACAACAAAGCCTCAAGTCACTTCAAGTTACCCCAGTTGTACCCACTCTCCCTCTCAAGGTGGAAGGTGTATAAGACACGAAAGGCTTATTAAGATTCTGTCTTGCTCTCAAAGATAATAGACATAGTAAAATATCTAAGTTACTTGGATCGTCTGGGAGCACTCCCTGTAACTGGGGCGAGATAAGAAGTTATCTGACGCTATCTTATCTTGAGATGATTTCGGGGCTTAGTGTCCCCGCGGCCCGGTCCTCGACCAGGCCTCCTGTTTTAGTTATATATCCCCAGGAAGCAGCCCGTAGCAGCTGTCTAACTCCCTGGTACCTATTTACTAATGATTTTTAACATGGTTTCAGAGGAAATAGGCGTCGTTCACATTAGAGGGGCGGTGGGCATAGGAATGATAGTGTGAGGGGTATTGAACTGTTCACTCTTACAGAATGACGCAGGAGGGGCAGGGGTACAGGCCACTAGTTTCATGGAGACCAATGACCTCCACAGCCCAGGCCAACATGGATTTACAGCAGGAAGATCGTGCGTCTCACAGCTACTTGACCATTACGACAAAATCGCTGAGGCATTAGAAGAAAAACAGAATGCAAATGTGGTATACACGGACTTCGCAAAGGTATTCGATAAATGTGACCATGGAGTGATAGCACACAAAATGAGGTCAATGGGAATAACTGGTAAAGTAGGACGCTGGATACTCAGTTTTCTAACGAACAGAACATAAAGAGTAACAGTCAACCATATAAAATTGAGTCCAAGCGCAGTTAAAAGCTCAGTACCTCAAGGTACAGTCCTTGCACCACTGCTTTTCCTTATTCTCATATCCGATATAGACTCAAATACAAGGCACAGCTTCGTATCATCTTTTGCAGATGACACAAAAATCAGCATGAAAATTACCTCTGCTGACGACATTGAAAACTACAAGCAGATATTAATAACGTTTTCGATTGGGCTGCAGGAAATAACATGATGTTTAACAGCGATAAATTCCACGTACTCAGATCCGGCAAAAATGAGAACCTTAAACATAATACAGGGTACGAAACGCCATCAAATTTGCCTATAGTAGGAAGGCAACATGTAAAGGATTTGGGAATAATGATGTCTGACGACCTAACGTTTAGGGAGCATAACCAAGCAAATATTGCGACAGCCAGAAAAATGATAGGATGGATTACGAGAACTTTAAAAACTAGGGATCCCATCACAATGGTTGTACTCTTCAAATCACTTGTGCTGTCCTGTCTTGAGTACTGCTCAGTACTCACTTCCCCCTTCAGAACAGGAGAGATTGCTGAAGTAGAGGGGGTACAGAGAACATATACGGCACGCATAGACGAGATAAAGCACCTAAATTATTGGGATCGTCTCAAAGCTCTCCAAATGTACTCTCTAGAAAGACGACAGGAGAGATATCAAATAATATACTCGTGAAAAATACTGGAGAGCCAGGTCCTAAATCTGCACAGTAAAATAACAACATACTGAAGTGAACGATATGGAAGAAAATGTAGAATATAACCAGTGAAGAACAGAGGTGCCATAGGCACAATTAGAGAGAACTGTATTAACATCAGAGGTCCGCGGTTGTTCAACGTCCTCCCAGCAAGCATAAGAAACATTGCCGGAACAACCGTGGACATCTTCAAAGGAAACTAGATAGTTTTCTTCAAGGAGTGCCGGACCAACCGGGCTGTGGTGGGCCTGCGGGCCGCTGCAAGCAACAGCCTGGTGGACCAAACTCTCACAAGTCAAGCCTGGCTTCGGGCCGGGCTTGGGGAGTAAGAAAACTTCCGTAACCCTATCAAGCAGGTATCAACCAGGTACAGAATGACGTAGGAGAGCCAGCGAGGTATAGAATGACACAGGAGACGCAGAGGGGGGTACAGAATACATAGGAAATGAAAAAAGATATAGGAAAAGAACAGCACGAGACAGACGGCACAGAAGAGGTACATAATGAGGGCGGAGGGTAGCGACGTCAGAGGTTTATGGTGCTCCCTCACCATGGTTATCTTAAGTCGACCATTCCTGCTCTCATGGTCCTCTGCCTAGTCCCCAGGTGCTGCCTCCCCTCTCCCTGATTGTTGGTGGTGCTGCCTCCCCTCTCCCTGATTGTTGGTGGTGCTGCCTCCCCTCTCCCTGATTGTTGGTGGTGCTGCCTCCCTCTCCCTGATTGTTGGTGGTGCTGCCTCCCTCTCCCTGATTGTTGGTGGTGCTGCCTCCCCTCTCCCTGATTGTTGGTGGTGTGCTGCCTCCCCTCTCCCTGATTGTTGGTGGTGCTGCCTCCCCTCTCCCTGATGTTTGGTGTGTGCTGCCTCCCCTCTCCCTGATTGTTGTGGTGCTGCCTCCCCTCTCCCTGATTGTGGTGGTGTGCTGCCTCCCCTCTCCCTGATTGTTGGTGGTGTGCTGCCTCCCATCTCCCTGATTGTTGGTGGTTGCTGCCTCCCTCTCCCTGATTGTTGGTGGTGTGCTGCCTCCCATCTCCCTGATTGTTGGTGGTGTGCTGCCTCCCCTCTCCCTGATTGTTGGTGGTGTGCTGCCTCCCATCTCCCTGATTGTGTGGTGTGTGCTGCCTCCCCTCTCCCTGATTGTTGGTGGTGTGCTGCCTCCCATCTCCCTGATTGTTGGTGGTGTGCTGCCTCCCCTCTCCCTGATTGTTGGTGGTGCTGCCTCCCCTCTCCTGATTGTTGGTGGTGTGCTGCCTCCCTCTCCCTGATTGTTGGTGGTGTGCTGCCTCCCCTCTCACTGATTGTTGTGGTGTGCTGCCTCCCCTCTCCCTGATTGTTGGTGGTGCTGCCTCCCTCTCCCTGATTGTTGGTGGTGCTGCCTCCCCTCTCCTGATTGTTGGTTGTGTGCTGCCTCCCCTCTCCCTGATTGTTGGTGGTGCTGCCTCCCCTCTCCCTGATTGTTGGTGGTGTGCTGCCTCCCCTCCCTGATTGTTGGTGGTGTGCTGCCTCCCCTCTCCCTGATTGTCGGTGGTGTGCTGCCTCCCCTCTCCCTGATTGTTGGTGGTGTGCTGCCTCCCCTCTACTGATTGTTGGTGGTGTGCTGCCTCCCCTCTCCCTGATTGTTGGTGGTGCTGCCTCCCTCTCCCTGATTGTTGGTGGTGCTGCCTCCCCTCTCCCTGATTGTTGGTGGTGTGCTGCCTCCCTCTCCCTGATTGTTGGTGTGCTGCCTCCCCTCTCCCTGATTGTTGGTGGTGTGCTGCCTCCCCTCTCCCTGATTGTTGGTGGTGCTGCCTCCTCTCCCTGATTGTTGGTGGTGTGCTGCCTCCCTCTCCTTGATTGTTGGTGGTGTGCTGCCTCCCCTCTCCCTGATTGTTTTGGTGGTGTGCTGCCTCCCCTCTCCCTGATTGTTGGTGGTGTGCTGCCTCCTCTCTCCCTGATTGTTGGTGGTGTGCTGCCTCCTCTCTCCCTGATTGTTGATGGTGCTGCCTCCCTCTCCCTGATTGTTGGTGGTGCTGCCTCCTCTCCCTGATTGTTGTGGTGCTGCCTTCCCTCTCCCTGATTGTTGGTGGTGCTCCATTGTGGTGGTTGTACTTCCAAATTGCAGTGATGCTCTCACAGAGAAAAAAAATCAAAATGGTAACCCTATACAAAATGCAGTCAGGTGACACAGTAGAAGAAAAGGTCACATAAATAGATCTTGACTATCTTGACTATCTTATCTGGGAGTGATCATGTCTCAAAACCTACTTTTATATAACATAATACAGTAGCTGCCATAACTGTAAGACAAATGGAAGGTTGATTAACAAGAGAGATTTCAAAAGAGAGTGTCATACAAACGATAGTTTTTTGGGATGATTTCGGTGTTTCGCGACCCCGCGGCCCGGTCCTCGACCAGGCCTTCTTTTTGTTACATACCCCCAGGAAGCAGCCCGTAGCAGCTGTCTAACTCCCAGGTACCTATTTACTGCTAGGTAACAGGGGCATCAGGGTAAAAGAAACATTTTGCCCATTTGTCACCGGGGATCGAACCGGAAACTCAGGACTACGAATCCGAAGCGCTGTCCACCCAGCTGTCAGGCGTACAGTACATGGTACTGTACTTTTCAGAACATTAGTGCTCTCTAGGGTGGAATATTGTTGCACAGTAAACACCCATTCAGAACTGGATAGACTGTTGACCTGGAGAACATCTGAGGTCATTCACTACCCAAACTCAATAAAACATTTAAATTATTTGTACCGATTGAAATGTTTAAATCATTTAAACCATGAGGGAGGGAAGGATGAAGGGGGGAGGGAGGGAGTATGGGAGGGGAAGGGGGCATAATATTTAACACTTGGAAAATTTTAGAGGACCGATCTTAGTAGATGAAAAATAGTACTCTAAGAGAGAGAACTCTATCTACACCAAAGGCCAGGACTTTAAACACTCTCCCTCTAAACATAATTGAGATAACTAGCCGACCCTCTCCCAGACAACTTCATAAACACCTCCAAAAAAACACCTGATCAACCGGACAGTGACTAGTAAGGCAGACTCCAAACACCAACGTCTAACAGCTCTCAAGTTCTCAAAATGTATCGTCTAAAGCGGCTTCGAGAAGAGGTATCACAAGAAAATACTGGGAGGCCAGATCCCTAATTTGCCCAGTGCTGGAGGGAACATTAGGGTAGGAATGCAAAGTTGAGCGAGCAGAGAACCTGTGAACACCAGAGGTCCGCGGCTGTTCACTTCCCTCCCAGCAAGTAAAAGAAATATTGCCAGAACAAAAGTGACCTATTAAAGAGCAAATTTGAGACGTTCCTGCAAGAACTGTCAGACCAATCGGGTTGTAGCGGATGTCTCTCCAAGCATAGATAACATAGAGGCTATAGATAACCTCAAGATAACCTCAAGAAGCAACAGTCTGATGGATCGAGTTATCACGTATAGCATGGCCCCTTAGTGGGGTTTAGGGAGTAGAAAGCACACCTAGAACCCACTCCAGGTAGGATCCAGGTTGGCCAGGCCATCAACCCGGAGCTCTGGTAAGAGACCGGGCTGCGGGGACATTGATCCCGAACCCAATACCTCAAGGAAGCATTTTTTACTAACAGCCAGAACCACACTACTCGGCCCAGTATGAAAG
>WNGS01111181.1:18449607-18454336 GCA_020271785.1 Procambarus virginalis | reverse complement strand
TTAGCCACCCCGGGAACGAGAGGCTGATGAAGAGAGCAGAGGAGCCAAGCGGCCGGCGATAACGACACTGAACAGCCTAGCGGGACCAAAGAGACAAGGCTCAACCCCCCGCAAGCACAAATAGGTGAGTACAACTAGGTGAGTACAACATCAACAGGTGTGTGAGAGAGCGTCTTACAAGACGCTCTCCCGTACCCACTAATTAGCGAACAGGTGATTATGATTGTAATTACCTCTAACGATGACATTTCCCCCATTGGACGATAAGGTAATTAACTGCCGCGTGCTCCGATGAGGGGGGGGGGGAGGGGATGATTGTTCTCATTTGGACAGACTTGCCGTAACCTTGACCCCGTGTTACCTTCGCCGTATCTCGCGGGGTTTCCTGAGTTAGTTTTATTTACGAGTTTTATTTTATTCGTTTTTATTTGTTGGTGTTGCATTCTGTATTTTTACTTTTTGATTGTTTATATTATTGGTATAATTTTTATTAACTGTAAATTTTCTTATATGTTCACACATATAATGTTATTTCATGTAAATTTTATTATTTTTTGTCATTTATGTTATTATACGTATTATTTTATAAATTTATTTTATTTTTTATTGTATTTTTTATTTTTTATTGTTTTTGTTTTAGAGCCTCTTCTTCATTTGGTGTTGGCACTCTTGTGCTCACCTAGTTGTGCTTGCGGGGGTTGAGCTCTGGCTCTTTGGTCCCGCCTCTCAACCGTCAATCAACAGGTGTACAGGTTCCTGAGCCTATTGGGCTCTATCATATCTACACTTGAAGCTGTGTATGGAGTCAGCCTTCACCACATCGCTTCCTAATGCATTCCATTTGTCAACCACTCTGACACTAAAAAAGTTCTTTGTAATATCTCTGTGGCTCATTTGGGCACTCAGTTTCCACCTGTGTCCTCTAGTGCGTGTGCCCCTTGTGTTAAATAGCCTTTCTTTATCTACCCTATCAATTCCCTTGAGAATCTTGAATGTGGTGATCATGTCCCCCCTAACTCTTCTGTCTTCCAGCGAAGTGAGTTTTATTCCCGTAGTCTCTCCTCGTAGCTCATACCTCTCAGCTCGGGTACTAGTCTGGTGGCATACTTTTGAACCTTTTCCAGTTTAGTCTCATCCTTGACTAGATATGGACTAAATGCTGGGGCTGCATACTCCAGGATTGGTCTGACATATGTGGTATACAAAGTTCTGAATGATTCTTTACACAAGTTTCTAAATGTCGTTCGTATGTTGGCCAGCCTGGCATATGCCGCTGATGTTATCCTCTTGATATGGGCAGTAGGAGACAGGTCTGGCGTGATATCAACCCCCAAGTCTTTTTCTTTCTCTGACTCCTGAAGAATTTCCTCTCCCAGATGATACCTTGTATCTGGCCTCCTGCTCCCTACACCTAACTTCATTACATTACATTTGGTTGGGTTAAACTCTAACAACCATTTGTTCAACCATTCCTTCAGCTTGTCTAGGTCTTCTTGAAGCCTCAAACAGTCCTCTTCTGTCTTAATCCTTCTCATAATTTTGGCATCGTGTGTGTGTGTGTGTGTGTGTGTGTGTGTGTGTGTGTGTGTGTGTGTGTGAAAAACGATTGACTGATTGTTGAGAGGCGGGCCGAACGAGCAGAACTCAACTGCAAGCCCTGCTAGGTGAATACAACTAGGTGAATACACACATGTCCGGTTTTGCGGACTCTTTATTTACTTTGTTTCAACACTCCAAACACTTGGTACACACACTCACGGTGTTGTTCGCTAGTTAGCATGTTTTGTTTGGAGAAACTTGCTGCAATTTAGGGTTTTTCTTGCGGAGCTCCGTATGTTGTAGGACTTGCTGTGTTGTAGAGCTTACTGAGTTGTAGAGCTTACTGTGTTGTAGGACTTGCTGTGTTGTAGAGCTTCCTGTGTTGTAGAGCTTCCTGTGTTGTAGAGCTTCCTGTGTTGTAGAGCTTCCTGTGTTGTAGAGCTTACTGTGTTGTACAACCGCTTGGGCCGGACGGTACAGCGACGGTCTCGCTTCATGCAGGTCGGCGTTCAATCCCCGACCGTCCAAGTGGTTGGGCACCATTCCCTCCCCCTCCCCCCCCCGACCCATCCCAAATTCTTATCCTGACCCCTTCCCAGTGCTATATAGTCGTAATGGCTTGGCGCTTTCTCCTGATAGATTCCTTCCTTCCTTCCTCACTCACATTAATGTGTCTGCGTTGCACATCTCCCACGCAAAGATGGCAAAGAATTTTCTTTGCCATCTTGTCCAAAAGGAGAATTCTGGTTGTCCCTACATTGTAAGGGACAATTCTGGTTGTCCCTACATTGTAAGGGACAATTCTGGTTGTCCCTACATTGTAAGGGACAATTCTGGTTGTCCCTACATTGTAAGGGACAATTCTGGTTGTCCCTACATTGTAAGGGACAATTTTGGTTGTCCCTACATTGTAAGGGACAATTTTGGTTGTCCCTACATTGTAAGGGACAATTCTGGTTGTCCCTACATTGTAAGGGACAATTTTGGTTGTCCCTACATTGTAAGGGACAATTTTGGTTGTCCCTACACTGTAAGGGACAATTCTGGTTGTCCCTACATTGTAAGGGACAATTCTGGTTGTCCCTACATTCTAGGGACAATTCTGGTTGTCCCTAGACAGTTTAAGGCCTGACATTCAATTCACTTTTTTTCACCCCCGACACATTTTAGGCTCGATTTTTCGACGTTACGTTCGTCGTCCTTGCCCAGTGGTGTGCAGTGCACCACTGGCAGGCCCCACAACCTCCCACTTTTACTGTCGTATTCTATTAAGATTGGGGAGAATTTTATATTCCAGGTACTAACCTTTCCATTCAAGTTATTCATTCTTTATTCAACAGCCGCACTGTGGGAACCATATGCCCCCTTGCCATTTTCTTAAGTTTCACTTTATTTATTTTATTTTGATCGTGTTCGTTCATTTGAAGACAAAACAAGGGCATAGAGCATGAGAAAGGAATTTCTATAACAGCTGTGTAATTTGTTAAATATGTCCTGGTATACGTCAGGTATACCAGGTTTACAGATGATGGGTATATATGTGTGTAAACATTTGTATGTGATGTAACCCCATGAGATGTGTGGCAAGAATAGCAGGTTGTCCTCCTCCCTCGTCTTCAAGGACACACCTCAGAGGTCACGCTGGGTGAACCCACTCATTGTATTAGCCAATGAAAACCTCTCCAGAAAAGCCTCATTCAAGTTTGAAACTCGTATAAGTAAATATTTTCTCTATTCAACTCTGAACAGCCGTCGTTCCATTTCCAACGAATGTGCAACGAGTTGGCTAGAGGATAAATGAGGGGGTGGGGGACATCGGACAAGCCGCCGGCTTCCTGTCCTCATCGAGAGAGAGAGAGAGAAGTAGTGGCCTTCAGGTAAATTCAGGTAAGTTCGCTTTTATCTGGTCGGTGAGGTCATGAAAGGCAGAGAAAGGTCATACGAGACCAGATGGGAATTCAACTTCAGTTCCATCTTGGGGACCGAATACTTCTTGAGATAAAGAAACGAGGATTTCACAAGGCGGCTCAATACCTTAACAGAGGATCAGACTCTTAATGCGGAAAACCTGAATGTCTCAAGATTAGAGGCTTGGGAACCTCTGCGTGCCTTGAATACAAATTAAAGTACGCAATTTTTTTTACTTATGGCTGAGAGTTCCAGGTGAGCTTTACGAGTGACGCTCCTTCCTAGCTTGATATATATATATATATATATATATATATATATATAATATATATATATATATATATAATATATAATATTTATATTTTTTTAAACCTAAAAGGGGTACCACCTCTTGTGCAAGTGTAGGGACCCATAGCCTCGGAGAAGAATAAAGAGTACTCAGAGAAGACCTTGTGGCTCCTCACTGAACACTTTGATATGTCTTCTCCTACCACCCATATTCTTTTTGAATATGCGTATGTATATATGACTCACTTTATTTAAAAATTTAATTTCACAAAAGGGTTACAACATTGGTTACATGCATGGTACAAGGCTACTTGTCACAGGTTGTAGAGCTCCTGCAGCTCCTCAGATGGCGGGCAGGAACCATGGATGCAGTGAGCATTTCCTCTCGGGATCGCCACACTAAGGCGCTGAAAGAGGAAACTGGCGACTCTAGGGTCTCTTGTTGCTTCAGTTAGCTTGGACCAACTCCTTCAAAATACTAGCAGCACTTTTACCCCAGGCACCAGGTCTCTGAGGCAATGGGGACAAAATTGTTGTGGTGATCAAGGTCTCTGTATTTACGTGACTTGGCTGCTTCCCGTGATTGTTAGCTCCTCCTGCCTGTGTAGCACTGAAGACAACATAGGTGTTAGCTAAAGTTGAAACGCAAGTGTAGTCCCCACACCACTGTCTACCATTATTTTAAGGGTTCCCCGTGATCCCGTCTGGGCGACCGAGAGGCTCATCANATAGGGCCCATACGTGGTCTTCGGTCTCAGGGAGGGGCCAGGTGTTCAAAGGCCTTGAGTGTAATTCTCCCGTATCTCATAGGAACCTTGAGTTCGGGAACTGACCAGGTCCCAATGGTCTTCAGGTTAGGTCATCTGTCTCTCGTGGTCTTGTTCTACGAGCCTACGAGCCACTGTTATCAAACCCACACACAAGCACACGCAAAAATGCTAAGCCAGAATATCGCACAGGACAGAATACGAGCTGGTATTGTAGGACGAAATAA
>WNGS01111181.1:18442107-18447107 GCA_020271785.1 Procambarus virginalis | reverse complement strand
GGTACATTTCACACCCGAATGGCTAGAAAGGCGGGGTCCAAGAGCTAACAAACAGCACAATCCACCACCATTCACAAATAGTAAATCCCAATAGCAAACAAATACTCCGGCTCACCAGTTGATTGACAGTTGAGAGGCGGGACCAAAGAGACAAGGCTCAACCCCCCCCGCAAGCACAAATAGGTGAGTACAAATAGGTGAGTACAACTAGGTGAGTACAACATCAACAGGTGTGTGAGAGAGCGTCTTACAAGACGCTCTCCCGTACCCACTTAATTAGCGAACAGGTGATTATGATTGTAATTACCTCTAACGATGACATTTCCCCCATTGGACGATAAGGTAATTAACTGCCGCGTGCTCCGATGAGGGGGGGGGAGGGGGGGGATGATTGTTCTCATTTGGACAGACTTGCCGTAACCTTGACCCCGTGTTACCTTCGTCGTATCTCGCGGGGTTTTCCTGAGTTAGTTTTATTTACGAGTTTTATTTTATTCGTGTTTTATTTGTTGGTGTTGCATGCTGTATTTTTACTTTTTGATTGTTTTATATTATTGGTATAATTTTTATTAACTGTAAATTTTCTTATATGTTCACACATATAATGTTATTTCATGTAAATTTATTATTTTTGTCATGTTATTATACGTATTTTGTAAAATTTATTTTATTTTTTATTGTATTTTTTATTTTTTTATTGTTTTTGTTTTAGAGCCTCTTGTTCATTTGGTGTTGGCACTCTTGTGCTCACCTAGTTGTGCTTGCGGGGGTTGAGCTCTGGCTCTTTGGTCCCGCCTCTCAACCGTCAATCAACAGGTGTACAGGTTCCTGAGCCTATTGGGCTCTATCATATCTACACTTGAAACTGTGTATGGAGTCAGCCTTCACCACATCGCTTCCTAATGCATTCCATTTGTCAACCACTCTGACACTAAAAAAGTTCTTTGTAATATCTCTGTGGCTCATTTGGGCACTCAGTTTCCACCTGTGTCCCCCTAGTGCGTGTGCCCCTTGTGTTAAATAGCCTGTCATTATTTACCCTATCAATTCCCTTGAGAATCTTGAATGTGGTGATCATGTCCCCCCTAACTCTTCTGTCTTCCAGCGAAGTGAGGTTTAATTCCCGTAGTCTCTCCTCGTAGCTCATACCTCTCAGCTCGGGTACTAGTCTGGTGGCAAACTTTTGAACCTTTTCCAGTTTAGTCTCATCCTTGACTAGATATGGACTAAATGCTGGGGCTGCATACTCCAGGATTGGTCTGACATATGTGGTATACAAAGTTCTGAATGATTCTTTACACAAGTTTCTAAATGTCGTTCGTATGTTGGCCAGCCTGGCATATGCCGCTGATGTTATCCTCTTGATATGGGCAGTAGGAGACAGGTCTGGCGTGATATCAACCCCCAAGTCTTTTTCTTTCTCTGACTCCTGAAGAATTTCCTCTCCCAGATGATACCTTGTATCTGGCCTCCTGCTCCCTACACCTAACTTCATTACATTACATTTGGTTGGGTTAAACTCTAACAACCATTTGTTCAACCATTCCTTCAGCTTGTCTAGGTCTTCTTGAAGCCTCAAACAGTCCCCTTCTGTCTTAATCCTTCTCATAATTTTGGCATCGTGTGTGTGTGTGTGTGTTTGTGTGTGTGTGTGTGTGTGTGTGTGTGTGTGTGTGTGTGAAAAAACGATTGACTGATTGATTGTTGAGAGGCGGGCCGAACGAGTAGAACTCAACTGCAAGCCCTGCTAGGTGAATACAACTAGGTGAATACACACATGTCCGGTTTTGCGGACTCTTTATTTACTTTGTTTCAACACTCCAAACACTTGGTACACACACTCACGGTGTTGTTCGCTAGTTAGCATGTTTTGTTTGGAGAAACTTGCTGCAATTTAGGGTTTTTCTTGCGGAGCTCCGTATGTTGTAGGACTTGCTGTGTTGTAGAGCTTACTGAGTTGTAGAGCTTACTGTGTTGTAGGACTTGCTGTGTTGTAGAGCTTACTGAGTTGTAGAGCTTACTGTGTTGTAGGACTTGCTGTGTTGTAGAGCTTCCTGTGTTGTAGAGCTTACTGTGTTGTAGAGCTTCCTGTGTTGTAGAGCTTACTGTGTTGTAGAGCTTACTGTGTTGTACAACCGCTTGGGCCGGACGGTACAGCGACGGTCTCGCTTCATGCAGGTCGGCGTTCAATCCCCGACCGTCCAAGTGGTTGGGCACCATTCCCTCCCCCTCCCCCCCCGTCCCATCCCAAATTCTTATCCTGACCCCTTCCCAGTGCTATATAGTCGTAATGGCTTGGCGCTTTCTCCTGATAGATTCCTTCCTTCCTTCCTCACTCACATTAATGTGTCTGCGTTGCACATCTCCCACGCAAAGATGGCAAATCTCCCACGCAAAGATGGCAAAGAATTTTCTTTGCCATCTTGTCCAAAAAGGAGAATTCTGGTTGTCCCTACATTGTAAGGGACAATTCTGGTTGTCCCTACATTGTAAGGGACAATTCTGGTTGTCCCTACATTGTAAGGGACAATTCTGGTTGTCCCTACATTGTAAGGGACAATTCTGGTTGTCCCTACATTGTAAGGGACAATTCTGGTTGTCCCTACATTGTAAGGGACAATTCTGGTTGTCCCTACATTCTAGGGACAATTCTGGTTGTCCCTAGACAGTTTAAGGCCTGACATTCAATTCACTTTTTTCACCCCGACACATTTTAGGCTCGATTTTTCGACGTTACGTTCGTCGTCCTTGCCCAGTGGTGTCAGTGCACCACTGGCAGGCCCCACAACCTCCCACTTTTACTGTCGTATTCTATTAATATTGGGAGAATTTTATATTCCAGTACTACCTTTCCATTCAGTTATTCATTCTTTATTCAACACGCGCACTGTGGGAACCATATGCCCCCCTTGCCATTTTCTTAGTTTCACTTATTTATTTTATTTTGATCCTAGCATCGTGTTCGTTCATTCGAAGACAAACAAGGGCAGAGCATGAGAACGAAAGGATTTCTATACAGCTGTGTAATTTGTTAATATGTCCTGGTATACGTCAGGTATACCAGGTTTACAGATGATGGGTATATATGTGTGTAAACAGTTGTATGTGATGTAACCCCATGATGTGTGGCAAGAATAGCAGGTTGTCCTCCTCCCTCGGTCTTCAAGGACCAGCCTCAGAGGTCACGCTGGGTGAACCCACTCATTGTATTAGCCAATGAAAACCTCTCCAGAAAAGCCTCATTCAAGTTTGAAACTCGTATAAGTAATATTTTCTCTATTCAACTCTGAACAGCCGTCGTTCCATTCCAAACGAATGTGCAACGAGTTGGCTGGAGGATAATGAGGGGGGGGGGACATCGGACAAGCCGCCGCTTCCTGTCCTCATCGAGAGAGAGAGAGAGAAGTAGTGCCTTCAGGTAAATTCAGGTAAGTTCGCTTTTATCTGGTCGGTGAGGTCATGAAGGCAGAGAAAGGTCATACGAGACCAGATGGGAATTCAACTTCAGTTCCATCTGGGACCTAATATTCTTGAGATAAAGAAACGAGGATTTCACAAGGGCGGCTCATACCTTAACAGAGGATCAGACTCTTAATGCGGAAAACCTGAATGTCTCAATATAGAGGCTTGGGAACCTCTGCGTGCCTTGAATAACAAATTAAGTACCATTTTTTTTACTTATGGCTAGAAGTTCCCAGGTGAGTCTTTACGAGTGACGCTCCTTCCTAGCTTGATATATAATATATATATAGTATATATATTCCAAATTCAAAGTTCATAATGTTTATGCAGGTAAACGTAAACACGTAGAAGACGAGTTACAAACATAATGTTGGATGTTTAGATAGAGCTAGTACATATAATACCTAAAGCCACAAATACGCACAGAGTTTCTGGCAAAAAACTAAAATCTAAAATACTTCGATTCTAAAAAAAACATTCAACAGCATATTAAATGAATTAAATAAATTCCAACATTCCTGTGCATTTTTTTGTAAGGCGTAGAAAGCTTCACATAACTGTTCAACAAAAGTGTAATATCGCTCAATAATAATATTCGATATATTCTAATATATATATATACATTGGCTAAGACTCTTCGATCTGAACGACACCCACAAAAAAATATATATATTTCTAAAAGTTTGTAACCAAATATTTAACAATCCAATCTACTAAAAACACAATTTGCACATATCAATATTTTTACCTTGAAATAACACCAGAATATATATATATATATATATATATATATATATATATATATATATATATATATATATATATATATTCATGTATTCAATGTTAAATGGCAAGTTTTCCCTGAATGCTCTGTGTTCCCTTCTCTGAAGCTGTGGGTCCCTATAATTGCACCAGAGGTGGTACCCCCCCTTATATATATATATATATATATATATATATATATATATATATATTATATATATATATATATATATATAATATAATCTTTCAGTACCTCCCCCTTAACAAAAACTAATGTTGAAACGTAAGATTTCAGTATTACGCCCATTTTCGCGCACAAAAATTATTTGCCTCCTAAGAGAGAGAGTCTTGTCTTATAGTAACAAATATTAACAATAAATTCCTTGATTGCAGGGAGTGGCTGAAGCATGGGACGCAAGAGGTAGAAAATATATTACCTTGGATGATGGAGAGTCCGGACGTGTAGGGCATTTGAGAATATCCAGAGGAATATCCATGGGAGGGAGATAGATATCCAAGGGGGGGATATATATGAGAAATATTCAGGGGAATGTTCGAAAGGGACGTCCATGGGGGGGGGGGTAATTTCCATGGGTATATCCATGGGGGGTGGATATTCTTAAGGAATATTCAGGGGAATATTCAAAAGGGGATATCCATGCATAATATCCACGGGAATATCCATGAGAGACATACAGAGGGGTGATATCCAAGGAATATCATTGGGGAATATTGATGGGATATTCATTGATTATCCATGCGAAATATCCAGATAT
>WNGS01111181.1:18398552-18426203 GCA_020271785.1 Procambarus virginalis | reverse complement strand
GCCTAGTTGTCAGGGGGGCCTAAGTTTGTCAGGGGGGCCCAGCTTGTCAGGGGGGCCCAGTTGTCAGGGGGGCCCAGCTGTCAGGGGGGCCTAGCTGTCAGGGGGGCCTAGCTGTCAGGGGGCCCAGTTGTCAGGGAGGGCCCCCACCAATCAGGGGGCCTAGCTGTCAGGGGGGCCCTAGCTGTCAGGGGGCCTAGCTGTCAGGGGGGCCCTAGCTGTCAGGGGGGCCTAGCTGTCAGGGGGGGCCCCAGTTTGTCAGAGGGGCCCCCACCAATCAGGGGGCCTAGCTGTCCAGGGAGGCCCAGCTGTCAGGGGGGCCCAGCTGTCAGGGGCGCCCCAGCTGTCAGGGGGGGCCCAGTTGTCAGAGGGCCCCACCAATCAGGGGGCCCAGCTGTCAGGGGGGGCCCAGCTGTCAGGGGGGGCCCAAGCTGTCCAGGGGGGGCCCAGCTGTCAGGGGGGCCCAGGCTGTCAGGGGGGCCCCAGCTGTCAGGGGGGCCAGTTTGCAAGGGGGCATGTCAGGGGGGTGCCAGCTGTCAGGGGGGGGTGCCAGCAGTCAGGGGGGGTGCCAGCTGTCAGGGGGGTACCAGCTGTCAGGGGGGGGTTGTCAGTCCAGCTGTCAGGGGGGGGTGCCAGCTGTCAGGGGGGGGTGCCAGCAGTCAGGGGGGTGCCAGCTGTCAGGGGGGGACCCAGCTGTCAGGGGGGCCCCAGCTGTCAGGGGGGCCCAGCTGTCAGGGGGGCGTGTCAGGGGGGCGCCAGCTGTCAGGGGGGCGTCCAGCTGTCAGGGGGGGGTCCAGCTGTTCAGGGGGGGGGGGCCCCAGCAGTCCAAAAACCAGGAAAAGGCGGGACTTCGAGGAGTCAATGACTCGCGGGACAGGCAGCTATACACCTCAGGAACGGAAGTCATTCTATACACATACCTATTACCTATTACCTCTTCCGCCTCCTTTCCCCATCCTACACCCCATTCCTTCGTTATGCCTCCTCTCCCATCTTTGCCTCCCCCCCCCAACACGACCAATCTTCTGTTACCTCTCTTACTTCCCATCTCCTTTTCAGCTTATTCTTTCCCTTTCCCTCTACCCATCATTTCTTCTCATCCAACCTTGCTCTTCCTCATTCCTGCCCCACGGTGAAGGAACAGTGTGATTGGACGTAGACTATTGCGCCAAAGAAATTAACGTTTTCTATTTTAGGACTACCCCATATGGCAAACTATAAAAAAAATGGGGGGAGGGGACGTAACTAAACGAACCTAGCCAAGCCAAGCCAAGCCAAGCCAAGCCTAGCCCAAGCCTAGCCCAAGCCTAGCCTGCAAGCCTAGCTAGCCCTAGCCACCAGCCAAACCTACCCTACCCTAAGCCTAGCCTGGCCAGCCTAGCCAAGGCCTAGCCTAGCCTAGCCAAACCAAGCCTAGCCTAGCCAAGCCAAGCCTAGCCAAGGCGTAAATATATAATCCTAAGCCAACTATACGCTATGTAGCGCTATACAGTATATGAATGCACTACGCTTAAACCTGGGAATGCTTTCAAGCTTGCATTCCCCTATTTTCGTGCCCTCTATAAAATGTATAGGCCAAAGCGTGAATATTTGCAACGGTCCATTTTCGTACGTTGGACAAAATGCCTTGCTATACAAGTACCTAATATTTTAGCATGGCATGGGGTTTGGGTTAGTTTTCGTCCAGGATGTGCTATTGCCCCTGTTCAGGCCACCCAAAGTGTACAACGGATTAGTGGCACTAAACCAATTGCGAGTTAGTTAATTTGATTTACCTATTAATGAAGACATTTTTAAGAGGCGTTTGAACAAATAGGAGTGTTTAATGAGTCTCCAGAGACGGTAATGGGGGGCTTTTTTGTCCTCTTTGCTATAATTTTAATGGTGGGTTTTCTCATTTCTACGAACGCTCAGGAGGAGGAGGGAGAGGAAGACGTTAATTGGAAAACAGGGTTCCATTGGTTTCCTTTACCTTGCTTCACTAAGTGCATGTGGGCTCGATGTTCCCTGGGCCGGGCGCTGAACCCGGAGGTGTGCGAGCCCCCGGACCCCAGGAAGCAAGCCCCGTGACAGCTGGACTACTCCCAGGTAAACCTATTTACTCTAGGTAACAAGGGGCAGTTCAGGGTGAAATAAACTTGCCCATTATGTTTTCTGGCCTCGTGCAGGGATCGAACCGCGCCACAGAATACGAGCTCCTGGCGCTCTATCCACCAAGGCACGGAGGACCCCAACGTGTGTGTTGTGATGGTGTGGGGTGTGTGTGTGTGTGTGTGTGTGTGTGTGTGTGTGTGTGTGTGTGTGTTGTGTGGTTGTGTGTTGTGTGGTGTGTGTGGTGGATAGTCGTGGGTGGTGTGTGGTAGGGGGATGGTGGTAACCGACTGGTACCCGCTTAGTATCGTTCTGGGAGAACTCTTAGAGAGTGGATGTTGTCCGTGGTACAGTCACTCACCTACGCTTGTGCTTGTGGGAGTCCGAGCTTCAGCTCCTTTGGTCCACAGCCTCTTCAACCCTCGTCGACTGTTGTGCTGGAATCCAGAGACTATTTGGGATCCTCTCATTTTTTTACACTTGAAAGTGGTTTGTAAGACTAATAATTATTTATTTTTCACTATGGATATCTATTGTCTCTATTGCGCATTCGGGAACTGTTGTTTCTTCCTGCGTTCAACCTTATCCGTGTACCACCGATGTCTGCCATTTCCTTTTACCACTGAGATTTCGTATGTAGCGATCATGTCCTTCATGAAGTCTGTGATGTTACACTATATAACCTGAGCTTGTAAAAAGCACCTTAATTCAACTTCAGGTGATTAAGTGCGTAATTGCACACTAATTTCTCTTGTCAGCTATCTCACCCTGTCGAGTAAAAAGAGACAACTATGTATGTGAATGCATGTATGTGAATGGCCATGTGTGTGTATATATGCATGTATATATGTATTGTACGTATCTATGTGTGATGTGGTGTTGTATGTGTATAAAGTACATATGGAAGCTGATCAGAATTGCATTTCACCTTTGTAAATGCACATTAATGACACTTCGATCACTTTATGTAGGGCATACGTTAATCTATGTATCTATGTATTATATACGTATGTAGGTTTACGTTAGCATTTTTAAAAGTACCGAATCAACTTCTGTGGTTGGATTGTTCAATAACCCTTGAACTATATGTTTTAACACATCTCTACTAACCCTGTCCAATGGAGGACAGAAAGAAAACTGTATATATGCTGGTTAGCCATTGTAAATGTGTGGCCACGTCTGTGGTAGAAAAATAATAATCAATAAAAAAAATGGCAGGGCCTGATGCAGCACCACACCTGTAATTAGGAATAATGCCTTTCAAAGAAACGTGAAGAAAAAGCACGTATTTATTTGTACACGCTACAAAAGCACGTAGCAGTCAAACTAGCCTCGTCTACGCAAGCAGAGAACCATTGGTTATGTGTGGTTTAAGCATTCCTTGAAAGAAACACTAACTGCGCACTGATTCAAACAGCAGCACTACAAAGCCATAATATATCAAGAGTCTCCGCAGTCTACCGTGGATGTAGTGGTAAGACACTCGCCTGGCGATACCGCGAGCGCTATGCATGGGTTTCGTATCCTGGCCGGGGAGGATTTACTGGCGGCAAATCCTTAACTGTAGCCCTTCTGTGTAACGCGAACAGTAAAATGTGTACTTGGATGAAAAAAAACGATTCTTCGCGGGCGGGGATCGTATTCCAGGACCTGCCCCGAAACGCTATTACGCGTACTAGTGGCTGTAACAAAGAAGTACACAAACCTCTGTAGTATATCTCAAAGAGAGCTGTGAAGTACTAACGAAATCAGGAAAGAGGTGTACAATTTCTGAGGATTTCACTACCTAATGTTTAAATCTGTGGAAATGAACGAGCAGATGTGCTGACTTCTGACATGAACAACCCAGTGGGGTTTTCTTCTATAGAGGGGGTGTTGTACATGCTGCTATGGTGGTGTGTCCACTCACAGGATGAGTGGCGCGGTGCCCAATACTGTCCAAATGGCGGTGTGTCCACTTACAGGAGAGTGGGAGCTGGCCCACGACTGTCCCAATGGCGGTGTGTCCACTCACAGGATGAGTGAGTGCGCCACAATACTTTCACCAATAGCGGAATGTCCACTCACAGGATGAGTGCCGACTGCCCAATACTGTCCCAATGGACGGTGTGTCCACTCACAGGAGAGTGGCGCTGCCCAATACTGTCACTTATGGCGGGGTGTGTACCACACAGGATGAGTGGTTGCTGAGAGCATGAAAACAGAACCCATCACTGTGGCTTCGGGAGAGCAGAAGACCTTCAGGAGGTCAGAAAAGACACACAGAAAGAACCTACAAGAAAACAGACGGGTTGGAAAAAAAAAACATCCTGAGAGAGCAGAGAGGGATTAGCAAATCCTTTCATTCCCTCTGGTAATGATATCCCCCTACACAGCCCCCTCTGATGAATATCATCCCATTATCTATTAACTTTCTCTAATCGCTGTATTTTTCTCAGCTTAAAACAGCCATTTACCGATAACATTCCGCCAGATTTACAGGTTCATATATATCTATTTTCCCCGATTCATCAGTGTCGCGTACCATAAGAGGTGGTCACGGTGACTCATCAGCTTGAGGCGTGATGCATTGAGGTGTGTACTAGGGCCTAATGTTGCATGCCGAATGACGCCTGATTATAGTTTGTTTGCAGCCTGGTTGGGTATGGTTGCAAGGCTGGATTATGTCTTGCTATTGAGGGTGGGGGGTTTATGATTGTGGAGGTGAATGGTGGGACGGTTGTGAGGCTGGATGGGGACTGTTGTGAGGCTGCATGGTGGACGGTGTGAGGGCTGGATGGTGGCGGTTGTGAGGGTGCATGGCTGGACGGTGTGAGGCTGAATGGGGGTCGGTTTGTGAGGCTGCAGTGGTGGACGGTTGTGAGGTCTGGTGGGTGGACGGTTGTGAGGGTGGATGGTGACGGTTTGAGGGCTGGATGGTGGACGGTCGTGAGGCTGGATGGTGGACGGTTGTGAGGCTGGATGGTGGACTGTTGTGAGGCTGAATGGTGGACTGTTGTGAGGCTGGCTGGTGGACGTGTTGTGAGGCTGGATGGTGGACGGTTGTGAGGCTGCATGGTGGACGGTTGTGAGGCGTGGTGGGTGGGACGGTGTGAGGCTGGATGGTGGACGGTTGTGAAGGCTGGGTTGTGATTTGAGGTATTAAGTGGTTGTCTTCACCGTGGTTGACAGTGATCTCGGAGAGACCTTTATAGAGGGATGGTGAGAAGTTGAGGAAAGTATGCTATGAGGTGAGGAGGGATGAGAAAAAATGGGAGAGGGGAAAATGTGATGAAAGACAAGTAAGAGAGAGAAAAAAACAATGATGGGTGCTTACTGAAAGGTATTTTTCAGGGGAGATGATTGCCCTTTCGGGACTCATTCAAGTGAGGGTTTAACCCATAACTGTAGATACTCCTCCTCATCTCCTTCTCTTCTTCTTCCTCTCCTTCCTTATCCTTTCCTCCTACCTCCTCCTCCTCCAGCAGCATCACCAACAACATTCTTCTAATGATTAAATATTCATAAGAACCTCTTTAAGTGCTCATCTTTGTGTACTACATCACATGAGTTTTAAAAGGTTCGTGTGTTTACCAGCGGTCACCAATTATCACCAACCATCCACGACACTAACTATCTCCACGCAGTTGCGACCAGGCACAAACGTTCAGGGATTCTCGCCTCTATATACCATGTGTTTTCATGGGTTGTATTTCTCTAAGAGGGTGATTATCAGTGGTTTAGTGGCTTGCAAGGGGGAAGGAGGGGGGGGGGGTGTTCAGTCCTATCTAATGCCACTATTTTGATCCTTAAGAGGGAATGTTTTCATCCCCCCTGATACATGGAAATATTTATGGCTGTGATATTAAGAGTTTTAAGTGTTTTAGAAGCAATGTATGAGGCTTTTGATGTGTGGTTTGTTTCTCAGTCTCTCTCTCTCCCTCTCACACCTTACCTTACCTTACCTTTCTTTCCCTCTCTCCCTCCCTAACTCTCTCTCTCTCTCCCCCTCTCACCCCCACCTTAAAACCCTACAACACGTACTTGTGCTGAAGTTATCTTAGGGATTAGGCAGCATTGTTGGGATGCTGGTGTTGTTCCCAAGACACTCAAGAAGGTCACGAAGGGTCACTCACACCTGGCCATAACCCCTGGTGTCACGGAGGGGGGGGGGGGGAGGGGAAGAGGGGACCCTAATTCCTCTCAAATGACAAGCTGTTCACCGAACACAGCAAAGTCAGCTGTAGTGGAGAATGCTATCCCTGGTATTTTCTGACATACATTCTCCCCTCTCTCCCTTCCCCTCTTTGTCTCTTCTCTCCCTCAGTCTCACTCACAAAGTGAGAGACTGCCTCAACAACACGGCGATAGCCACACAGCTATTTTAGTGTCAAGGTGGTTAACAGATGGAATGCATTAGGCAGTGATGTGGTGGTGGAGGCTGACTCCATACTCAGCATCAAGTGTAGATATGATAAGACTCCAGTAGGCTCAGGAACCTGTTCACCGGATGATTGCCTGTTGAGAGGCTGGAACTAAGAGCCGAAGCTCAACCCCTGCAAGCACAATTAGGGGAGTACAGGGCCAGCAACATGCTAACCATGTGAGTGCCAGAATACACATGATTGGAGACGATTGTTTTTGGAAGCGAGTAATCAGACGCAACAAAATAATATTTTCGGTCACATTTTGCAAACAAAAAATCATATACACTCTCCTGTGTTTGCTGTATTCAATACAGGAAAGGTTTACTGGGTACAATTCTGTATATAAATACGTAGAAGTGCATGGATATTTATGTATATACGTTCGTATATATATATATATGCATATATTTATGTTATGTAATGCATGCATGTATTCCAGGACTCCAATTATCATTTGAGTTTGAAACATTAACGCTTAAAAAATTCATTTGGGGTCTGATACCATGTTTAAATAGCCTTTCACACATGTGCACACACATATACAACAGCCTCACGCACACGCACCCAACATATCACATTCCCACCCACTCCTCCAATAACAATGGCTCATTCCTTTTCTCTCTCTCAAGCCAGAGAGGGAAAGGAATCCGATTCTTCCTACAGAATTGGATTCCTTTAAGATCACTTTACTGACACGCAAACACATCACCTATCATGAAAGGTGCTCAAACCCCCAACAATAAATGTCGTTGTTTGGTATTTGTAGGTGTGGGATATTAGTGTTCACCTTTTCTCGGCCACTCACGCCACTCATTGCTGTATTTCCACGCCATCCACTGCTGTATTTCCACGCCACCCACTGCTGTATTTCCAACGCCATCCACTGCTGTATTTCAACGCCATCCACTGCTGTATTTCAACGCCATCCACTGCTGTATTTCAACGCCATCCACTGCTGTATTTCAACGCCATCCACTGCTGTATTTCAACGCCATCCACTGCTGTATTTCCAACGCCATCCACTGTTGTATTTCCAACGCCATCCACTGCTGTATTTCCACGCCATCCACTGCTGTATTTCCACGCCATCCACTGCTGTATTTCCAACGCCATCCACTGCTGTATTTCCAACGCCATCCACTGCTGTATTTCCAACGCCATCCACTGCTGTATTTCCACCGCCATCCACTGCTGTATTTCCACGCCATCCACTGCTGTATTTCCACGCCATCCACTGCTGTATTTCCACGCCATCCACTGCTGTATTTCAACGCCGTCCACTGCTGTATTTCCACGCCATCCACTGCTGTATTTCCACGCTATCCACTGCTGTATTTCCAACGCCATCCACTGCTGTATTTCCACGCCATCCACTGCTGTATTTACAACGCCATCCACTGCTGTATTTCCAACGCCATCCAATGCTGTATTTCCAACGCCATCCACTGCTGTATTTCCAACGCCATCCACTGCTGTATTTCCACGCCATCCACTGCTGTATTTCCACGCCATCCACTGCTGTATTTCCACGCCATCCACTGCTGTATTTCCACGCCATCCAATGCTGTATTTCCACGCCATCCAATGCTGTATTTCCACGCCATCCACTGCTGTATTTCCCACGCCATCCACTGCTGTATTTCCACGCCATCCAATGCTGTATTTCCACGCCATCCACTGCTGTATTTCAACGCCATCCACTGCTGTATTTCAACGCCATCCACTGCTGTATTTCAACGCCATCCACTGCTGTATTTCAACGCCATCCACTGCTGTATTTCCCACGCCATCCACTGCTGTAATCCCCACACCACCTAATGCAATATTCAGCCTCAACATTTACAGGTCTTAAGGAACACAATTTCCAATTGTGCTCTTGCTAAATATTATTTTATCCAGCTGTCAAGCTGTCCATCATAACATGGACAGGGACTCTGTGTTTATACGAGTTAACATCCAACCTGTTCTCGCACTTGCTTATAGTCAATCTTGGCTTATTTAATAAGTGCATATGTGACATACTAATAACTTCACGTTACCTCGTATGTGTCTATAAACTCGAAGGGTTCCTCACGGTGGCTGTCGGAATCAGTAATATCGTGCAGTATTCAGGGGGCAGATTCACGAAGCAGTTACGCAAGTACTTACGAACCTGTACGTCTTTTCTCAAACTTAGACGGCTTTGGGCACATTTATTAAACAGTTTACAAGCATGAAAACTTGCCAATCAACTGTTATTGTTTAATAAACAGCCCTCCTGGTGCTTCGGAGGTCATTAACTGTTTAGTAATTGTAAACAAAGCCGCCAAAGATTGAGAAAAGATGTTCAGGTTCGTAAGTACTTGCGTAACTGATTCGTGAATCTGGTCCCAGGTTCTCAATCTACCTCGTCTTTTAAGACCTGTGTTTGTTTCCTGTTTCCTCTATATTCTCACAGTTTGTAGAGTTATGGCCTCGAGTCATGATGTTTCTGCCAGGGACCAAGAATACATGCTGAGGATGAGAGACATTCGTTACCTTAAGCATACACGTAGGGAATATATATGGTATTTGGTTGCCACTTTTGTGGCAGGGGATGGAATCCACGAGGCAGATGATGCTGTAATTGAGAGTTGCTGTGCCCACGCGCGTGTATATACAACTCTCCTGCAGGTACAACTTATTTCCTGTGGATGGCGTTTTAGTCGTAAAGTTACCTTAGATCTGTAGACCTAAAGGAGAATCATTCCTTCTGCACTCGACTCCAGACACCCACTGCTCCAGACACCAACTGCTCCAGACACACTGCTCCAGACACCCACTGCTCCAGACACTCACTGCTCCAGACACTCACACTGCTCCAGCACCCACTGCTCCAGACACTCACTGCTCCAGACATCCACTGCTCCAGACATCCACTGCTCCAGACATCCACTGCTCCAGACACCCCACTGCTCCAGACACCCACTGCTCCAGACACCCACTGCTCCATACCTCCCATCATCCATCAAATAGCTTCAACAGGAACCCGTTTCCATCTTCACTAGACACCCATCAAGGAACAAACAGCAGCTGAAGGGAAGTGTTCCTTGCCTCTCCACCATTCTCCAGCTTCACACACGCGCGTGCAGACACATATACCAGCTCGGCGCTACTCAACTTCACACCCGAACATATACCGTGTTTGCGAGGCTCCGGACAGAGTAATCGAGGGATTAACGGCTTGCTTCTTCTCAGAATTTTGTTCTAATTTTTTTTTGGGGGGGGGCGGGGGAGGGGGGGGCAAAAGTTAATTAAATGAAGCAGAATATACCCGCAGAAAGCCGGTGATTCCAGCCAACATTACCAACCAATCCCGTGAGAACTGTTGCAGCTGAGTACACCCACAAAAGTTTACATCTTCCCGTTTTCTTTACTTTTCCCAAAAACCCCCCTGACAGCTGGGCCCCCCTGACAACTGGGCCCCCTTGACAGCTGGGCCCCCTTGACAGCGGGCCCCCTGACAACTGGGCCCCCCTTGACAGCTGGGCCCCCCTTGAGAGCTGGGCCCCCCGACAGCTAGGCCCCCCTGACAGCTAGCCCCCCTGACAACTGGGCCCCCCCTGACAGCTAGGCCCCCCTGACAGCTGGCCCCCCTGACAGCTGGGCCCCCCTGACAGCTGGGCCCCCCCTGACAGCTGGGCCCCCTGACAGCTGGGCCCCCCTGACAGCTGGGCCCCCCTGACAGCTGGGCCCTTCCCTGACAGCTGGGCCCCTGACAACTGGGACTCCCCCTGATAACTGGGCCCCCTGATTGGTGGGGCCCTGACAGTCACAGGGGAGGTCTGCCACAGACCTGGCAGTCACAGTGATACAGTGAACACTCTTAGTATAGATACATTGAATGGTGAAGTAATTTATGCAGTGAACGGTGCCGCAATTGATGGAGTGAACGGAGCAGTGAATGGGCAATGAACGGTGATAAGGAAACGGTCCACAGTGAATTATACAGTGAACAGTGTCTGTGTGTGTTGAAGAGGGTGTCAGCAGTGACGGGGCTTTTAGTTTAGTTAATTTCTTGTTCGCACTGTTCCCATCCTGTGAGTGGCAGTGCACCCCAATACCATCCTGTGAGAGGCAGGGCACCCCCATACCCATCCTGTGAGTGGCAGTGCACCCCATACCCTCCTGTGAGTAGCAGTGCATCCCATACCCATCCTGTGAGTGGCAGTGCACCCCCATACCCATCCTGTGAGTGGCAGTGCACCCCATAGCCATCCTGTGAGTGGCAGTGCACCCCATACCATCCTTGTGAGTGGCAGTGGAAAAAGTTCCAGATTGCATAATGGTTTCTGAAGATGAATTCCAAAATTAGTTTAGCTATTTTGAATCATTGATGATTTAGTGGAACGTGTGTGTGTGTGTGTGTGTGTGTGTGTGTGTGTGTGTGTGTGTGTGTGTGTGTGTACACTACCAACGTCATCTATAAATCATGTATTTTCACCAAGTTCAGCTCAGTTTGAGACACTGAGAACACAGTCTAGAAGAAATCCCTGTACGAGCCACAAGATAATTATTTCCCGTGTCATCGAAACTGTCCATTAATTGGCCAGATGCTTGAATTACATGGTCGTTAGCAAGGCCATTAAGGCTTCCCACCAGTCACGCGGCCAGACAAGCCTGTGTTTATTTCCAAACTCGGTGTATTCATAAACCATGCTTTATTTTTTTTGTTCTCCTCGTTGAGATTATCACTATTTGGGTTTATCAAATTTGAGTGTTGCCTGTTAAGGTTAGTCGGTCAAGAAAGGTATTTTTCCCAATCATAAAATAAATCAATCATGCGATTTATTAATCTCGTTCAGTTAAACCGATTACCCCAATTTGGTTCACGCCGTGATAAGCCAATCATCCTCAAGCCTTTCCTAAATTCCTTTTCTTAACGAACCAATTACTTGATTTCTCCTTCTGTCGTAAAGGACTTGTCAAACGGAAATCAATTTTTATTTTTGGGTCATGATCAGAATACGCGTTTTTTTGTGTTCTCACGTTATCTCACGTTATCAGATAATATAATCTGATAATCTCACGTTATCAGATAATATATAACTATATGTAAGCATACACATAATAGTTGAATTTTCATCCACCTTGTTGTTGTTAAAGATTCGCTACCTGGAACAAGAAGTTCCAAGTAGCACGGGCTATGGCGAGCCCGTAGTGGATGTTATGTGTTCATCCACCATCTACCTGCCTACCTTTTTGTTGGCTCCCGGGGATCCGTTTCCTCATGAACCAGTCACAGCAAAATAATCACAGCGAACCAATTACAGCAAACGAATCGCAGTGAAACCAATCACATTTACCCTCCACTAGTCAAAACTGACCAATTAGGTTTTCTTTTCTTTTTCACCGGAAACAAACAGTTGGAGTGAATATTTTGGTGAGTGGGAGTTGTAACCCACAGCCGGTACGGAGGCCGGATTACGTGATGTTAGGGGCCGGATGGTGGAAAGTGTGTGGTGAGTGCATTGATTGCCTTGGGCACGCCTCCTGGTCTCAATAACACACACACACACACACACACACACACACACACACACACACACACACACACACACACACACATTAGGAAGTGATGTGGTGGAGGCTGACTCCATACACAGCTTCAAGTGCAGATATGATAGAGCCCAGTAGGCTCAGAAACCTGTACACCTGTTGATTGACGGTTGAGAGGCGGGACCAAACAGCCAGAGCTCAACCCCCGCAAGCACAATTAGGTGAGTATACACACACACACACACACACACACACACACACACACACACACACACACACACACACGCACACGCACGCACGCACGCACAATCGGAGTGGCAGTGTAGCACTGTGTTGCAGCATAGTTCGTAAATCAGGAACATTCGTATGCATTTGCTACTTTCGTGTAATTAAGCTTTCAAGGAGGTTCGACGCGGTTAGCGTGTGACAAGTGTTGGGAGCGCGACAGTGACAGAACACCTAGGTGTCTCACGGTGCTAATATCTGCGATAACACCCCTCTAGGGTGCCTCTGGCAGGAATCTAAATGAGCGTGTTATCTTGGATGTGACTGGGAGGGAACTTGACTGTAAGAAGTGCACAATTTTCCGATTCCGCTTTGAAGCTGATTCGAGTTCACTGGTAAATGTGTGATGATAGAGTGGTCTCCACCCCCCCCCCCCTCCCCCTCAAAAAAAAAAACATTTAATATGTAGAAACTATGTTACACAAATCACAATAGCGTGACGCATCATATGAACAAATCCACAAGGGCCGTGACGAGGATTCGAACCCACGTCCGAGAGGATCCCAGACGCTGCCTTAATCGACTGAGCTACGACATGGTAAAAGAATTGCAACCGGAAGTTCTACTGACCTTACTCGGATCCTGCAGCCTCTCCGGGACACAAACCAGGGTTTTTACACAATTTCCCCCATGTCGTATGGGGGAATTCCCCCCATTCACCAATTCTTTTACCATGTCGTAGCTCAGTCGATTAAGGCAGCGACTGGGATCCTCTCGAACGCAGGTTCGAACCCTCGTCACGGCCCTTGTGGATTTGTTCATTAGAGAATATGTATTTAGATGTAGTTCATTCCCCCCCCCCCATCCAAATTCCCCCCCCCCCCCCGTCAAGAGTCGAGATGCTGCGATGGAGGCATTCTAGTCGATGAGTCAACTTGAGAATGGTCCAGGACGGACCGAAACGTCGTCATCCCTTCACCTTCTAGTGTATGGTCTGGTCAACATACTTCAGCCACGTTATTGTGACTCCTCGCCTACAGAGGCATTCTAGTTTAGCATAATACCTGGATTTACCTGAGGGTCCGGACTGCTGGGGGAGTCCTGGGTTGACACGAGTAGAAGGTGTCTGGTACCTTGAAGTGTCCCAACTTGTACTGACAATACGTCATCTCTTGAGTTTGCTATTGACATGACACTTAACATTTCTACATGGTTGCTTTTTATATGTCAAATTTCCCGCATTTGTTTCCACTCGAAAATGTTATGATATTTGCAAGGAATTTCTGGCGTGGATCTTTACTTAGAAATCATATTTATTGTACAGATTCACATCCTCGGTATTGTGTTTGTGGTATGGGCTTGATGAGTCGCGTGACATTGCTTGTTTGGCACCTTAACTCCGAAATGATGCTTCAGGTATGGGCTTCATCCTCGATATGACACGTGTCATGAGCTTCATCCTCGATATGACACCTGTCATGGGCTTTATTTTCGAAATGGATAGGGAGTAAGAATTTTTGGGTCTAGGATTGACTGCTGTCACTTAACTGCTGTGAAAATCCATGAATACGATGTCAAGCAAGTCCATTGATTCTCTATGGATGACACACTTTCACCCTTGACCTGTGAAGCATCAACTTGGGTCCAAATTGAGCCTTTAACAGCATTTCTTATTTATGATTATATCAATGTCTGAATCAAATTGATTTTCTTTTCAGTTGTATGAATCCTGAGACATTAACACAAGTATTACCCGACTTGGCTTAAGGTTTTCGGTTCAAGATCTTTGTATTGTAGTCTTTAAAGGTCATCTGAAGCATCTCTGCCAAATCATTTAACTGTTCTGGGTTCTTTAATGATATTTCCATCATAAGATATTTTTCTCTGCTAATGCTAACTTTTTTTTTCTTGAAAGCTTCGTTCCTGATTGTAAGCAATGGCTCGAGTTATTGTTTTCCTCAAGAAGTTTGTCTAACATTGATCTAGCAGATTTTCATCTTGATATTGTGTTTAGAGATTATTGCTAGAAACATTGCACAGTTGCAAGAAAAAACGCGTGATTCAGTTACACGTCAGTATATCCATTAGGAAAATGAAACGGAAAATTCCAAACGCATTCGTGTTTCACCACTTCATCAAGGAATTTATTCCCGTGATGTGCTGAAACGCGAAAATGTTTGGAATTTTGCATTTCATTTTCCTTGTATACATAAAACATAACAGAGATGAATTTGTAAAAAAGGTGCCGCAGATGATATCATGCTGGCGTGATGGTAAGTGGGAGCGACAACCCCGTATCATCTCGACCTTAACAATTTGGCTTTCAAGTGATCAAGTCGACGGCTTTCCAATAATAGCTTCTCGTGGCTATTACTCTGCCGATGAAATGTAATATACAAATAGAGAGAGAGAGAGAGAGAGAGAGAGAGAGAGAGAGAGAGAGAGAGAGAGAGAGAGGGGGGGGGAGGGGGAGGGAAAGGAAGGGGCTAAGTAAGTCAGTCAGTCAGTCAGTCCAATAAGCTATATAAATATTTCTTTAAACAAAGACCATAGTTAGAAACTGGCGGCAGAAAGGCAAGCTCCGTCTCATAGCTAACTATTCACCCTCTCTCTCTCCCCCCCTGCCCTTCCCTCTCTCTCTCTCTCTCTCTCTCTCTCTCTCTCTCTCTCTCAAAATTTGTACTTTACAACAATAATACCCTAGCCTACGGATGTTAATAGTCAGACAAATATTATCTGTTATAGATAATATTCTGTCAAAAGTTTCAGCCGTACATAACCAGGTACATGAGGCCACCTGCTAATGGCCCTCTCTGCTCAGCGTGACGCAGGAGTGGGGTACAGGCGTCCCCTAGTGTAGCAGGGGTCATAGGTCACGCCTGTAGAAGTGCCAGTCTTGTAAGTCGTTCTCATAATAGCATTTAATAATACAAATGTCGTAGCTTAGCAAGCGAGGTCTTGCGTGTCGTGTAGGCAGTTTCATGAAGATTGTGGCATTATGACAGGCGGTATTTCAAAGTTCTGTGTCTTGGGGCCAGATTCACAAAGCAGTTACGTAAGTACTTACGAACGTGTACATCTTTCGGCGATCTTTGACGGCTTTGGTTACATTTATTAAACAGTTTACAAGCATGAAAACTTGCCAATCAACTGTTGTTATTGTTATAAACAGCCTCCTGGTGCTTCGGAGCTCATTAACTGTTTAATAATTGTAAACAAAGCCGTCAAAGATTGAGAAAAGATGTACAGGTTCGTATGTGCTTGCGTAACTGCTTCGTGAATCTGACCCCTGGTGAGTTTATGTTTACCTGATGTACGGAGAGCTCTAGCTACAGGGCCCCAGGCTTTTAAATATTGTTCCCCGGGCTTTTACAGTTTCGACGTTCTAATGTTCTGGCATGCTTGCTGCTCATCAAATTGGGAGTCGAGGTGGCTTCCACGACTTCTGCTACATGTGTGTTAAATTCCCGAACAACTCGCGTTTAATTCGATATATTTCCTTTGCCTTTTCTCCGACTCATTTGTCGGAGAAACACTCATTTGTGTTTCTACTTTCCACCGATGTCTTCTTCTGTCTACGACGGTGACAGGAAATGTACTGAAGTGGATTAGTGAGTACTCGAGCACAGTGTCACGACGAGGAGGTCATGAGGATGCCCAAGCTGTACTTCCGATGCCTCATTGGGGTTACTAGTATGACATATCCTATTCTTATTTATGTAAATGACTCCACAGAAGAGATAAGAGTCTTTTCATTCACGTTTGCTGTGAATATTTATCTAATTCTCAACAATTATGATAAATATTCACTTTGAGAAAGACAAAAGTACCGAATCACCAACTGTGATTGATTGTTCAATAATAATAGAACTATGTTTAACTGAACTCTGACCCTGTCCATTGAGGACAGAAGAAAATGTATATATGCTGGTTAGCATTGTAAATGTGTGGCCACGTCTGTGGTAGAAAAATAATAATAAAAAAAAAAAACTGAAAGAAGCTGTATGGGAGGACATTAACAAACTACAAGATTCATCCAACACTCTTAACAAGTGGCTGCTTGATTTTAACCCCAATAAGTACAAAGTAATGAAAATAGGTCCAGATTATAGGAAGCCAGATATTGGATACCAAATTGGATTCAAGATCCTTCTAATGTTGGACAGCAAACGAACTAATTAAGGATTGACACCACACTGGGGCTTGTATATTGAGACACCTGATAACACCTGCACGTGTAAGTTTGGCCTACTTTAAGACTACATTTTAGGAAGTTGATTTAGGTATCATTCAATAAACCACGTATGTCAGACCAGTTTTGCAATATGCAACATCGGCGTGGATCATTCAATACACCACGTATGTCAGACCAGTTTTTGCAATATCGGCGTGGAGTTCATATATCGTCAAAGATAACACGTAGCGGTATAATATCGAAAGGTATGCCGAATATATTAGTTGCAAAGCTGGGAGGCTTTGAATTACGAAGATTGCAGACGCTAGATCAGATATCACCGAGTTTGAATAAAGAGCGAACATGTTCACAGTATACAAAATATTAAAAGGAATTGACGGGATAGACGAAGATTATTTGAAGGGGAAGAAACACGACCAAGGGGAAATAGGTGGAATATAAATTCTTCCTGAGTCACAGGAATATCAGAGAGAACATCTTTCAGTCAGTGTAATATTTAATGTAATTTAAATTAATTAAATTAACTCAGGTGAAGGCAGACGACATGCATAGGTTTAAAATTTATATGACAGAGGACTTAATAGGCCTAAACCCTTAATTAAAGTCTCGCCTCTCAACCCTTAACTTAAGGGTTGAGAGGCCCTTAAGTTAAGGGTTAAGAGGCGAGACCAAAGAACCTGAAAAATAACATCTTTGTCCATCCTGAACAAGAACAACTTTGTTCATCCTGAACAAGAACAACATTGCAAGTGAAGGAGAGGGTGAAGATTTCGACGCCTCCTCCTCCTCCCTGCCTGTCGGAGGCCCTGAGAGAGAGAAGGTGACCCTTGGCTCGCTACACACCCGTGTTGTCGCTTGATAACCTGACACTCCACTGGGGTCACACAGCCGACGGAGTGGCCCTTGACCTCTTCATGGCACGGTGACCTCTGACCCCCTTTCCAGGGGGCAGGGGGAGGGAGGAGTTAAAGGAACCACACTCAGGAGTCTATCCTGGTCTATTGCTCAACCAAAATGGCCAAGTGCATCAGTGTATGTTACTGAACTGGTTTATTTTGCTGTTGTTGGGTGATGGTGTGTCTTTGGTGGTGTACGTGTTCTGTCTATAGAACTGTCTTTGGTGGTGATAATGTTCTGGCTATAGAACTGTCTTGGTGGTGATCATGTTCTGGCTATAGAACTGTTTTTGGTGGTGATCATGTTCTGTCTGTAGAACTGTCTTTGGTGGTGGTGAACGTGTTCTGGCTATAGAACTGTCTCTCAGTTGATATATCATATATACTAGTGGTCAGTGCAGGGGTTGCCATAAGGAACATCAGTTGAATCTCCAGTCCTGAGAACAGACGAGCCACCTGCCAAACATCACCTGTCAACCAAACATCACCTGTCAACCAAACATCACCTGTCAACCAAACATCACCTGTCAACCAAACATCACCTGTCAACAAACATCACCTGTCAACCAAACATCACCTGTCAACCAAACTTCACCTGCCAGTCAAACAACCTGGCTTGTCAATCAAACAAACACCTGTCAAACCCTGTACATGTGGCCATCAGGTCCTCAGTGTGGAGGGCTCTCCCCTGAAGCTCCCCTTGATTGCTTCCCCGTGAAGGGTCAAGAGGTCAGGGGCTACGAGGTCAAAGGTCATTCGATCGGCTTGTGTTACTAACTACGAAACTCTCGACCAAACGACCGCAAACAAAATTCATGACTTTGAACTGCTAAGAATGTATTTTATTTCTTAGCTGAATCATGAACGTGAGTTTCCATACGAGGGAGGGTGGGGGGGAGGGTGTTGTAGGGTGGCGGGAGGGTGTTGTAGGGTGGGGGGAGGGTGTTGTAGGGTGGGGGGAGGATGTTGTAGGATGGGGGAGGGTGTTATAAAGAGGGGGGGGGGGACTGTTAAAGTATGGGGTGTGTGATTAGGTTGGAGAAACTGTTATAAGGAAAGGAGGAGGAGTTGTGCGGATGGTTGTAGTGACTTATAGATTGGTTGTAAGATGCTGTTAGTGAATTGTGGACTGAGGATAGATAGTTGTGGGTGTGGTTATCAGCAAGAGGAGGAGGAGTAGGGAAACACAACAGAGAATATGAAGAAAAAGGAAAATCTGAACCTTTTCAATACCCAATAGTATAAGCGTACCAAACTGTTGCTAGATACGTGTCTGAAGCCTGCGATGCCCAATGAAATGCCCCACAAGTTCAATACGTTCACAAGCGAACGGTATATTGAATCTGCCTTTGATCGTCTTCAATCGATTTGAATTTCATCATCAAGCATTACCCGCGAGGCAAATGGAATATTAGCAATTGCAGGATCAGTTGATATATGGACCAATTAGGGCAAGAAATGTGTGCTTTAAAGAGTGGTAATGACACACCGCTGTCTTAACGTACAGGCACAGTGGCCGGTTACCAAGGGGGCCCCATGATTTTAGGGGCCCCCATGATTTTGGGGGCCCCCATGATTCTAGGGGGCCCCCATGATTTTAGGGGCCCCCATGATTTTGGGGGCCCCCATGATTTTAGGGGCCCCATGATTCAAGGGGCCCCATGATTCTAGGGGCCCCATGATTCTAGGGGCCCCACGATTCTAGGGGCCCCATACTGCTTTATTAACCATGAGAGATCTGATGACCAAATCATACATCAGATAATGATGTGACGACGACGTTTCTGTCCGTCCTGGACCACTATCAAGTCTTGTGCTGGTCCGAGACGGACCGAAACGTCGTCGTCTCCTCCTCTTTCTGATGAATGGTTTTGGTCATCATATCTTCAGCCTCGTTACTGTGACTCATTGTCTGCCCATGAGAGATCTCTTGCCAGATAAAGCAATTATCCGCTCTGATCATTACTGATCATAGTATACTGGGATATTACTCGACCTCCCCGCTGGGAAGCCAATGGTTCGAGAACCATTTGAAAATCTGAATGATTTAAAAATCATTCTAATTTATTTTCAATTTATATTTGTAATATAAATAATTTCTGTAACTAGGTGACGGGAATCCTGCACTGTAGTGGACGAACGGGCCCCTTCATCTGGGTAGGGGCCCCTTCATCTGGGTAGGGGCCCCTTCATCTGGGTAGGGGCCCCTTCATCTGGGTAGGGGCCCCCTTCATCTGGGTAGGGGCCCCCTTCATCTGGGTAGGGGCCCCTTCATCTGGGCAGGGGCCCCCTTCATCTGGGCAGGGGCCCCCTTCATCTGGGTAGGGGCCCCCTTCATCTGGGTAGGGGCCCCCTTCATCTGGGTAGGGGCCCCTTCATCTGGGCAGGGGCCCCCTTCATCTGGGCAGGGGCCCCTTCATCTGGGTAGGAGCCCCCTTCATCTGGGTAGGGGCCCCCTTCATCTGGGTAGGAGCCCCCTTCATCTGGGTAGGGGCCCCTTCATCTGGGTAGGAGCACCCTTCATCTGGGTAGGGGCCCCCCTTCATCTGGGTAGGGGCCCCAGGGTAAATAACTTTACCTCGAGGCCTACAGTGCTGACAGGACAATCTTAACACAACACTTTGTCTCAACATTGCAAAAGAAGCCACCAAGCAACTGGAGAATAAACTGCAAGAGACGCAATATACAATATATATATATATATATATATATATATATATATATATATATATATAAACACACAAAGGAACACTAAGCAGCGAGAGGAGGTGATCTCAAGGGTGAGGACTTTACTTCAGTTAAGTAGTGTTACTTGTAAATGTACTGTAAGTGACCTGGTACTAGTGTTGTAAGTGGCCTGGTACAAGTGCTGTAAGTGACCTGGTACAAGTGCTGTAAGTGACCTGGTACAAGTGTTGTAAGTGACCTGGTACAAGTGTTGTAAGTGACCTGGTACAAGTGTTGTAAGTGGCCTGGTACAAGTGTTGTAAGTGACCTGGTACAAGTGTTGTAAGTGACCTGGTACAAGTGTTGTAAGTGACCTGGTACAAGTGTTGTAAGTGGCCTGGTACAAGTGTTGTAAGTGGCCTGGTACAAGTGTTGTAAGTGGCCTGGTACAAGTGTTGTAAGTGACCTGGTACAAGTGTTGTAAGTGACCTGGTACAAGTGTTGTAAGTGGCCTGGTACAAGTGTTGTAAGTGGCCTGGTACAAGTGTTGTAAGTGACCTGGTACAAGTGTTGTAAGTGACCTGGTACAAGTGTTGTAAGTGGCCTGGTACAAGTGTTGTAAGTGGCCTGGTACAAGTGTTGTAAGTGACCTGGTACAAGTGCTGTAAGTGACCTGGTACAAGTGTTGTAAGTGGCCTGGTACAAGTGCTGTAAGTGACCTGGTACAAGTGTTGTAAGTGACCTGGTACAAGTGCTGTAAGTGACCTGGTACAAGTGCTGTAAGTGACCTGGTACAAGTGCTGTAAGTGACCTGGTACAAGTGTTGTAAGTGACCTGGTACAAGTGTTGTAAGTGACCTGGTACAAGTGTTGTAAGTGGCCTCATAACTCCTCATTAATGCCCTCTAGAGGACTTGCGTCTGGTGAGGAACCAATTAAATATCAGGAGACTAATGATGTAAATGCTCAGTAAACAATTTTGTAAATACAGGGGAAGGGGGAGGGGAAGGATCTGAATTATACAGGGTTGTATAATGACATTGTAAACGTGAACTTGTATCATTGTAAAATATGTTTAGCAACTCGATTATCAGAGTGTAAATTGTGAGTCTTGTTGAATGCGTCAGATATCAAGCCCCCCCCCCTGTATCATCCCAGAACCCCCCCTCTCCCCCCCCCCCCACACACAACCCCACCAAGAAACAATCAACAAAAACAGAGAGATCAGAAGACGGAACTAACGAGGGGGGGAGGGGGTAGCGGAGGCAAGAAGGTGCTATACCACATCCCACAATGATTAGAGTAATTAATTATAGCCTGGGTGTGATATGTTAATGAACTATTTACCTTCTGTTTGTCCTCCTCCTGGACCTTTCTCGTCTACCCCCTTCCTTCCCTCCCAAACTGGGCATCCCCTATCCCTCCAACCCACTCCCACCCCTCCCTATCCAGCATCCCTAACTCCCTCCCCCCCCCCCCCACACACACACGCTAGAACCCAGTAGGCTCAGGAATCTGTACATCAGTTGATTGAGGGTTGAGAGGCGGGACCAAAGAGCCAGAGCTCAACCCCCCCCCCCCCCGCAAGCTTAACTAGGTAAATACACACACACACACACACACACACACCCTCACGCTACCCAAACCTCCCTTAACCCACCCTTAACCCACCCTTAACCCACCCCCATCAACTCCGGTTCAAGTCTATCTCCATTGTGTGTTAATTATTGGTATTGGGCCGGTGTTATCGTCCGCGCCACAATATACAGACTCGGTGTAATCTGTGTCGCTCCTTCGGCGCCGCATACTAATGGCTGTGCCAAGTGCTTCTGTGGTTATTTATGGGACTCTTTTAATTGTGATGCCTCTTGCTTTTTGATGCTTTTTGGGTTCACCCCTGCTATTTTAATCGAATTTATGAGGATTTTTGGCATTATACACACACACACACACACACACACACACACACACACACACACACACACACACACACATATATATATATATATATATATATATATATATATATATATATATATATATGTAACACGAAGAGCTAAAGGTCGTGATGGCTTCAACATTTCAGTTCTTCCACTTAATATTCCCTGCCTTCTCTTGACACACTAAACATTCCATATCGTCTCTCAGCTCAAAATGTTTTTCCATCAGACGTTGATTTAAATCTACGTTATATTTGCTCATCGAAATAAAATATATATATATATATATATATTATAATATATATATATATATATATATATATATGTGTGTGTGTGTGTGTGTGAGAAAGCTGCATGAACGCGCAAGCCATATATCACTAAGAACTCTTTGACCCGGCCAGGATTCGAACCCATGCCGTCCAGGATCACCCCTAAACGTACACAGTACCGTGACCACCGCACCAATGATCGACGATCATTGGTGCGGTGGTCACGGTACTGTGTACGTTTAGGGGTGATCCTGGACGGCATGGGTTCGAATCCTGGCCGGGTCAAAGAGTTCTTAGTGATATATATATATATATATATATATATATATATATAATATATATATTATATATATATATAATATATATATAGTTCATTGTCAGAGATTTTGTTGCTTGTGTCTGTAGCTCCCTGGAGCTGGATTCATGGATCTGGATTTACGAGTAATCCTACGAAATTTGTTTATCTTTATTAAAACTTCACTAAACTTAGCCTTTATTAAACAGTTCGCGAGTTTCGCGAATTCGCAACTCGAGTTTATTGTTGTTGCTTGCAACACATTTCGCGGCATGTATAAACTGTTTTAGCAAATGTCAACTACGCCACCGCGATTAGAAAAAGATGAACAGGTTTCGTACGCGAGCGCATAAATAGTTATTGAATACTGGCGTTGGCCACACACCTGGACCATATACTGCGTGATGCCAGGTGTGTCGTTACACACCTGTATCCGAGCCAGTTGTAATCAGCCAAAGTACCATCCGGCCATTAATTTGTGGTTAATGGGACATGATTGGTTACCGTTTCCAAGCCAATAGAAAGATGACACAAGAAGGCAGTTGACGCCAGCAGTGCCTCGGATGGTTACAGGAAGGTTAATTCATCAACTGGCAGCTCGCATGAGCCATTCATCACGTGGGTAAGAGGTTGATTCATCACGAGCAGCCTGTTGGCGCAAGCCAGAGATGCTCTGATAAGGGGGTTATCTTCTTGTCTGTCATTATGATATAAGAACCGACTCTTACGAGGGCCTCTTACGCCGGCCTCTTACGGGCGACTCTCACACACACACGCGCTCTAAATTAAAACAAATCTTGTAGAATCGGAGAAAAAGATATCAGAATTATATACTTTAATGTTAAAATGCTTGATATCTAATGCTCAGATGTCATTTTTTGTTTTTAATCATTTTTTTTAAGCTTTGAACTCATAAAGTGTTCATTATGAACGTTCAACCCTAACTACGTAGTCCAGGTTTTTTGGGGCGACGGGTTTAGGATTTATGACTCTGGGTAATTTCAAGGTGGCGGTCAGCTGCTCACAATTTTATAGTATACAAGCGCTCAGATGGCATTAAGTGACGCTCTCAGATGACAACAGGTGGCGCTCTCAAATGGCAACAGGTGGCGCTCTCAAATGGCAACAGGTGGCGCTCTTAGATGGCAACAGGTGGCGCTCTTAGATGGCAACAGGTGGCGCTCTTAGATGGCAACAGGTGGCGCTCTTAGATGACAACAGGTGGAGCTCTCAGATGGCAACAGGTGGCGCTCTTAGATGGCAACAGGTGGCGCTCTTAGATGGCAACAGGTGGCGCTCTCAGATGGCAACAGGTGGCGCTCTCAGATGGCAACAGGTGGCGCTCTCAGATGGCAACAGGTGGCGCTCTCAGATGGCAACAGGTGGCGCTCTCAGATGGCAACAGGTGGCGCTCTCAGATGACAACAGGTGGCGCTCTCAGATGGCAACAGGTGGCGCTCTCAGATGGCAACAGGTGGCGCTCTTAGATGGCAACAGGTGGCGCTCTTAGATGGCAACAGGTGGCGCGCTCAGATGGCAACAGGTGGCGCTCTCAGATGGCAACAGGTGGCGCTCTCAGATGGCAACAGGTGGCGCTCTCAGATGGCAACAGGTGGCGCTCTCAGATAGCAACAGGTGGCGCTCTCAGATAGCAACAGGTGGCGCTCTCAGATATCAACAGGTGGCGCTCTCAGATGGCAACTGATCGCCCTTAATTATTAATCATTAATTGAACTGGGAATATATTCACCAGCTTAAGCGATTGGGCTCCTTTTTATGCGAGTTATGTTGAAGGCTTCATATATTGCCTCTGGATCAGTTAGGTTATGAAACAGACACATTTTGCATTTTGTATTTCTTTATATTGCCAAATACGAATGATGTGATTTGTGTTAGGGTTAAATTGTTTTATTTATCTTGGTATATGTGGTCCTGGGGGGGGGGTGGCTTTGTGATGCTGCATCTTGCGTTAGCTGGGAATATCTGCGTGCGCGCGCGTGTGTGTGTGTGTGTGTGTGTGTGTGTGTGTGTGTGTGTGTGTGTGTGTGTGTGTGTGTGTGTGTGTGGTGCTGCCTCATCCTTTCCTCATTCCTCATCTCACCTTCGCCCCCCCCCTCCTCATCTTCCATGCCCATCATTCCTTCATTTGTCTTAAATTATGAGTAGTCCTCAATTCTCTGCACTGGTCGACGTTCCAGCTTAATTGCCTTTAATGTCTTCTTCTCCCTTGACGTTGAACCTTCTCCTGCCTTCACCCTCCCTTTTACCCCTACCGTCACGTCTGTGTGTAGTTCCCTTGATCCTGCTTCACTTCTCCGTCATCTCACCCTCAATATCTCTCTCCCTCAGCAAGAAAGAGACTCCCTCGATCTCTCAGCTCAGTTAGAGAGACTCTCTCTCGATCTCTCAGCTCAGTTAGAGAGACACTCTCGATCTCTCAGCTCAGTTAGAGAGACTCTCTCTCGATCTCTCAGCTCAGTAAGAGAGTCCCTCGATCTCTCAGCTCAGTGAGAGAGACTCCTTCGATCTTTCCCCCTCAGTAAGATTCGTTTTTGCTATATTTTGTCGTCTTCCGTCAATCTCATAGATATCAATCTCTACCTCATACACACTGCTTAAACCAGTCTCCTCTCAGATGATTGTTGGGTCCTTTTCCATTCCCTCTCCCAGCAAGTGTCGAGCCTCACCATGCCACACCCTCTCCTACCCTTGCTCAGAGCGGGTGTCAACACCCTCCCGTATCTTTCCCTTCAGGAAGAGTCATATCTCCCATCCCATCAGCCCAAGCAAATGGTACATGCAGTTCCTTCGCTTCTATTCCAGCAAGTGGGTAAAATATTCCATTGGTTCCTTTCCCAGGAATTAGAGGTAGTCTTTTTCCATCCCATCTCACTTCTGACAGATAACCATCCTTTATGCCACTCCTTTGAGCCCCACCTACTCTCCCTTCCCATCAGACTATCTATTCCTCCCCCCCCCCCGCCTCTGCAGAGAAAAGACAAACAACCAACCTTTTTCCTATTAACCTTTCCGTCCTCTTCCATTCCACTGTTCCTTTCTGCGGTATCTCCTATCATTTTCCCTCTATTTCCCCCTCTCACCCATTCCATCCAGAACCCACCCCATTCTACCGTTCCCCCTCCCATCCCCTTTCCACCAATACCACCCCCCCCTATTCCCCCCTCACCCATTCATCCAGAACCCACCCCATTCTACCCTCCCTCCCCCCTTTCCATCATCACCCCCCCCTCCTCCTCTCCCACGCGTCACCTTCCCACCCATTCCATGTACAAACACAACACGATGAGAGGCCCCACGTTCCTGAGCTTAAATTAATTTGCATATAACTTGCTTAAGCATCCGCTCCGGTGAGTTATGGCCGTCGCCGATAAAATCTTGGTCTTTGTGTGTGCTTAATATGAAGTGTGTTTGGGGAGAGCCTCGCTCTCGCGTCGGCCTTTTTAAAATTCATAAGAACTATCGCTCCCTTACACGTCTGGTGTCTGGCTGGGGCTGACGGTTTGGTGGAAGGGGTGAGGGGGGGATATATGGGTTTGAGAGGGAAGGAGATGAATAAGGGTAAAGAGGAAAGGGGGAGTCAGGTGCATAGAGGGAGAGCCGCCCCCATTAGGTGATATTCAAGGGTGTGTGATAGATGGAAAATGGTACGATAAGGGGTTTGGTTGGAGGTAAAGGGTGCCTTGCCTTTTAACCCTTGGTGGTAAAGGGTTTTTGCTTGGATGTAAAGACCTCCTCTTCCCCCTTCTTTGAAGGACTTGGAGGGGGGGAAAAAAGGCGGTTCAGGAGAAATAAAATGTATCAAAAATATAAATTAAGAAAAACTAATAAATCTTAAAAAAATAAAAAATCTATATATTGACTGTGGTTAAAACAAATATTAATAAATCAGTGAAAAAATAAGTCAGTCTTGTTAATGACAGAAACATTCCAGCCTCTTTAAAAGGGATTCTTAATCCTAAAACTTAATCCCAAGAAGGGATTAAGTATCATCTAAGCATTCATTGCAGCTGGAAGCAGGTTCCCCTTAAAGGAGAGAACACACTCGTGGTGGTCTTGAAATTGTAATAAAGTTTATTGAGGTAAAATACACACAAAGGGATGAGGTAGCTCAAGCTATCCTCACTCCCCCGTTCAGTACAACGTGTTCGTACATATACAGACACACATCACAAACAATAAACATATTACCGAACATTCTGAGAGCAGTACCTGTTGTACGGATCTCGAGTACGACCCTCAAGGAGCAGCTGAAGCTGCCTGTCTATGAGAGGAACAGGGTATTAATTATTGTGGCCCTATAGCTTCAAGTATAACCTCAAGTCGCCCTCACTAAGCTGTCTGAGGTGAAGGTCAAAGCCAAATTCGAGGGAAAATAATTGGCATTTTCTTCCAGAGGCCTCTTCATTTTTCTTCCCTTTGGAGGCCGAAACAATCAGAAAAAGACACTTATACCTGGAAACAAATGATTACGGCGTGTTATCGAGGCAGAGGATGGGAAACTTGTTATCAATTTTGACATATCAAAAGGTTGTTGGGGGGGGGGGGAAGACGTCCCCAATAGGGCTTAGGAAGTTGGGAAAAGTGCATTGGTCTGATGAACGCAGCAGGAAAATGAATGGAATCTATAGAATATTAATATACCTGTAATTGTCAAGGAAATTCAAAGGGGGGGGGGGGGCTTAAGAACAGATACTCTACCCTGCAAGCTTCACAAACACACACACACCACACACACACACACACACACACACACACACCACACACACACACAGAAGTGTGTGTGTGTGTGTGTGTATGGAAGACGGCGAATGTGCTCCCAATATACAAAATGGGCGACACGCAAGAGGCACTGAACTACAGGCCAGTGTCCTTGACTTGTATACCATGCAAGGTGATGGAGAAGATCGTGAGAAAAAACCTGGTAGCACATCTGGAGAGAAGGGACTTCGTGACAAATCGTCAACATGGGTTCAGGGAGGGTAAATCTTGCCTGACTAGCTTAATAGAATTCTACGACTAGGTGACAAAGATTAAGCAAGAAAGAGAGGGCTGGGCGGACTGCATTTTCTTGGATTGTCGGAAAGCCTTTGACACAGTACTGCATAAGAGGCTGGTACATAAGTGGAGAGACAG
>WNGS01111181.1:18342901-18360806 GCA_020271785.1 Procambarus virginalis | reverse complement strand
TAGACAAATCGGGCCTTGCATAGTAGGACTGACACGTGCGTTCTGGCTACTAGGTACGACTATACATATATGGAAGTAATATTATATATATAATATAATATATATATATATATATATATATATATATATTACATAATATATATCCCCTTAATTTAATATTGTTTTATTCAGCAAGTTATGATTTGATTCACTTTTATACAATAAAAGTAAACAAATAGTATTGCTATATATATGAATTAGTGTTTGTCTGTTCGATGTAGGGGGCTTAAGGCTAGCCCTCACTCATAAATAATATTCATTAATAAATAAAATAAGTAACAATAAATATTCACTCATAAATAATATGAGATGAAAAGTGATTCTGTCTAAAAGAGATTTTCACGACGAATCTTGTAATAAAAATTAACTGGACTCTGAATATTTTTTTTCTTACATTGTAGAAATCAGTGTGTAATGTTTTGCAACGTTTTCAAGGAATTCCTATATCATACTTTGAAAGCAGTAACCTGTAAATAGGTATCCATGATGGCTATATACCCATCCGCTGCCTCATAAGTGCCCGCCCAACATACATCCTGCATCGCATTGCAAACATTTCCAAACTATTTACAGGCCGGGGCTCAAACAGAGAATCCTAGCAGGAGCAGGAACAATAAGCTGGCAGCGTTTCCTTTCAAAAAACGCTGCCAGCGCAGTAATTGAGGTTTGGGAATAAAACAGATTGGCGGGGTCATGTTCCTGGGATAACTAGTAGAGTAAGTCTTACCATGAACTACGAGAAGGGAAAGCTCTTAGCCAGCTAGGAGGTATCAGAAGCCATCTGCTACTGTAACCCTCCTGTGATAATAATGAACGTAGATCGAGAGAGAGAGAGAGAGAAAGAGAGAGAGAGAGAGAGAGAGAAGGAGTACGAGAGAGAGAGACGAGAGAGGAGAGAGTGTGACAGAGACAGAGACAGACAGGAGAGACAGATCAGACAGACAGACAGACAGACAGACTAGACAGAGACAGAGAAAGACAGAGGATGAGAGAGACAGAGAAAGAGAGAGAGAGAGACAGACAGAGAGAGAGAGGGAGAGCAGAGAGAGAGAGAGAGAGAGAGAGACAGACAGAAAATATATAGACAGATAACCAAAGACAGGAAGAGACAGAATGGGTCGACCCGGGGACATAGACAGTAAATACAAGAAGTCATTTACGTGTTATTGAAAATGATCGAATGTTTCTGATCAATGTTTCTGGCACAAAGCGTTTCAATATTAGTTAATTCTTCATTTTGATCCTGACGTATTTCACTAAGTTCGAGTTAATATTCTCAGATGCAATATGATACGAATGTTAATGTTAAAGCGATATATGGTTACTATATGGGTGTTGTGAGTGTATAGGTGGTTACCCTGTAGAGAGGACACGGTAATCTGGTTCTGCATTCTCATTGGTTGGCGTGACTGGCGGAAGAGTGCATTGATTGGCAGCTATCTCTTGAGTCGTACTGATGTAAAGGATGTATCTTGGTATGATGTTGATCATTGGATGAGTGTTTGATGTGAAGTGCTTCAGCTATGTCCAATCTCCTGTAGTTGCTGAATACGTGAATGATTGTCTAAGAATATTGAAATGATAAGCCAGATTTCACCCACTTTCCTGCTGAAAATATTGGGGTGAGGGGGGGGGGGAGGAAGCACTCCTACACACCCATGCCTTCCCTCGTCCTTCCGGAAGTGACCAACCACTTGGTCTGGACGATAGAGCGACGGTCTCGCTTCATCCAGGTCGGCGTTCAATCCCCGACCGTCCAAATGATTGGGTACCATTCCTTTTCCCCCCTTCCAATTTCCAAATCCTTATCCTGACCCCTTCCAAGGTCCATATAGTCGTAATGGCTTGGTGCTTTTTTCTGATAATTCCATCGATTCTTCCCAACCTCCCTCCATTCTCCTTCCCTCCCTCCTTCCCTCCCTTCTCTCCTCCTTCCCTCCCTTCCCGGCGCTCCTCTATCACCGTCTCTTTCCTCTTCCCCTTCTCTCAGAAAAGCCATATGGCAGAGACTTCCTGATCACTCGCATGGCTGGTTAGGAGAGCCTAATGATACTTCTGCCCCCTCCCCCCCCAAACAACCCCCCCCCCCACACACAGGCCCTTCACCAGAGATAGAGAAGGTGACAACAGGGGGGGGGGAGAGAGAGACACAGACAGACAGAGACACAGACAGAGATTCTGTGAGAAGAATAAGGTTGAGGAGGAGAGTTGAGATTTGGAAAAAGGTAAACCTACCAATTCTAACGAAACTACTTATTTTTTCTTTGAAGGAAGATTGTTCATACATGTCGGGGGGGGGGGGGGAAGTTCCACACTCGGGTCAGGACGATGAACAACCGCGGTTACCGCTCTGTTCGCGCTGTTCAGTGATGACTGACTGGGTGAGAACCCGTAGTGGCTACTGCAACCAGTGGTGTGTAGAACTGGCGGGGGTGGAGTGAGGGGTCCTTAGAGTGGGGATGGTGCCAGGTGAACTGGGTGCCAGGTGAACTGGGTGCCAGGTGAACTGGGTGCCAGGTGGACTGGGTGCCAGGTGGACTGGGTGCCAGGTGGACTGGGTGCCAGGTGAACTGGGTGCCAGGTGAACTGGGTGCCAGGTGTACTGGGTGCCAGGTGAACTGGGTGCCAGGTGTACTGGGTGCCAGGTGTACTGGGTGCCAGGTGAACTGGGTGCCAGGTGAACTGGGTGCCAGGTGAACTCGGTGCCAGGTGGACTGGGTGCCAGGTGAACTGGGTGCAGGCGCTGCGGTCCGTGCTCAACCTAGTTAAGTTCGAGTGTGTAAGCTTTTGTGGATTTCAGAGAGGATTTAGGTACACGGAGAGGGGATTTTTAGGGGGGTTTAAGGATAGGAGAGATAGGGTGAGGGTATTTTCCCAGAGCTGGGGTTGGGGGACTACAAGTTCATGGAATGGAAAATATTTTGTCATGTAGTGGGAACGAAGCCAGTACTGGGTTTGTACTAGTTGTACTCGCACAGTTGTGAGTCCAACCACTTGGGCTGGACGGTAGAGCGGCGGTCTCGCTTCATGCAGGTCGGCGTTCAGTCCTCGACCGTCCAAGTGGTTGGGCACCATTCCTGCCTCCTTTTCCATCCCACATCCTTATCCTGATCGCTTCCCAGTGCTATATAGTCGTAATGACTTGGAGCTTTCCCCCTATAATTCCCTCCCTCACAGTTATGCTTGCAACACGCGAATAACTCGTGTTGGTGGCCTGACGGCTGAATGCACAGAGCTCGGGGTTTGTAGTCCTAAGGGGTCCGGGGATCGATCCCCGGCGGAGGCAGAAACAAATGGGCAGAGTTTCTTTCACCTCAATGCCCCTGTTCACCTAGAAGTAAATTGGTACTTGGGAGTTAGACAGCTGCTACGGGCTGCTTTCTGGGGATGTGTGCATGAAAATTAGGATTAAGGACTTGCCCGAAACGCTATGCGTGCTAGTGGCTGTACAAGAATGTAAGAACTCTTCTATATATAAATAAATACAAAATAAATACAAGTATTAGAAGAAAAAATAAAGACGCATAACCAGTTCAGAAAATAAATTCAGAAACCTTAAAATCATTGAAAGATGGTTTAGATCAGCTTTTGAAATGAACAACAGACTAGTAGAGAAAGCTTCAAGCCGTCATATATATTATTCTATACCTAGATAATTGTACTACAATCATCACCATATCAGCTGGATAGTTTTGAAATTGCCAAATCTTATATATATATATATATATATATATATATATATATATATATTATATTATATATATATATATATATATATATATACTGAATTGTATATAATACATCCACTTGCATTGCACGCAATACATCCAGTTGTATTGTGCTCGTATTCAACAAACATGCAATGAGACGTTTACCATACTGACGGCGTTAATAAATCCTTGGCTGAGAATCTGTTTAATACAATTTTAATCATATATAAGTATTATGTAAAGTTACGGTTGAGTATCTGCAAGAAACATGGCGCCAATGGGATGAGAATTGGCAGATAAATAAATATATATCAAAAGAAGGCGCCAAGCCTGGGGAGACATTCTTGTATCGTAAGATAGTGCTGATAACATGCCGTCAGTTTGGCGACAACCTGCCGTCAGCCTGCTAGGGGACTTGATGGCAGAACCTTCTCTGTTTTCTCCTTCACCTTCCCATTTCCCCTCGTTCCTACCTCTCTCACTGTCTTCCCTTCCCCTGGAGGGGCTACAGGTCGAGCACTACGATCATTGGATAACCAAGATGACCATTTTTTTTGTCTGCTCGTCATTTGCCCCTGTGTCGCCTGGTTCGTCCCTGGTGCACCGTCCCTCCCTGTACCCGTCCCTGTCCCTATCCCTGTCCCTACTTGCCCCTCCCTATCCCTGCCTGTCAACCGGATTCGCAAAATACAGCGACTCGAGTTAAGGAGCCCGTCCAAATGGGAACGCGTTACTGAGAAACGTCTTCACAAGTCTGGTGTAGTGCTACGTCTACAAGCCCAGGCGTCGTGGTGACCAGGGAGCGAGGGAGGGACAAATACGTCGTCCCTTCTTGCGCTAGCCAGAGGCGGGAGTCTTATCCCGGGGGTCGTTATAGGACCACAAGTTTGCATAAAAAGACTATCTTCCTCGTCCCGGTAAATGTAATCTGCGATAATGAAATTGGCGGCAAAAACAAATGAACATCAATCAGGGTTCTCATCATTACCAGCGGGGAAACAAATGAATGGAGGTGGGGGGGGGTCAGGGGGGGGGTGGGGGGGATGGAAGGATGGGAAAAGCTGGAACGGGGGGATGGGAGGGGGGGAGGATGGTGGATGGAAGTAGAGTGGTAGATTGGCGACGGTAAATTGGTTGGTGGAGTGGTGACGGGGATGCGTAAGGGGGGGGGGGAGATAGGGAAGGGAACTATCAGGGGGAAAGCGCCAAGTCATTACGACTATATAGCACTGGGAAGGGGGTCAGGATAAGGATTTGGGATGGGACGGGGGGAGGGAAGGAATCGTGCCCAACCACTTGGATGATCGGGGATTGAACGCCGACCTGCATGAAGCGGGGGTGCTACGAGCATTTGTTTCTACTCCATCAACTCTTTCACCTTCTCCTCCACTTCCACCATCATCATCTACTCTCAAGTCCTCTTGTTCTAGTTGATCTCTTCTTTATGGAGGGAGATTAATAAAGAGATCTCTCTTTTTATCTCTGTGCTACCTTACCTTGAGGATACCTTGAGGTGCTTCCGGGGCTTATCGTCCCCGCGGCCCGGTCATCGACCAGGCCTCCTAGTTGCTGGACTGATCAACCAGGCTGTTGGACGCGGCTGCTCGCAGCCTGACGTATGAGTCACAGCCTGGTTGATCAGGTATCCTTTGGAGGTGCTTATCCAGTTCTCTCTTGAACACCGTGAGGGGTTTGCCAGTTATGTCCCTTATGTGTAGTGGAAGCGTGTTGAACAGCGTGCTTGTGTACCTTTTTTATTATTATTCTCCTCGGGATCTTGTATGTAGTAATCATGTACCCCCTCTCTGTTCCATCGTTCTCCTAGGGTGGTGAGGCGGTGTTCCATAGACCTGTCTCCGTAGCAGGGGGTTCCTCGTAATTCAGACAAAAGTGAGTATCTACGGGCTCACCATAGCCCGTGCTACTTGGAACATTTTGTTCCAGGTAGCGAATCTTTAACAGCAACAACAACAACAACAACAGACAAAAGTGTTGTTGCAAACCTCTGTACGATTGCAAGTGTGGTTTGTGTTTAATGAGGTGGGGGGTGATTAGGAAGGTGGTGGTTTTGATTGGTTAGTTGACGGGGTGAGTTTAGATAGACTACATGGTTCGTTAGTAGCGGCTCGTTAGTTGAGTTGAGGAGGTTAATGTGGATGGTTAGCTGAGGTATATGGGGAGGGGCGGTGATTGTGGATTGAAAGGGGGGATATAGGTTGTTAATTTGGCGACTGGTGGATGGGTTGATTACAAGGATAGCATGTCTTTTGGTTATGGTTTGTATGTACTCATCTATTTGTGCTTGCGGGGGTTGAGCTCTGGCTCTTTGGTCCCGCTAAAGCTATGTTTGGGTGTGGCTGTAGGTGTACAAGGGGAGTGGATTAGACGCAGGTGGGTGGGGACGAGTGTTGGCCACGTGCCTTATCCCTGATGATGCTATATAGTCGTAATGACTTAGTGCTTTACCCCCCTGATAGTTCCCTTCCCTTATCCCTGATGAAACATACGTGGGGGGAGGGGGGACCAGGGCACTGTAATGGGATACAATCACCAAGTGATTGGTGATTGTAATCTCCAGGTACGCACCATCTCTACCTGGAGTCTTCTCGCACAATGCTACCCAAAATGGCCATCAAATCTTCACGATTCTGCATAAATTTCTTAAACTAGCTTAAGAAATTTAAGCAGGGGGCAGAAATTAGCAGAAATTAGGTAAAAATTTAAACCCATCTAGGGACTTGTGGTTACCTCAGGCGGCTACAAGGAAAAGGCCCGAATCGTCCCCTAAAAAAGTGCCAAAAAAGTCCTATTCTTTGTCCTGCATTTCCCACCAGAACACCTTTGTTTACTTTATTAATTAGTCCAAGACACTTTTAGCTTTTGTTCAGCTTGCTGTTGTGTACATATGGAGAGTCTTGCAACAGTATTGGGATCAGGTGCTTTATGTAGCATCATCATCTGCATGCGGGGGATGAATCTGCAGTAAGGTAGACTTGATCCTTCAGCATGCTGGACTTACGGATGCTGCACGCTGGACTTTCTGTACTAACCCGTCCTCTCGCATAGTACATCGTATTTTGACGTATAAATCCCTTAAGGCCAATAACTGATATACTAAAAAAATCATCTCGCAAAATTGACGTGATGTCCCGTTTTCTATTCCTGGATTCATCATTAGGTTAGGTTCGGGCAATTTAGTACGTCACTTTAGTGGCGTTGTGAACGCTGGAAAGGACTGGTGGGCATCCCAGCATGCCTGTGGGATGCTGGGATATGCTTTAAGTAGTCAGATCGCAGCCGAAAGGTCCCGGGTTCGACTTCTAAGACATGACAGAAGCATTTGGGCAACGTTGCTTTTCTCCTTTCGCCTCTACTCACCTAGGAGTAGATAAGATTTTAGAGGAATTAGGCAAGTTGTGGGGGTTGCCTTCTGGGTAAAGCTCATCCATTGTTGACCTACTGGTGGGGGAGGGGGGGGGACATCGATAAGCAGGCTTCCTGCTATGGGAAAACCTATAAGGTGATCAATATCTTGTTGGATTAAATAAATAAATAATAAATAAATATGTTTATTCAGGAAAGGTACATACATAGAGAGATTTTACCTAAGTGGATCGATTTATAGGTAGAGCTAGTACATACAATGCCTAAAGCCACTATTACGCAATGCGTTTCGGGCAAAAATTGTAGTGATGTTGTGATGTTAATCATTACATTAATGAGGAATAAGACTGGTGATCAGCTGAGGCATGTGTTCTTTAGTGATGTTATTTTGCGTGTGGGTGTTGCTGGGGCTGCGTTGTTCTTGTTCCACCTCGACACACCACCACCACAGCACACCTTCCCCTCCTGCCCACCTCCCCCCTGCCCACCTCCCCCCCTGCCCACCTCCCCCCTGCCCACCTTCCCTTGCCCACCTTCCCCTGCCCACCTTCCCCTGCCATCCTGGGGGCCCACGGTGGCAGTGGAGTGCAAGGGACCATCTTCACTCCTTTATGACTCTATGAAAATCGCCAACGTGGCAGAGATGGTGTAAAAAAAGGATTCAAGCCCCCATTCTGGAGGATTGAATACTTTTTCTTCGCTTTACTGTCGTGTGATATATTTTTAATTGATACATTTAGGTACATGTGCATTTGTGCAGCTGCCCTAGACTATATGAAGGGGAGTACAGTGTGTCAAAAAGATAGCTACGTGATGCTAACAATCCCCATCACACAGGATGGTTAGTCATACAGAGGCATGTGATAAATAGTCTGCACTGACAGACTCTGGGTTCGTTATGAGGATATCTTCAAGAACACGAGTGAATAAAGTAATTAAAGCTCCAGGTATCTCATGCCAACTGGTCTGAAAGGTCTAATAACTGGGCATTCGGTGATGTAGTGTGGGAGATCATGCCCCAGTTCCTGCTCACAGAGTTTGCACCTGTCACCTATGAACCCATCCCTGCCCTTGTGTGGCAGTGCACAGTAGAAACTTGTTTTCACATATCCATATTAAAACATTGATTGTAACCATGATATATATGTGCTTCAGCCTACAGTTTAGACCTATTGTCTTGTGTATGACCCTCTGTCTGCGTGACAGTGAATACTAGCATTATCCTCACTTTAATCAGACTATCAAAATCCTCAGATTAGGCAAAATTGTAATTAATTTGTCAATAAAGATGTTAATAATAATATGGANCTCTCTCTCCATTTTACCCCTCTCATTCTCCCTCTCCCTATTCCTCTTCACAATCTGCTCCCTCCCACGTTTCAAGCCTACAGTTTAGACCTATTGTCTTATGTATGACCCTCTGTCCTGCGTGACAGTGAATACTAGCATTATTCTCACCGTAATCAGACTATCAAAATCCTCAGATTAGGCAAAATTGTAATTAATTTTGTCAATAAAGATGTTAATAATAATAATAATCCCTCCCACCCTCCCTCTTTTCCGTCAGTGATACTCCTGTTATATCTACCTTAACCCATCCTCTTCCTGACTTCCTAACTCTACCCACCCCTTCCACCCCTCCCTTGGCGTCTTCGTTTAATAATTACCATGATTTTCCCTCCGCTATTTCCCCCCTACCCCACACATCTTCCCCCTCCTCCCCCCCCCACCTCTCCCCCCTCCCATCACACCTCTCCCCCCTCCCATCACACTCTCCCCCCTCCCCTCACACATCTCCCCCCTCCCTCACACATCTCCCCCCTCCCCTCACACATCTCCCCCCTCCCCTCACACCTCTCCCCCCTCCCCCCCCACCTCTCCCCCCTCCCCTCACACCTCTCCCCCCTCCCCTCACACATCTCCCCCCTCCCCTCACACCTCTCCCCCCCTCCCCTCACACCTCTCCCCCCTCCCCTCACACCTCTCCCCCCTCCCCTCACACATCTCCCCCTCCCCTCACACCTCTCCCCCCCTCCCCTCACACCTCTCCCCCCTCCCCTCCACCACACCTCTCCCCCCTCACCCATCCTGCAGGTACACGAATAACCTGATTAATCAATCACATTCTTGATGTTAATTCCTTGGATGCCTGTAGAGGAATTAGCCAAGTTCAGCACGACCCGTCGACTCCATTTTGCCTGGAGTTCGATACATAGTGGGGCTCTCTGTGGCACACGCTGTGGCTTAAACTGTGTCTTATGCTGTGTTTATGCACAGTTAACTGGTTAGGATGTCGTCGCCCGAGCCTGCCCCGTGTGTGGTGAATTGGGTCGTCATATCTCAAACGATGTGTGTCAGTGGGGATGGTGGTTGAACTTGGGGTATTTGAGATGTGTGTGTGTGTGTGTGTGTGTGTGTGTGTGTGTGTGTGTGTGTGTGTGTGTGTGTGTGAAGGGCTGGTGGTACTGGAGTGTGTGAAAGTGCTTTAATGTTTCCACATGACGAGTCATTCACATTCACTGCCCACACATTCTTGCCCTCACTAATACATTCATGTCTTGGTGTGTTGTGACGCACATTCACCAATATAAACACACATTTTTGTCACGCACAAATAATCTCTTGAAAACCAGAAACACGGACCAAAACATCGCCGACGCTGTCACACACATTGCCAACATTCCTGTTACATAAACATGCATCTTATTGGTTGAAACATGCGCCCTTGCGCCCGCCCACACCCACCCACCCAAACACCACACACCCAAACACCACCACACACACACACACACACACACACCACACACACACACACACACACACACACCACACACACACCCACACACACACCACACACACCCACACCCACCACACACACACACACACACACACACACACACACACACACACACACACAACACACACACCACACACACACACCACATCAGGAATCTGTACACCAGTTGATTGACAGTTGAGAGGCGGGACCAAAGAGCCAAAGCTCAACCCCCGCAAGCACAATTAGGTGAGTACAATTAGGTGAGTATACACACACACACACACACACACACACACACACACACACACACACACACACACACACACACACACACACACACACACTGCACCTCCTAGAAATATGTTTCTTATCAAGAGAGTTTGCAACATTCAAGACATAGATTATCCGCATCTCTGGGAGTGGAAAAGAGGCATTAAAAAAATACACAAAAGTTTTCGACAGAATGTCTCAGAGCCGAGCAGGCGGCGGCTCCCAGATCAGACGACGAACGGGCTGCGTCCAAAGCGTTAAGTACATTTAGTTTTGATTGACAGTGAGATTCAGCTCCCGGCCCCGTCTCACCATCCTTTCCATCGTCCAAGCCTCTGGGCCCCCGTCTCGTCCCATCCACAGGAATATAGTGTCAGAATGGGATTAGAAAACTGTTCAAGCAACTTGTTTTAGTAGTCTTCCAGTTCTCCAGTAGTCTAGATGATACAATGCCGGCTTGGGACGATAGATTATACAATACCAGCGTGGGACGATAGATTATACAGTACCAGCGTGGGACGATAGATTATACAATACCAGCGTGGGACGATAGATTATACAATACCAGCGTGGGACGATAGATTATACAATACCAGCGTGGGACGATAGATTATACAATACCAGCGTGGGACGATAGATTATACAGTACCAGCGTGGGACGATAGATTATACAATACCAGCGTGGGACGATAGATTATACAATACCAGCGTGGGACGATAGATTATACAGTACCAGCGTGGGACGATAGATTATACAATACCAGCGTGGGACGATAGATTATACAATACCAGCGTGGGACGATAGATTATACAATACCAGCGTGGGACGATAGATTATACAGTACCAGCGTGGGACGATAGATTATACAGTACCAGCGTGGGACGATAGATTATACAGTACCAGCGTGGGACGATAGATTATACAATACCAGCGTGGGACGATAGATTATACAATACCAGCGTGGGACGATAGATTATACAGTACCAGCGTGGGACGATAGATTATACAATACCAGCGTGGGACGATAGATTATACAATACCAGCGTGGGACGATAGATTATACAGTACCAGCGTGGGACGATAGATTGTACAGTGCCAGCGTGGGACGATAGATTATACAATACCAGCTTGGGACGATAGATTATACAGTACCAGCGTGGGACGATAGATTATAAAGTACCAACAATTTGAGTATTTTTTTGGCAGTGGCACTCAGTGGCACTCAGTGGCGCCAGCTAACATCAGTCGCCAGAATTTACAGGACGTCAAGACTGATTATAATCATCGTGCCATATTCCTTTTCATCAGTTATTAACACTGATTATAAATAAATAAATAATGAATACTGATGATGCCACCGCTAGATGTTGACTATTTCTACTTCCTCGAACATGCTCGCAGCGTGGCAATGGGAGCTGCTTCGTATGAGTCAACAGGAGCTGCTTCGTATGGGCCAATAGGAGCTGCTTCGTATGGGCCAATAGCAGCTGCTTCGTATGGGCCAATAGCAGCTGCTTCGTATGGGCCAATAGCAGCTGCTTCGTATGGGCCAATAGGAGCTGCTTCGTATGGGCCAATAGCAGCTGCTTCGTATGGGCCAGCAGCTGCTTCGTATGGGCCAATAGGAGCTGCTTCGTATGGGCCAATAGCAGCTGCTTCGTATGGGCCAATAGCAGCTGCTTCGTATGGGCCAATAGGAGCTGCTTCGTATGAGTCAACAGGAGCTGCTTCGTATGGGCCAATAGGAGCTGCCTCGTATGGGCCAATAGGAGCTGCCTCGTATGGGCCAATAGGAGCTGCTTCGTATGGGCCAATAGCAGCTGCCTCGTATGGGCCAATAGGAGCTGCCTCGTATGGGTCAATAGGAGCTGCCTCGTATGGGCCAATAGGAGCTGCCTCGTATGGGCCAATAGGAGCTGCCTCGTATGGGCCAATAGGAGCTGCCTCGTATGGGCCAATAGCAGCTGCTTCGTATGGGTCAATAGGAGCTGCCTCGTATGGGCCAATAGGAACTGCTGCGAATGGACAATTTAAATATCTTATATTCTTATTCCATTTATATTTTATTTTGATTTCGTTAAGATCTTTTAGTGTAAAATTTGTACTCGAAAATTTCTTCAACCAGAGTGGACTAAGCTCTTAAGCTCTTTATCCCGTGGCAGATGCATTGAGGTGTGGAGCAGCTGGCTGATAGCGCTCACTTGAGCACAGTTTAAGGGAGCTGGGAAAATACCAAGTGTGGGAATTGTTCCTTTTAGGAGATGCTAATTTGTTTTTTTTTAAGTTTCAGGAGATGTTCTCGCAGCATCCAAGCATGTTTCGTCAGGGTGAATTCATTTAGCATCTCCTGCTCCTTGTTCTGTTGAGGTGGTTGTGTCACACACCTGAGATAATGTTGTTCAAGTTGTGATTTACTCGGTCGAATTGAGTTTATTAACAGCCACATACTTGCTAGTGCATACGGCAATCGAAATTACGTGTACCAGCAATTCTAGTGCTCGCTTGCGCCTGCATACTTGAAGTATTAGCCCCCCCTACGGCCGGGATTGTTCCCGTAGAAACATTTGTAGCTTATCACAGCTAACCCGTCCGACCTAATAGCACGTCGCATTGTGACGTATACTCTACCTAAGGCCAAAAAATTGCCGTGCTAGAAAAAATGAAGCGGCTCGTGAAATTGACATACTGTGTTGTTTTCTGTTTTGGGGTCCTCTGGTAGGTTAGGACAAGGGTACTTTAGTACGACAGTTTCTTGACGTTGAGGAGTCTTAGGAGGACGGACTGTGTCACTGCCTGGGCATTGATTTAGGAACTAGCGTGATGGAAACAGGTGCTGTAGAAAGACAGCAATTCATTTCGTAACAAATTTGAAAACAATGGAAAATAATTACCAACAAATATAAGTTTCAAATAATACAGAATGCCAGAAGAAACCATGTGGTCGTTATTCTTGACAACTGCCATCCAATATAAGAACATAAGAACAAAGGCAACTGCAGAAGGCCTATTGGCCCATACGAGGCAGCTCCTATTTATAACCACCCAATCCCACTCATATACATGTCCAACCCATGCTTGAAACAATCGAGGGACCCCACCTCCACCACGTTACGCGGTAATTGGTTCCACAAATCAACAACCCTGTTACCGAACCAGTATTTACCCAAGTCTTTCCTAAACCTTTACTAATATACGAATGTTGGCAGAACTCTAGGACTCAATTAGTGCATGAATCAAATTTCTCGTAAAGAACAGTATAAACAAAGCAAAAACAGCCTTAAGAAAACTGAGACGATTCATTAACCTTAGTAAGAATATTCAACTACGCTTATTCAAGGTTCTAATAATCCAGTGGCATCTCCAGTACTCTGTAGTACCCTCCAGTACCCTGCAGTACCCTCCAGTACCCTCAAGTACCACTACACACCTTATAGAAAACTAACATGCAAAAACTACAAGCAGTGCAAAATAAGTCACTAAGGAGAGCAGCAAAACACCGTCCACCATATGATCAGACAATCCAGGAGCTCCATGAACTCCTGAACATACAGCCACTAAACATCAGACTGCAGCACCAAGCCATCAGGGTGTGGAACACCATCGAAATGTTAGAGGACCCAATGTTAGAAAGATTGCTCCAAGATGAGACGCCCCGCTCCCACAGCTGGTGGCCCAAGATGAGACGCCCCTCTCCCACAGCTGGTGGCCCAAGATCAGACGCCCCTCTCCCACAGCTGGTGGCTCAAGGTGAGACACCCTGCTCCCACAGCTGGTGGCTCAAGATCAGACGCCCTGCTCCTACAGCTGGTGGCCCAAGATGAGACGCCCTGCTCCTACAGCTGGTGGCCCAAGATGAGACCCCCACTCCCACAGCTGGTGGCCCAAGATGAGACCCCCCACTCCCACAGCTGGTGGCTCGAGAGCTTGGATCTACTCGATGGAAACCAAGCCCCGCGATACATAATCCCATCTGAAATACAGACCAGAACCCTCCTTCCAAAGGCACTTCAAATATACCGTCAAAACATGTACACAAGCATCTTGGTGTCTATATATGAATGCTACACAGTATCCTCGTCTATAGTCATCATATATGTTGAAATACATGCGAAGAACCTTATATAAATCCTAGCAGATCCCTGACAAGAGAGAGCAAGCTTAGCTTAGCTACCACACACACACACACACACACACACACACACACACACACACACACACACACACACACACACACACACACACACACACACACCGTGCCAGCAAGGCGGACAGCCCGCCTGCTATCATAACTCATAACTATATTTCTCCATTTGTAAACTTATTCCTTTACTTGTACCTCTCCATCTTTACTCCTCACCCCCCCCCCCACACAAAAAGTAACAGGACACACACACAGACCAACACAGACATCCACAGCACTTATTAACCTCACCACCACTCCACGAAATGTGCATCAATCATATACCTTTCTCGCCCCGAGCCCAACTCGACCTGACAACAGCAAACCCATCCCGGTTAAACGAATGGGATACGAACTACGATAATCAGGGATATGTGCATGTCTAAACTCCATTCCATGGATACGGGCAATAGTTTATGACGGAATCCTTCCAGGTCCTCTTTGTGTCGATACAGACTAGGCATTTGGAGCCAGGCCGTGGGGGCGGCATCATGACAGCCGTGTGGACATCAGAACAGCCATGGGGCATCTCCAGCCACAGCAAAGACTAGTACACACACACCACACACAACACACACACACACACACACACACACACCACACACACAACACCACACACACCACACACACACACAGTCTTACGGGTAGTTACACTTATTACAAGACAAATGAGATTCGAGAACCATTAATCATGTCAGCGGATCAAAGCCTATCTGTGAGGCAGGTCGGACGACCCAATCTAAAGTGGAGGAGGAGGAAATTTGTCTTCTCTTGCCCTGTTTTATGTCTTTGATTTTTCTGTTTATTGACTGTCAATAATTTACGTTTTGTTGGCATTCAGTGACCACCGTATTGACAGTAATGAAACCAGAATATTAGTGAACAACAAGGTTTTGAAATGTCGAGCGGGATAGCTTGGATTGTTTGACTCTTGTTCCCAGAGGCAGATTGATCTGATTGTTTGTAACCAAACTCTAGAGTGGGGGATGATTGTTTTTGCAAGGGGGGGAAGCAGCTGGGCCAGATTCAGGAAGCTGTTACGCAAGCACTTATGATCCTGTACATCTTTTCTCTATCTTTCGCGGCTTTGTTTACAATTATTCAACAGTTAATGAGCTACGAAGCACCAGGAGGATGTTTATAACAATGACAACAGTTGATTTGGCAAGTTTTCATGCTTGTAAACTGTTTAATAAATGTAACCAAAATCGTCAAAGATTGAGGAAGATGTACACGTTCGTAAGTACTTGCGTAACATGCTTTGTGAATCTGGCCCCCCCCCCCTGGTCAAGCGGCCTCGACCCATTGTACAATATTTTATCACCTTGTCACCCCACATGAACCTGTACCTCCGCACCCCCCCCTCATGAACTAAAGCATCCTGGTACCAGGATTATTGTACACAATGGAATTACAATAACGTGATATAATTTACACGATATGTTTCCATGGAGCTGGACGAGGATCGAACGTGGGTCTTGGGTAACCCCCCCAGAAGCGCGCCTGAGCCCCAATGAACCATGAAATGTTCAAGATTAAAGCACCAGGGGTCCGCCCATATGCACTAGGAGTCAGACAAGCCAAGATTTACACACACCCCGCAAGCTCTCTGGTGTAGGTGTTGGAGTTCCACCCTTCAATTACACAGTGAAATGACAATTTGTGATTATGTCGTAACTATATCACGTTACTGTGATCTTAAAGGAAAAAAAAAAGAATATCAACAAAAGGGGTGATACGTAAAACAAAAAAATGGTAACTGACTATAGGCAAACATGAATTCTTCACACCGGACACAACCATCTGTGTTTATAAGAGATACATGTTAACATGAGTTTGGACACAGACTTTAAGACGAGTGGAAGAGCCTTCACGAACAGCATTAAGATAACCATCCTGATAAGACTCAAAAAAAGCACGATAGCTGAGAGAGTTTATGACTGAAAACAGACTGAATAAAATAGACTATCTTGCATGGGTCAGTGGACTTTTTGTAATGTTCTTTTCTTCATAAAAGCATAACAATGGTTCTTTTGTGCCAGCCTGTTGCCTGTTCTCCCCCCATGAGGTCGGTCTGGATTAATTTTTATTTATTTTGGCCCTAAAAGTACCCCTGATCAGGATCTCTCAGCTCTGGCGTCAGCTGGGAGCAAGACTCGTCGTTTTGGGGCAATCCGGATGATTTTGGTGTCCTCTGAGAGGAGCTTCTGTCTAGTGACGCCATGGTCCTCTGTCTACGGCTTCGCCCTGACATACACGTTACGGAGATCATTTCCTGGTTAGGGACGCATTGGTACGTTTGAGGATTACCATTAACTGGTTGGTTACCACTTTCCACGGTGTTCTCATTGGAATCTCGGCTTTAGAGACTGGGCGAAGGTGAACTCTGAGACCAAAATCCTTTCTCGGTCTCAGAAAACGTGGTAGTTGTTAATTTTTATTGTTTTGTCTGCCTATTCTCTCTCTCCTACTACACCCTTCTTCGAGCTCTCCCACCTTCCTTCACCACACCCTCTTATTCTTTCCCTCCCTCCCTCCGACCCTATGTTCATTTCTTTCTCCTCCGCTTCTTCCTCTCTCTCCTGACAATCTCTCTCTCATTGTCATATCGCCCCCCCCACTCTCATCTCTCTCTCTCCTCTGCCACTTCTCTCTCACTCCGACTTCTCTCCTCCTTCTTCCCTCTCTCTTTTTTTCGTTCTCTCCTCTCTCTTCTCCCTCTTCCTCTTTTCCCTCCCTCTCTTATTTTTTTTCTCTTTTCTCGTCTCTTCTCTTCTTTTCCTTTTTATTTTTTTTCCTATAAACTACGTATGTTAAATGCACAAACTCAGTATTCTGCACAAGAAAGGCTCAGTAGTCTACATGAGAGAGGCACAGTAAGCCCTACATGAGAGAGGGCAACAGTAGAGCCCTACAGAGAAGGGCACAGTAAGCCCTACATGAGAGAGGGCACAATAAGCCCTACATGAGAGGGGGCACAGTAAGCCCTACATGAGAGAGGGGCACAAGTAAGCCCTACATGAGAGAGGGGCACAATAAGCCCTACATGAGAGAGGGCACAGTAAGCCACTACATGAGAGAGGGCACAGTAAGCCCTACATGAGAGGGGGCACAGTAAGCCACTACATGAGAGAGGGCACAGTAAGCACTACATGAGAGAGGGCACAGTAAGCACTACAGAGAGAGGGCACAGTAAGCCACTACATGAGAGAGGGCACAGTAAGCACTACATGAGAGAGGGCACAGTAAGCCCTACACGAGACAGAACAACTAATACAAATACGATAGAGGAAGAATATAAGTTGTTAGGCAATAGAAATTACTTGTAAGATTAACGCTCGCACGAAAGCATGCAACTTATAATAGAAAGCAATAACAGGCGAAATTAGCGTCTGGAAAATATGAGGATCAAAATATAACACCTACGGGCCATTTTTTCATTAAACGTTTGGAGAGCAAGAATACAAAATTGGAGCTGGTGGTCAAGACTCCGATGGAAATGGAACGTACCACACACTAATGTCTCAGAACAGATTTGCATG
>WNGS01111181.1:18281580-18306925 GCA_020271785.1 Procambarus virginalis | reverse complement strand
CACAACACACACACACACACACACACACACACACACAACACACACACACACACACACACACACACGTGTGCGTGTGTTCGCTGGAAGACAGTCTTCGCTGGAAGACAGTCTTCGCTGGAAGACAGTCTTCGCTGGAAGACAGTCTTCGCTGGAAGACAGTCTTCGCTGGAAGACAGTCTTCGCTGGAAGACAGTCTTCGCTGGAAGACAGTCTTCGCTGGAAGACAGTCTTCGCTGGAAGACAGTCTTCGCTGGAAGACAGTCTTCGCTGGAAGACAGAAGAGTTAGGGGGGACATGATCACCACATTGAAGATTCTGAAGGGAATTGATAGGGTAGATAAAGACAGGCTATTTAACACAAGGGGCACACGCACTAGGGGACACAGGTGAAAACTGAGTGCCCAAATGAGCCACAGAGATATTAGAAAGAACTTTTTAGTGTCAGAGTGGTTGACAAATGGAATGCATTAGGAAGTAATGTGGTGGAGGCTGACTCCATACACAGTTTCAAGTGTAGATATGATAGAGCCCAATAGGCTCAGGAACCTGTACACCTGTTGATTGACGGTTGAGAGGCGGGACCAAAGAGCCAGAGCTCAACCCCCGCAAACACAACTAGGTGAGTACGCACCCCCCCCAAACACACACACACACACACACACACACACACACACACACACACACACACACACACACACACACACACGAGTATGTCAGTGTGAGAAGAGCAGCTGAGAAAAGGTATGAAAATGATATAGCTAATAAAGCCAAGACTGAACCAAAGCTACTACACAGTCACATCAGGAGGAAGACAACAGTGAAGGAACAGGTGATTAAACTTAGGGTGGGCGAGGACAGGTACACAGAGAATGACAAAGAGGTGTGTGAAGAACTCAACAAAAGGTTCCAGGAGGTCTTTACAATAGAACAGGGAGATATCACGGCGCTGGGAGAGGTGGCAGCAAACCAGGTGACCTTGGATAGGTTCGAAATTACAAGAGATGAGGTCAAAAAGCACCTATTGGAGCTGGATGTGAGAAAAGCTGTTGGGCCGGATGGAATCTCGCCATGGGTATTGAAAGAGTGTGCAGGAGCACTTTGCTTACCACTCTCCATAGTGTATAGTAAGTCACTGGAAACGGGGGACCTACCAGAAATATGGAAGACTGCTAATGTAGTACCAATATACAAAAAGGGTGACAGACAAGAGGCACTGAACTACAGGCCAGTGTCCTTAACTTGTATACCATGCAAGGTGATGGAGAAGATTGTGAGAAAAAACCTAGTAACACATCTGGAGAGAAGAGACTTCGTGACAACCCATCAACATGGGTTCAGGGAGGGTAATCTTGCCTTACAGGCTTGATAGAATTCTACGATCAGGTGACAAGAATTAAGCAAGAAAGAGAAGGGTGGGCGGACTGCATTTTTTTGGACTGTCGGAAAGCCTTTGACACAGTACCCCATAAAAGGTTGATGCATAAGCTGGAGAAACAGGCAGGAGTAACAGGTAGGGCGCTCCAGTGGATAAGGGAGTACCTAAGCAATAGGAAGCAGAGAGTTACAGTGAGGGGTGAGACCTCAGACTGGCGTGAAGTCACCAGTGGAGTCCCACAGGGCTCTGTACTTGGACCTATCCTGTTTCTGATATACGTAAATGATCTCCCAGAGGGTATAGACTCATTCCTCTCAATGTTTGCTGACGACGCCAAAATTATGAGAAGGATTAAGACAGAGGAGGACAGCTTGAGACTTCAAGAAGACCTGGACAAGCTGCAGGAATGGTCGAACAAATGGCTGTTAGAGTTTAACCCAAGCAAATGTAATGTAATGAAGATAGGGGTAGGAAGCAGGAGACCAGATACAAGGTATCATTTGGGAGATGAAATACTTCAAGAGTCAGAGAGAGAGAAAGACCTGGGGGTTGATATCACGCCAGACCTGTCCCCTGAAGCTCATATCAAGAGGATAACATCAGCAGCATATGCCAGGTTGGCTAACATAAGAACGGCCTTTAGAAACTTGTGTAAGGAATCTTTCAGAACATTATATACCACATATGTCAGACCAATCCTGGAGTATGCGGCTCCAGCATGGAGTCCCTATCTAGTCAAGCATAAGACTAAACTGGAAAAGGTTCAAAGGTTTGCCACCAGACTAGTACCCGAGCTGAGAGGTATGAGCTACGAGGAGCGACTGCAGGAATTAAACCTCACTTCGTTGGAAGACAGAAGAGTTAGGGGGGACATGATCACCACATTCAAGATTCTCAGGGGAATCGACAGGGTTGATAAAGACAGGCTGTTTAACACAAGGGGCACACGCACTAGGGGACACAGGTGGAAGCTGAGTGCCCAAATGAGCCACAGAGATATTAGAAAGAACTTTTTTAGTGTCAGAGTGGTTGACAAATGGAATGCATTAGGAAGCGATGTGGTGGAGGCTGACTCCATACACAGTTTCAAGTGTAGATATGATAGAGCCCATTAGGCTCAGGAAACTGTACACCTGTTGATTGACGGTTGAGAGGCGGGACCAAAGAGCCAGAGCTCAACCCCCGCAAGCACAACTAGGTGAGTACAACTAGGTGAGTACACACACAGTTCTGAAGAACTGCCGCGATGAAGAAGGATTTCTACTCCGAGTAAGAGTCTGCTGGGTCTTGCTCCCCACCAATGGTCCGTCACATCCTCCCATGTAACTCCCAGTCTGCTGCTGCTGCCTGCGGACGGTTCCTTCAAGGAGGCGACCAGCTCGACCGGAAGCAGAGACTAGGAATGACCCGGGCGGAATGAGACGGAAGGAAGGCCAGGAAGAGAGTTAATGACCCAGTCATGTCATCACTGTTGTTGATGACTGTGACTCGAGTGTTGAGTGTGAGGGACTGCTAACTGCCTCCCACTTCAAGTCACTGCTTGAACTAGTGCTTTTGCCAACACAGTGAACAGGAGAAACAGGTGCTTCTTCAGAAGCTCAGGATTAATCATTCCAACCAGGTATGATGTTGACACTGTCGGTAGGTGCCGTCACTGTGGCAGGTGCCGTCACTGTGGGCAGGTGCCGTCACTGTGGGCAGGTGCCGTCACTGTGGGCAGGCACCGTCACTGTGGGCAGGTGCCGTCACTGTGGGCAGGTGCCGTCACTGTGGGCAGGTGCCGTCACTGTGGGCAGGCGCCGTCACTGTGGGCAGGCGCCGTCACTGTGGGCAGGTGCCGTCACTGTGGGCAGGTGCCGTCACTGTGGGCAGGTGCCGTCACTGTGGGCAGGTGCCGTCACTGTGGGCAGGTGCCGTCACTGTGGGCAGGTGCCGTCACTGTGGGCAGGTGCCGTCACTGTGGGCAGGTGCCGTCACTGTGGGCAGGTGCCGTCACTGTGGGCAGGCGCCGTCACTGTGGGCAGGTGCCGTCACTGTGGGCAGGTGCCGTCACTGTGGGCAGGCACCGTCACCGTGCAACCGTGCAACTATGCATATATGTTGAGAGAGACATGGTAGCTATTCCAGTCAGCGGTACAGGTGATGAACATGTTACAATTCGAGGTAGCGTCCGAAACGATGACCTCTCCCTGCGTCATGTACACAAAACAAGCCGTGGGTCCTTCCCCATTGCGTCAGGTACACAAGAACCTTGACGCAGTATGACACACCTTCCTGCGTCACGTACAAAGAGCCCTTACCCTTGTCACACAGCGCGGAGCGCTTCCTTACAGCACTGTGTACATCCGGGGTTGTACACGCGTTCCCTCACAGCGTCGTGTACACCCAGGGTTGTACAGGGCAGGTGGTCCACAAGGCCATTAGAGGCATGGGGAGACGGGGGTGGAGACCGACGTACTAACAAAGCTCACCCCCCATGCTAACTACCCAACATGCAGGGCTCTCCCCCCATTCAAGGTTGACGCTGCAAGGCTGCATGGGGTGGGCCGTCCTGCTGTTTGCCGGACCAGCGGGAGACGGAAGGAGGTAAGATGGTAATTGACTACTTGTGAGAGACGGGGTAGGAGTCGCCTAGCCCCTTACTCACCTTGCGACGACTAAGGGGCTCAGCGGCCCCGCGGCCCGGTCCAAGCCCAGACCTCCTCGAGATGGGGGTGAGAGGCAACTGTCATGTTCTGAGAGTAACCAAGATGCGAAATAAGTCACGGAAACACTTGCGAAACCTTTACATCTTTCAACAATCTTGGGGGTCCTTGTTTCACATATATTAAAAGGGTTTATGAGCTTCGCAATTTCACAATCCAAAGGTATTATTTTTATAAACAACAGTGTATAATTGGCCTGTATTAGGCCACGTCTTGGTACCAATTCAGTAGATATTAATGAAATAAATAATTTCCTGTGTGTTGTTGTTGTTTTTAGATTCAGCTACTGGGAACAAAAGCTCCAAGTAGCACGGGCTAAGGTGAGCCCGTAGTGGACTTTCCTGGCACAGGAGCGGTGCTGTATTTGTGGTGATTTCATGTAATGTTGAAGTCGTTATGGGGTCTTTAATGGTTCTCCAGGGGGGGGGGGGGAGGGCTTCACCGCCCTCCTGTCATCAGATAGGCTCCAGCTCTCGCGAAGAGGCGAGGTGGGGTTCTAGACCTGTCTAGGTGTTGAGCCAGAAATACTCCAGGTGGGTGTAAGTTATCAGAGACGTTACTCTTGTGCCTGATGCCACCGTGTGGGTGTGACGCAAGTGTTATCCCTGTTTGACGCAAGGTTGACCTCTCTTGTGACCCCCTGTGACCTCTCTTGTGACCCCCTGTGACCTCTCTTGTGACCCCTCGTGAGACCACTAGTCGACCACCACCATTATCAACAATACGAGTCAACAATGTCGTGTGTGCTCAGTTGCACATTCTGATGTCAAGTAAAAAGATTTCCCAGGATAATCAAGGCCTATATAATCTGATATTTTTGCTCTGTTGTAATATTATTTTCCCATTTCTTTAATAATCTTAATGACAACCACACATTATGTAGTTAATTCTTATGGCAATCTTATATGGTGTAAACCATGTGTTTTGTGATATAGTTAAATAGCAAAATATTTGATTACTTTGTTTTCATTCATAAATGTACAAATATTTATTCTACATGCTGCAGAATACAACGATAATTTTGATACATTGGCATTATTTTTCATATATAACGTCATTGAGGCAACATTCCTAGCAAATCCTAGCGAAGGAACCGCCAAGGGAGTTTCTTGTACAATCCCATGATATAAAATATATATATTTTATATCATGGTATAAATATCATGGTTTTATATCATGATTCTCTCGTGTCTGTGTGTTTTAGTATGTTGCTCGAGGTGAACTTATTATCCCAGCTCCTGTAGAATCTTAGCAACCCCCTTCCCCCCCCCCAGATAGTGACATTGACCAGAGGAAAGTGTTTACTAATAATTATTGTATGGACCCAAAAGACAGACATAACGCCGTAAATCCCCAACCGTTCCAACGCTTGGTTATTGGATTGAATCTCGTCGTCTGATTCAGTTGAGAAAGTGTGTGTAAGGTGTCTGCACATCCTGTATGTTTGAGCACGCACACGTAGAGAAATTTTATAGACCCCCCCAAAAGATATATGCTATCAAATAGGCCAACAGGTAACTGGAACCCACAAGTATAACGGCAGAGCTGTGGTTTAATTTTCAGGACTATTTGGTTTGGTTGCTACACATCGAATTAAAACTTGATTCATAAATGTTTGTGCATTTATAATTGGGAAAAGTTTACATGCAAAGTACAGTTCATTATGCAGGCGATGAGTCAAAATAACGTGGCTAAAGTATGTTGACCAGACCACATACTAGAAGGTGAAGGGACGACGACGTTTCGGTCCGTCCTGGACCATTCTCAAGTCGATTGTGTGCAGTACATTAATTACATGTCACAGTAACTGCACAACACGTAGACATTGTCAATATCATAGTTACAAGTTATATTCCAAACACTTTTTACATATTACAACAGTGGCTGGACTAAACAGGAAATACAGCAATTTGAATCAAACTTAAATTTTAGGCTTAGTGTATTGAGTAACATTTAGCTAACAAATTCAGAGGTGATATATTATGAAGGCAAAGTAAAGGTATAACATTAGAGTGATAAGACATATTTGCACACCATTAGCATTCGATTACTGCAGATCAGCACTCGATCCCCGATGATTCAAATGGTTGGCCACTATTCCATCCCACAATCCTATTCCAGATTCTTCGCCTCGTTTCTTTTCCAGATACTGTACAGTCGTATTGGTTAAGCATTTCCTCTTCATAATTTCCTTATTTTTCATCTAAAGTAGAAATTCAGGCACTTGAATAATAACTTCATTCCTAGCAATAGATACATTCTACAAACACACACACAAACAAAAACAAACACAACCACACATGCTTTGCAAATACGCAAAAAAAATCATTAATTTTTTTATGAAAATTAGCATTTTTTCCAATAGCGTTAATTTGTTTAAATTTCTCGACTCGTGAGTTTATAAGATTAAAAAAAACACACATTAAAGTTTCAGCTTCGGCAATGAACTCCCTCACCACTCCACACCATCGAGCCGGTGTCCGAGCGGACAGCACGCTAGACACGTGATCCTTGTGGTCCCCGGGTTCGATCCAGGGCGCCGGAGAGAAACGATGGGCAGAGTTTCTTTCACCCTATGCCCCTGTTACCTAGCAGTAAATAGATACCTGGAAGTTAGTCAGCTGTCACAGGCTGCTTCCTGGTGTGTGTGTGATGTGAAAAAAATAGTAGTAGTAGTAGAAACAGTTGATTGACAGTTGAGAGGCGGGTCGAAAGAGCAGAACTCAACCCTCGCAAGCACAACTAGGTGAATATATTGGCCGATTTATGCTTCTCTTGTTGATGGGTACTGAACCTATCCTAACCTATCCGAGAGAACACGTACAAAGACGTTTTTCTTTCACTAAACTACCTCAATTTAGGTTGTGGGTGAGGTCATGCTGAGTCATGTGACAACAGGCAGGAAATGGTGGCTTAAAAAGTCTCGCCTTTTGGCAAGCATACGTCATTAAGTCGAGAACTTTCGCAAAACAAATGCAAGTAGTGTTATCTACGCCACACAGCTACGTTTTCTTGGCAAGGGGAGCTAGCTCTACGGCGTGGAATACACTACTGATGCAATTATGAACGTTTTCACGGTAAAAGTAATATACATTACTTGAGGGAAAGGAATCAGTTTATTAACATAATGACAACTCAAGGATCTCAAATACAATTCAAAGATAAATATTTACTGTAAGAGATACATATAGCTTCCTGAAACAGACAATCATGTAGGTTCATGCAGTGGGGGGACAGGTGTTGCTTTCTTCAGGGGGACAGGTGTTGCTTTCTTCAGGGGGACAGGTGTTGTTTTCTTCAGGGGGACAGGTGTTGCTTTCTTCAGGGGGACAGGTGTTGCTTTCTTCAGGGGGACAGGTGTTGCTTTCTTCAGGGGGACAGGTATTCTTTCATTCACGGGGAACGTGTAGTTTCTTGCAAAGGACACTTGTTGCAGCCCCGTGGTCCTACAGTCTTGCAGTTCCATGGTCCTGCCACTCTTCTCTGTGGTCCCGCGGGCCTTGGGCTTGTGGGCATACATGCACATCAATATTTGTGAAAAATATACACCAGTTTGTGTGTGATAGCCATAATATTCTAAACTCGAAGACCCTCAAGATGTGGGACAGGGAGTGAGTAGGTGGTGGGGGGTGGTGACTGTGAGTAGGTGGTGGGGGTGGTGGCGACTGTGAGTAGGTGGTGGGGGTGGTGGCGACTGTGAGTAGGTGGTGGGGGGTGGCGGCGACTGTGAGTAGGTGACAGAAGGGGGGGGGGTGGCGACTGTGAGTAGGTGACAGAGGGGGGTGGCGACTGTGAGTAGGTGGTGGGGTGGTGGCGACTGTGAGTAGGTGACAGAAGGGGGGGGGTGGCGACTGTAAAGGGCGTGAAGGTGATTACCATGAATGACGTACAAAGGGCAGGGATGGGGGGGGGGGGGAGGAGATGACGACTTCATAATTAGTCGAAAACATAAAAAAACAACCTTACCATCATTAGGCTCCTCGGCCCAGTAACACACGCAACAGTTACGGGCCGGTCAAGAACGGAACAGTTGTGCTTCAGCTAATTGAATACAGGAACATGTGGGTTATCTTTCTGCAGACGCTAAGAACAGATCTTATCAGGTTTCATTAGAGTGAAACTCTAATGAAACGATATCATATATATAATGATATCGTCTGGGGGGTCGCATACTGTATGAAAGCTGAATCCGGTTAAAGAATACTTGACCTGCTTAGCTTGTCCAACTTGTAACTGTCCTTGTCAAAAACAAAAAAGACTGACAACAATAATACAAAGCTTCGCCATCACCTTCAAGGATAATTGACTTTAAAGATCCAAAAATAAAATCTTTGTTTAACAAGTTAACCTTGTAACTTCTTTCTGAATTTCGTCCAAATGCTTAATGTAACTGGTGAACTAGTCAAGGTTTCACTGTAGCGAACGGGTTTCTGTTTAACTTTTGGTTATCTGTGTACAAGCTCCACCGCCGGGATCTATCTTGAGGTTATCTTGAGATGATTTCGGGGCTTAGCGTCCCCGCGGCCCGGTCCTCGACCGGGCCTCCTTTTTTGTTACGAACCCCCCAGGAAGCAGCCCGTAGCAGCTGTCTAACTCCCAGGTACCTATTTACTGCTAGATAAACAGGGGCCATCAGACTGAAAGGAACTCTGCCCATTTGTTTCCGCCTCCACTAGGGATCGAATACGGAATCTTAGGACTACGAATCCCGAACGCTGTCCACTCAGCCGTAACCAAGTTCTCGTGCGGGTCTCTCGTCCTCACGAGACCCACAATAATCTTAGACAGTCCCTGAATGTGATGTCTGCGAAGACCTTCCCTCGTTGTGTGACATATTTCCGGGGGAAGACACGCACAGCTGATGGCTTCGATGTCACTTTAGGAGGGGTGGGGGGGGGGTGGGGGTCGGACTTCAGTGGTGGTCACTATATTAAGCGTCTTGACTCTCGGTGTTTACTGAAAGATTTTATCTTGTGATATCTCACTAATGGGTCTCCAGGGATTACCCCACACACTGTCTGCCTCACACACCCACTGTCTACTCACACAACACACACACCCACACCCACACACACACACACTACACACCACACACACCAAACACACACAGACACACACACACACAGAATGAGAGGAGGGGATGAACAGCCTTGCTGATTTGATATTTACCCTAAATGAGTCGGATATAAGGGAAGTTAAGTTGGAAGCCCCCTTGGGAATGAGTGATCATAGTGTATTGAGCTTTGAGTACCTGGTTGAGCTAGGAATTATCACCCCCAAAAAAGAACTGGGAACCAAAGGGCTGGCGTACAGAAAGGGAAACTATGAGGAGATGAATAAATTCCTATGGGATATACATTGGGACACAGAACTCGGAACCAAGTCCGTACAAGACATGATGGACTATGTCACCCAAAAATGTCAGGAGGCTGTAAGCAGGTTTGTCCCAGCCCAACAGGAAAAAACAGAGAAGCAAAGGAAGAATCCGTGGTTTAATAGGGAATGTATGAAAGCAAAGGAGCTGAACAAAAGGGCATGGAGGAACTTCCGTAATAACAGAACACCAGAAAGTAGAGAGAGATACCAGAGAACCAGGAACGAGTATGTCAGTGTGAGAAGAGCAGCTGAGAAAAGGTATGAAAATGATATAGCTAATAAAGCCAAGACTGAACCAAAGCTACTACACAGTCACATCAGGAGGAAGACAACAGTGAAGGAACAGGTGATTAAACTTAGGGTGGGCGAGGACAGGTACACAGAGAATGACAAAGAGGTGTGTGAAGAACTCAACAAAAGGTTCCAGGAGGTCTTTACAATAGAACAGGGAGATATCACGGCGCTGGGAGAGGTGGCAGCAAACCAGGTGACCTTGGATAGGTTCGAAATTACAAGAGATGAGGTCAAAAAGCACCTATTGGAGCTGGATGTGAGAAAAGCTGTTGGGCCGGATGGAATCTCGCCATGGGTATTGAAAGAGTGTGCAGGAGCACTTTGCTTACCACTCTCCATAGTGTATAGTAAGTCACTGGAAACGGGGGACCTACCAGAAATATGGAAGACTGCTAATGTAGTACCAATATACAAAAAGGGTGACAGACAAGAGGCACTGAACTACAGGCCAGTGTCCTTAACTTGTATACCATGCAAGGTGATGGAGAAGATTGTGAGAAAAACCTAGTAACACATCTGGAGAGAAGAGACTTCGTGACAACCCATCAACATGGGTTCAGGGAGGGTAAATCTTGCCTTACAGGCTTGATAGAATTCTACGATCAGGTGACAAGAATTAAGCAAGAAAGAGAAGGGTGGGCGGACTGCATTTTTTGGACTGTCGGAAAGCCTTTGACACAGTACCCCATAAAAGGTTGATGCATAAGCTGGAGAAACAGGCAGGAGTAACAGGTAGGGCGCTCCAGTGGATAAGGGAGTACCTAAGCAATAGGAAGCAGAGAGTTACAGTGAGGGGTGAGACCTCAGACTGGCGTGAAGTCACCAGTGGAGTCCCACAGGGCTCTGTACTTGGACCTATCCTGTTTCTGATATACGTAAATGATCTCCCAGAGGGTATAGACTCATTCCTCTCAATGTTTGCTGACGACGCCAAAATTATGAGAAGGATTAAGACAGAGGAGGACAGCTTGAGACTTCAAGAAGACCTGGACAAGCTGCAGGAATGGTCGAACAAATGGCTGTTAGAGTTTAACCCAAGCAAATGTAATGTAATGAAGATAGGGGTAGGAAGCAGGAGACCAGATACAAGGTATCATTTGGGAGATGAAATACTTCAAGAGTCAGAGAGAGAGAAAGACCTGGGGGTTGATATCACGCCAGACCTGTCCCTGAAGCTCATATCAAGAGGATAACATCAGCAGCATATGCCAGGTTGGCTAACATAAGAACGGCCTTTAGAAACTTGTGTAAGGAATCTTTCAGAACATTATATACCACATATGTCAGACCAATCCTGGAGTATGCGGCTCCAGCATGGAGTCCCTATCTAGTCAAGCATAAGACTAAACTGGAAAAGGTTCAAAGGTTTGCCACCAGACTAGTACCCGAGCTGAGAGGTATGAGCTACGAGGAGCGACTGCAGGAATTAAACCTCACTTCGTTGGAAGACAGAAGAGTTAGGGGGGACATGATCACCACATTCAAGATTCTCAGGGGAATCGACAGGGTTGATAAAGACAGGCTGTTTAACACAAGGGGCACACGCACTAGGGGACACAGGTGGAAACTGAGTGCCCAAATGAGCCACAGAGATATTAGAAAGAACTTTTTTAGTGTCAGAGTGGTTGACAAATGGAATGCATTAGGAAGCGATGTGGTGGAGGCTGACTCCATACACAGTTTCAAGTGTAGATATGATAGAGCCCATAGGCTCAGGAAACTGTACACCTGTTGATTGACGGTTGAGAGGCGGGACCAAAGAGCCAGAGCTCACCCCCGCAAGCACAACTAGGTGAGTACAACTAGGTGAGTACACACACACCACACACACACACACCACACACAACACTGCTCTCCACAATCTATCCTCACATGCTACCTGTATAATTTTCCGCTACTGCATCTACGTTGCTACTGCCTCTACGGCACCGTCTTCTTCTCCACCTGCACCATCTACTCCTCCCACTACCTGCGATGTCACCAGAGATGTCACCAGCGGAGTCCCACAGGGCTCGTACTTGGACCATCCTGTTTCTATATAGTAAGATCTCGGAGGGTATAGACTCATTCCTCTCAATGTTTGCTAAGCCAAAATTATGAGAGAATAAGACAGGAGACAGTTGAGACTACAGGAGACCTGGAAAAACTGAGGAATGGTCAGTCAGAAAATGGCTGTAAAGTCAACCGAAATGTAAGTGATAAATAGGGAAGGGAGCAGGGGCGAAACAATGGATCATTTGGGAGTGAAATCCTCAAGAGTCAAAAGAGAAAAAGATCTGGGGGTTGATATCACCCGAACCTGTCCCCAGAGCCCAATCAAAGAATATAATCAGCGGCATATGCCAGTTGCCAACATAGAACTGCCTTTAGAAACTTGTGTAAGGAATCTTTCAGAACTGATACCACTTATGTAAGACCAATCCTGGAGTATGCGCTCCAGCTGGATTCCAACTAGTTAAAGCAAGACAAAGTGAGAAGATTCAGGGTTGCACCAGCTCGTACCCGAGCTGAGGATTGAGCTACGAGGAGGACTAAGGAGCTAAACCTCACTCCTGGAAAACAGAAGAGTATAGGGGGACATGATCACCAACTTCAAAATTCTCAGGGGAATTACAGGGGTTGAAAAGACGAACTTTAACACGGGGACACGACAAGGGGACACAGGTGGAAACTTAGTACCCAAATGAGCCACAGAGATAGAAAGAATTTTTTAGTGTCAGAGTGTTGCAATATAGAAATGAATGCATAGGAGTGATGTGGTGGAGGCTGACTCCATACACAGTTTCAATGTAAGATATGATAGAGCCCAGTAGGCTCAGGAATCTGTACACCTGTTGATTGACGTTGAGAGGCGGGACCAAAGAGCCAAAGCTCAACCCCCGCAAGCACAATTAGGTGAGTACCTTGCACCCTCTACTCGTCCTCCACCTGCACCACCACCTCCAGCTGGCCCCCTTGCAAACTCCTAGTGCACACTAGATAGGTCTATCACGAGTGGTCTGAGAAAATGAACAGAGTTACATTATAAAACAAATAAAGAATACAGGTAAGCATTTTTCTTTGGAACATTTTAAGTATGACTTACAATGCTTGTGAAAGATTGGCGCTCTACCATAAGAGCAGGACGATGGAGAGGTATACTTGACCACTTTTAAATTACAGAATATATAGCAGCCTCTAAACTCACTTAAACCGTAAACTACCCCAAAACTACCCCAAAATATTCATTTTCAACCCTTAATAGTACCCCAAGTTCCACATAATTGAAATTGAAAACGAAGGGACTTTTTTTTTTCTCCCTACACTTTTGGAGTACATAAAAAACTAAAATTAAAACACCTTGGAAGGGACGTCTTGCCCTTAACCAGAGGCAACATGGACACTAGAAATTACATTCCCTTTTGATGGTGTTTTACCCAGAGACCCACACAACACACACATCACACACCCACACAACCACCACACACACACACACACACCACACAACACACACACACACACACACACACACACACACACCACACACCGACCTTTTAAGAAACAGCTGGAGAAAGATTTCGAATGTTTTGATAAGATGAAATATTCAAGGGCAACTTTAACAAATTTAAAGTTGTCCTTTAACAAAAATTGTAAGCAAATTTAATTGTGTCAATTCTATTTACAAAGCACATCTTATTGTTGGTTACCTTTATCCTCCGAGCTGACCAGGGGAAGACCAGGGGGAGATCTGGGGAGATCTGGGGAGATCTGGGGGAGATCTGGGGGAGATCTGGGGGAGATCTGGGGAGATCAGAGGGCCTTTTAGTCTGTGATTTATAAGTGAACATTGTGAAATGCGCTATATATTTCTACTTTGTGTCTACCATGTCTAAGATGGCGCAAGGTGACGGGTGACGATGGAACAAGATGACTGAAGGGCAAGTGGACAGTAGAAATCAAAGGTTGCTGGGGGGGGGCGGGTGCAGGACACTGTGTGGCAATGGAAGGAGTCTTGAAACACAGTTCACTACTAAAAGTACATCTCTATATACACCACGAGGCAAGATATACACCTCGTAGTATGTATACCAACCCTGTGATATACCATCTTGCCTAGAAATATAAGCTGATGTGAATCGTCCACGATTTGCCACCTTTTTCATGTAATACTACCTGGCCCTGTGATTGGGCTGAGCGGTCAAAGGGAAAATAATTCTTTTCCACTGTCACTGGTCAAAGCTAAGCTACTTTTGAATCCGTCGGCAAGCAGTTGAACTATAACCTATATTTACGCCAATCCGTCATTTGCAAATTACGCAATCTGGCAACCTGCTAATTACCACATATATATATATATATAATATATATATATATATATATATATATATATATAATTTTTAGAGAATAATGACATAGATTAGCATCCACTTAGGGGGGTTACAAATACAAATTCGTTATTAGTTCCTTTTGTTAAGGTGAAGGTATTGATAAGAATCACCAAGCTGCCTGTCCACTACTCCACATGACTAGGTTTTATGGTGTTTTGGTGCCAAATAGGGGTCAGGGGGAAGGGGGGGGGGAAAGCGCGGCGCGGGTAGAGGCTCGCGCCGGGGGGGTGGGTGGGGGGGGGGGGAGAAGAGAGGGGAGCGGGACGACAAACGGCAACAGGGCCCAGGGGTGGGGGGGTGGCACCAACAACCATAAAACGTTGAGTATGTGGAGTGCCAGCTGGGTGATTCTGTAGTCACGACCTTTGTCACCGTACAAAGGAAGAATTAACTAATTTGTAGTTTTAACCCCCTTCCGAATGCGTAGCAATCGTGTTGCATAGTCTTCTAAAAAGTATATATATCTATATCCTATATATATATTATATTATTATTATATTATATATCTATATATGTTGTAATTAGCAGGTTACCTGATTGCGTAATTTGCAAATGACGGATTGGCGTAAATATAGGGTTATAGTTTTTCAACTGATTGCCGAAAGGATTCAACAAAGAGCTTAGCTTTGGACCAGTGACAGTGAAAGAATTATTTTCCCTTTGACCGCTCAGCCAATCCACCAGGGCCAGTATTACATGAAAAAGGTGGCAAATCGTGGACGATTCACATCAGCTTATATTTCTAGGCAAGATGGTATATCACAGGGTTGGTATACATACTACGAGGTGTAGATACTGCTCTTGGTGTATTAGAGTATACTTTAGTAGGGAACGGGTTTCATGGATCTTCAGGCTGACAGCCACATTGTTCCCACCTTGTTCTACGTCACCTGGCCCTCAGCATCTTGTTCCATCGTCACCCGTCACCTTGCGCCATCTTAGACATGGTAGACACAAAGTAGAAATATATAGCGCATTTCACAATGGTCACTTGGAAATCACAGACTAAAAGGCCCTCTGATCTCCCCAGATCTCCCCAGATCTCCCCCAGATCTCCCCAGATCCCCCCAGATCTCCGTCCAGATCTCCCCTGGTCATTTCCCTGGTCAGCTCGGAGGCTAAAGGTACCCTAATACAATAAGAGTGGCTTTGTGAAATAGAATTGACACAATTTAACATTTGTTTACAATTTTGTTTAAAGGACAAAACTGTTTAAATTTGTTTAATGTTGCCCTTGAATATTTTCTTATGCAAAACATTCGAAATTTTCTTTCTTCCAGTGTTTCTAAAAGTTGTGTGTGGGTGTGTGTGTGTGTGTGGTGTGTGTGGGGTGTTTGTGTGTAGGTGTGTTGGTTGTGTTGTGGTGTGTGTGTGTGGTGTGTGTGTGTGGGTCTCTGGGGTAACACGCATCAAAAGGGACATGGATTCTAGTGTCCACCATATTTTTTTTGGTTGGCTCTGTTAAGGGAAGACGTCCTTCCAAGTGTTTTAATTTAGTTTTTCTGTACTCCTAAAAAAGGTAGGGAGAAAAAAAAAAAGGCCTTCGTTTTCAATTTCAATTATGGGAATTGTTGTTAACTTATAATGGGTTACAATGAAATTTTTGGGGGTAGTTTTGGGTGCGTAGGTACGGGTAGTTTTTATGAGGTGGTAATAATTTTTAATTTAACAGTGGGCCCCCCCCCCCAGTATACTCCAACGTGCCTGTCTTCTTCTTATGGTAAGGCAATTTTCAAACATTTGTAAGTCATACTTAAAATTTCAAAGAAAAAATGCATTAATGATTCTTATTTGTTTATAATGTAATATGTTAATTTCTACTGACCACGGGATTATTAGACTATCTTAGTGTGACTAGAGTTGCAAGGGGGCCAGCTGGAGGTTAAGGTTGGTGGTGCAGGGGGAGGGTAGAGGGGCAGGTACTCACCTAATTGTGCTTGCGGGTTAGCTTTGGCTCTTTGTTCCCGCTTCTAAACTGGCCAATCACCAGAGGTACAGATTTCCTGAGCTACTGGGCTCTATCATATTACATTTGAAAATGTGTATGATGTCTGCCTCCACCACAACAAATAGCCTAGTGTCATTCCATTTATTAAATACTATTGACACTGACAAAAATCTTTTAACGTCTCTGTGGCTAATCTTGGTACTAAGTTTCCAACTGTTTCCCCTAGTGCGTGTACCCCAAGCGTGCTGAAGGAGTTTTTTTCCGTTTGTCCGCGTCCTGTCAATTCTACCATGAGATTCTTTTGTATGTTGGTATCATGTCTCCCCTTAATCTTTGGTTTGCAGGATTGAGGTCAGCTCTTGCACTTTCCGCGTGCTCAATCCTTCAGTTCCGGGGACGAGCCTTGGTGTCATACCTTTTTTTTTTTCCTTCTTGGGTCTTGAATCTTCCTCTAACCCCTTTTGTCTTGTGTTTAACTGAGTATGGATCCAAGGCTGGAGCTGCATACTTCCAGGATTGGTCTTACATCAAGTGGTATACAGGGTTCTGAAAAGATTCCTTACACAAGTGTTTCTAAAGGCAGTTTAGTTGGCAAGTCTAGCATATTGCCTGCTGATGACATTTTTTGATGTGGGCTATGGGGGGAACAGTTCGGTGTGTGATTATCAACCCCCAGATCTTGTTCTCTCTGTGTGACTATTGCGGATTTCAGTCCAAATGATAATTGTGTTTCAGGCTCCTGCTCCTTCGGCTACCTAAATTTCACACTGACACTTGCCCTGGAGTTGTAATTTAGCAGCAATTTTCTAGACCATTCCTCCAGTTGATCCAGGTCATCCTGTAGCTAGTTCTCTGTCTATTCATCCGTTCTTGATTCGTCTCCTAATTGGGCTATTCATCAGCAAACATTGAGAGGGAATGGAGTCTATACCCTCCGGCCGATCGTTCACATATATTAGGAAAACAGGATGGGTCAAAGTAGTTACTGAGCCATTGGGACTCCGGTGGTGACATCTCGGTGAACATGCAGGTGATTTGTAGGAGTAGATGGTGCAGGTGGAGACGAAGGGAGTGGCGGTAGAGGCTTAGTAGCACGTAGATGCAAGGTTTTTTTTTTAAGTTAGCCGGAAACTTTATACATGGGTAGCAGGTTGAGTGAAGATCATTGTGTAGCAGTGTTGTGGTGTGTGTGTGTGTGTTTGGTGTGTGTGTTGTACTCACCTAGTTGTACTCACCTAGTGTGCTTGCGGGGGTTGAGCTCTGGCTCTTTGGTCCCGCTCTCAACCGTCAATCAACAGGTGTACAGTTTCCTGAGCCTAATGGGCTCTATCATATCTACATTGAAACTGTGTATGGAGTCAGCCTCCACCACATCGCTTCCTAATGCATTCCATTTGTCAACCACTCTGACACTAAAAAAGTTCTTTCTAATATCTCTGTGGCTCATTTGGGCACTCAGTTTCCACCTGTGTCCCCTAGTGCGTGTGCCCCTTGTGTTAAACAGCCTGTCTTTATCAACCCTGTCGATTCCCCTGAGAATCTTGAATGTGGTGATCATGTCCCCCCTAACTCTTCTGTCTTCCAACGAAGTGAGGTTTAATTCCTGCAGTCGCTCCTCGTAGCTCATACCTCTCAGCTCGGGTACTAGTCTGGTGGCAAACCTTTGAACCTTTTCCAGTTTAGTCTTATGCTTGACTAGATAGGGACTCCATGCTGGAGCCGCATACTCCAGGATTGGTCTGACATGTGGTATATAATGTTCTGAAAGATTCCTTACACAAGTTTCTAAAGGCCGTTCTTATGTTAGCCAACCTGGCATATGCTGCTGATGTTATCCTCTTGATATGAGCTTCAGGGGACAGGTCTGGCGTGATATCAACCCCCAGGTCTTTCTCTCTCTCTGACTCTTGAAGTATTTCATCTCCCAAATGATACCTTGTATCTGGTCTCCTGCTTCCTACCCCTATCTTCATTACATTACATTTGCTTGGGTTAAACTCTAACAGCCATTTGTTCGACCATTCCTGCAGCTTGTCCAGGTCTTCTTGAAGTCTCAAGCTGTCCTCCTCTGTCTTAATCCTTCTCATAATTTTGGCGTCGTCAGCAAACATTGAGAGGAATGAGTCTATACCCTCTGGGAGATCATTTACGTATATCAGAAACAGGATAGGTCCAAGTACAGAGCCCTGTGGGACTCCACTGGTGACTTCACGCCAGTCTGAGGTCTCACCCCTCACTGTAACTCTCTGCTTCCTATTGCTTAGGTACTCCCTTATCCACTGGAGCGCCCTACCTGTTACTCCTGCCTGTTTCTCCAGCTTATGCATCAACCTTTTATGGGTACTGTGTCAAAGGCTTTCCGACAGTCCAAAAAATGCAGTCCGCCCCACCTTCTCTTTCTTGCTTAATTTTTGTCACCTGATCGTAGAATTCTATCAAGCCTGTAAGGCAAGATTTACCCTCCCTGAACCCATGTTGATGGGTTGTCACGAAGTCTCTTCTCTCCAGATGTGTTACTAGGTTTTTTCTCACAATCTTCTCCATCACCTTGCATGGTATACAAGTTAAGGACACTGGCCTGTAGTTCAGTGCCTCTTGTCTGTCACCCTTTTTGTATATTGGTACTACATTAGCAGTCTTCCATATTTCTGGTAGGTCCCCCGTTTCCAGTGACTTACTATACACTATGGAGAGTGGTAAGCAAAGTGCTCCTGCACACTCTTTCAATACCCATGGCGAGATTCCATCCGGCCCAACAGCTTTTTCTCACATCCAGCTCCAATAGGTGCTTTTTGACCTCATCTCTTGTAATTTCGAACCTATCCAAGGTCACCTGGTTTGCTGCCACCTCTCCCAGCGCCGTGATATCTCCCTGTTCTATTGTAAAGACCTCCTGGAACCTTTTGTTGAGTTCTTCACACACCTCTTTGTCATTCTCTGTGTACCTGTCCTCGCCCACCCTAAGTTTTCATCACCTGTTCCTTCACTGTTGTCTTCCTCCTGATGTGACTGTGTAGTAGCTTTGGTTCAGTCTTGGCTTTATTAGCTATATCATTTTCATACCTTTTCTCAGCTGCTCTTCTCACACTGACATACTCGTTCCTGGTTCTCTGGTATCTCTCTCTACTTTCTGGTGTTCTGTTATTACGGAAGTTCCTCCATGCCCTTTTGTTCAGCTCCTTTGCTTTCATACATTCCCTATTAAACCACGGATTCTTCCTTTGCTTCTCTGTTTTTTCCTGTCGGGCTGGGACAAACCTGCTTACAGCCTCCTGACATTTTTGGGTGACATAGTCCATCATGTCTTGTACGGACTTGGTTCCGAGTTCTGTGTCCCAATGTATATCCCATAGGAATTTATTCATCTCCTCATAGTTTCCCTTTCGGTACGCCAGCCCTTTGGTTCCCAGTTCTTTTTTGGGGGTGATAATTCCTAGCTCAACCAGGTACTCAAAGCTCAATACACTATGATCACTCATTCCCAAGGGGCTTCCAACTTAACTTCCCTTATATCCGACTCATTTAGGGTAAATATCAGATCAAGCAAGGCTGGTTCATCCCCTCCTCTCATTCATGTCGGTCCCTTGACGTGTTGACTTAGAAAGTTTCTTGTCGCCACATCCAGCAGCTTAGCTCTCCATGTGTCTGGGCCTCCTGTGGGTCTCTGTTCCCCCAATCTATCTTCCCATGGTTGAAGTCTCCCATGATTAGAAGTCTGGATCCGTTCCTGCTAGCACAGAAGCTGCTCTCTCTATTATATTGATGGTGGCCATGTTGTTCTATCATATTCCTTCCTGTCTGGGTCTTCTGTCATTCGGTGGGGGGTTATATATGACTACTATTATAATTTTCTGTCCTCCAGTTGCAATGGTGCCTGATATGTAGTCCCTGAAACCTTCACAGTTCTGAATTACCATCTCTTCGAAACTCCAACCTTCTCTTAGTAGCAAAGCCACACCACCTCCTCCTCTCCCTTCTCTCTCTTTCCTCACTACATAGTAGCCCTGTGGAAACACTGCATTTGTAGTGTAGTGTGTGTGTGTGGTGTGTGTGTGTGTGTGTTGTGTGTGGTGTGTGTGTGTGTGTGTGTGGTGTGTGTGTGTGTGTGTGTGTGTGTGTGTGTGCGCAAATATTGCGCCATTGACTCCTTATTTCATCTAGGTTAGAACCAGTTTAGTCTCTGGGGTCAATAATGTGTGCTTTAAAGACTCTTGCTCTAGTTGTCACACTTTGAAAATTTAACCAAGTTTAACCTTGTTTTAAGTATTCCAAAAAATTATTCTTTTCAGCCCTGCTCTTACGTTGCATCTTAATCTTGCCATTCTCTTGTTCTTACTTGCCTTTTCTTCTCTCCTCTCTATTACTCGACTCGATAATAGTCCACAGAGGTCTGAAACGGCGTCCTTTCTCCCATTTCTGATGTGTGGTTTGGTTTAACCAGGGGGTATGAAAAACCCTTGTTTAACCAGGGGTATGAAAAATACCTTTGTTTAACCAGGGGTATGAAAAATACCTTTGTTTAACCAGGGGGTATGAAAAATACCTTTGTTTAACCAGGGGGTATGAAAAATACCTTTGTTTAACCAGGGGGTATGAAAAACCCCTTGTTTAACCAGGGGGTATGAAAAACACCCTGTTTAACCAGGGGGTATGAAAAATACCTTTGTTTAACCAGGGGGTATGAAAAATACCTTTGTTTAAACCAGGGGGTATGAAAAATACCTTGTTTAACCAGGGGGTATGAAAAATACCTTTGTTTAACCAGGGGGTATGAAAAATACCTTTGTTTAACCAGGGGGTATGAAAACACCCTTGTTTAACCAGGGGTATGAAAAACAACCCTTGTTTAACCAGGGGTATGAAAAACACCCTTGTTTACCAGGGGGTATGAAAAATACCTTTGTTTAACCAGGGGGATGAAAAATACCTTTGTTTAACCAGGGGGTATGAAAAACCCCTTGTTTAACCAGGGGGTATGAAAAATACCTTTGTTTAAAACCAGGGGGTATGAAAAACACCCTTGTTTAACCAGGGGGTATGAAAAATACCTTTGTTTAACCAGGGGGTATGAAAAACACCCTTGTTTTAACCAGGGGGTATGAAAAATACCTTTGTTTAACCAGGGGGTATGAAAATACCTTTGTTTAACTAGAGGTATGAAAAATATCCTTGTTTAACTAGAGGTAAAACAAAAGCTTCGTTTAACAAGGTTACAAGAGTCGAGGAATTGTCCTAAGAAATGTAGAGACGCCCTTAGATGTAACATTTGGACATAAACCTCGATCGTAAGACAATATGGAGTATATCTAAAGTATTCGCCATAGTGAAAAGACAGTGAAATTATACACGATTTCAAAATAAAATTTAAATTAGCGCCCATTATCACGTTTAGTGATTTCTTTATTACTATTTGATTTTTATTATTAATAAAGGGGGTGGATGTCCCCCTGGAATACGACCCGCCAAATGGTTTAACAACCAGGTACCCATTCACTGCTGAGTGAATAGAGGCTACAGTTAAGGATTGGTGCCCAGTCAATCTTTCTTCTCCGGCCAGGATACGAACCCAGGCCAAAGCGCTCGCGAAGCTCCAGCCGAGTGTTTAACCACCTACCCGACCCGGGGATTGCTTGATTAATCATTACCCGATTACTCATCTTGGAGTAATCTTTCAAGCGGTGGGTCTTGTAAGTTTTCCATCGTGTTCAACACCTTTCTGGCTTGCTGTTGTGGTCTGATGTTCAGTGGTTGTGTGTTCAGGGAGGGAGTGTTGGCGTGGGCGGGGAGGGAGTGTGGGCGTGGGCGGGGAGGGAGGGAGTGCGGGCGTGGACAGGGAGGGTTACGGCATGGGCGTGGACAGGGAGTGTGGGCGGGGAGGAGTGTGGGAGGGAGGGAGTGTGGAAGGGGAGGGAATGTAGGCGTGGGCGGGGAGGGAGTGTGGGCGTGGGCGGGGAGGAGTGTGGGCGTGGGCGGGGAGGGAAGGGGTCGCCCAGCATGAGGGTGTGGGTCGTCGTGACGGATCACTTACTTATAATACTAACTTGGCTTCTGTATAATAGTTTGTCGTGCTACCGGGAGGGAGGGAGGGAGCGAGGGGGCGGGAGAGGGAGGGAGGGAGGGAGGGAGGGAGGGAGGGGGAAGGAGAGGAGGGGGGAGAGAGGGGTAGGATGGAACTAATGCAGGACTATGGAGGGGTGGGACAGAGAGGGTGGAGGGAGGGGAAGCTAGGAAGAAGCGAGTTAGGAGTATAGGGAGGGGGTGTGGAGGAGAGAGATAGGGAAGGAGGGGAGGGGGGTGGATGGAACATCTTCAAACATCAGGTCACCATCCCAGGAGGAAGGAAGGGATGTTCTTTCCCATCCCAGGAGCCCAGGCAGACAGACAGCCAGCCAGCCGACGCACCTGTAGAGGCCAAAGTGCCTTGCGGCAATCACCTGTTAACTAGGAGGCGCCAGATGGCAGGTGGAGGCTCGCTGTACCTACCTCTCTCTTGAGCGAGAAATCGCCTCCCATCGGGTAAATCCACCGTGATTACCTCAGTCTGACTCCTCCTTGACAGATGGTAACATCCGCACTATGGAGGGAGGGAGGGAGGGAGAGAGGGAGGAGGGGGAGAGGGAGGGAGGGGGAGAGGGAGGGAGGGGGAGAGGGAGGGAGGGGGAGAGGGAGGGAGGGAGGAAGTACATAAGAACATAAGAACATAAGAACAAAGGCAACTGCAGAAGGCCTATTGGCCCATACGAGGCAGCTCCTATTTATAACTACCCAATCCCACTATAACCACCCAGTCCCACTTTAACCACTCAATCCCACTATAACCACCCAATCCCACTATAACCACCCAATCCCACTTTAATTAACACACAAAGTAAGGTGGCTGATAAATATACCAATTCCATTTAAAAACTGTATTCGTAAATAATTGCCCATTTATAAATAGGGGGAAAGCTTACATAAAAAAGTAGTTACATTAATGACATCAACGTCACAATAACCACACAACACGGAGACATAGTCATTGTCAGAATAACAAACTTTATCCGTATAGCAACTTGGACAAAATCACCACAACACTGGCTGGACTAATCAGGTATACAGCAGGTCAAAATCAAACTTACGTTTATAGCCATGAAGCGAGTGACATTAGCTATATCAATTTGAGGGATGGGAGGGGGAAGGGGGGAGGGAGGGAGGGGGAAGGGGGAGGGGGAGGGAGGGAGGGGGAAGGGGGGAGGGAGGGAGGGGGAAGGGGGGAGGGAGGGAGGGGGGGGGAAAGGGGAGGGAGGGACAAAGACAAAGCGAGGCTTAACATTAGAGTGGCAAGACATGAATTGGCACAATTCATATGACGAAATTAGGATGATGATTTCGTGATATATGGAGCAGCAGCAGCAGCAGCAGACACGGCTGCAGCAGCAGCAGCAGACACGGCAGCAGCAGCGCAGCAGCAGACACGGCAGCAGCAGCAGACACGGCAGCAGCAGCAGCAGAAGACACGGCTGCAGCAGCAGCAGCAGCAGCAGACACGGCTGCAGCAGCAGCAGCAGCAGACACGGCTGCTGCAGCAGCAGCAGCAGCAGACACGGCAGCAGCAGCAGACACGGCAGCAGCAGCAGACACGGCAGCAGCAGCAGACACGGCAGCAGCAGCAGCAGCAGACACGGCAGCAGCAGCAGCAGCAGACACGGCAGCAGCAGCAGCAGACACGGCAGCAGCAGCAGCAGCAGACACGGCAGCAGCAGCAGCAGACACGGCAGCAGCAGCAGCAGCAGACACGGCAGCAGCAGCAGCAGACACGGCAGCAGCAGCAGCAGACCAACCCGTCCGCTTACAAATTGCGTCGCTTTTCGCTCGTATGCGCACTCAGGCTAAAAAAAAAGGACGTAATTTAAAATGGCATCGACTGACGAAAGTGACGTACTGCCCCGTTTCTGTTTTGGGTCCTCTGGCTCAGGCTCTCCTCTGGCTCCTCTGGTCCTCAGTTAAGAGAGGAAAACTTTCAATTAACGGTTTTTCATGACATTTTGAAACCTTAGGAAATCTTCCTGCCCTCCTAACCTACCAGAGGACACCCTTAACTTGATGTTTTGGAGAAAAAAAATCCAAAAATTATTTTCAATTATTTTTTTATTTTGAAATTATGGCATTTTTGGTCGTGGCGCATACGAGCGAAAAGCGACGTAATTTGGAAGAAGACGGGTTGAGCAGACACAACAGCAGCAACAGCAGTAGTAGCAGCAGCAGCAACGGCAGCAGCAACGGCAGCAGCAACAGCAGTAGCATCAGCAGTAGCAACAGCAGTAGCAACAGCAGTAGCAGTAGCAGCAACAGCAGCACAGCACAGTAGCAGCAGCAGCAGCAGCAACAGCAGCAGCAGCAGCAGCAGCAGTAGCAGCAGCAGCAGAGTAGCAGCAGCAGCAGCAGCAGCTACAGCAGCAGCAGCAGACAGCAGCAGACGCGGCGGCCGTAATATTAACATGACTGCTGCAACAATGGCTTCGCCCCAGCCTCTACTCTTGCAAAGCTTAATCAAAAATGCTAAATTAAAACTTCCGCCACAACCACTTCGCTCGAGTTGCAAGTAAATTAGCACAACTTCCCGACAAGACGCTGAGGGAGGGTTTGTGAAGGGGGGGCCGCGCCTTGGGGACGAGCCCCCCCCCCCCGGAGACTGTAGTGTGGGAAAAATGGGGGGAGGGGGTGTTTGAGGGGGAATGGGGTATAATTTTTTTGTGTGGGGGAGGAAGGCAGGAATGGGTACTCGTTTTGGTGATTAAGCGGGGATATGGGATAAGCCTGGTCGAGGACCGGGCCGCGGGGACGCTAAGCCCCGAAACCATCTCAAGGTATGGTTGCCGAGGTTTGGGACATTGAGAGGGTTGATGGGAATGATGATGATGATAATGTAAATTCGCTACCTGGAACAAAAAGTTCCAAGTAGCACGGGCACGGGCTATGGTGAGCCCGTAGTTGATGGGAATGAATATGCTTGAAGTGGAGGGAAAAAATATCCGTTACTGTCAGATATTTCTTTTTTTGGTTCAATGAGGAAAAAAGTGTTCGGGCGTGGAGACCCGTCCGAGTCGAACTCAGGGGTCGAGTTCGTACACCTGAAGGAATGTCACCTGGCTAGCTAGAGTGCACAGACATGACTTGTCACGTCGAGTAGCCAGATGTTCTGTCGGTATTTCAACGTCGGTTGAGGCTCTACGCTTGCCAAAAGCCAGCGAGCTTATGAACAATGCAATGTACCATCTTGTTCGCGCAACGCGAGTGCTTC
>WNGS01111181.1:18257939-18272240 GCA_020271785.1 Procambarus virginalis | reverse complement strand
TGGTTGTCCACGACCAGTTGCACATAATCTAGATCAAGTTAGAAAGTCCTTAACTGACTTCAAACACTTAAACTCACTGCGCACAACCTTGAATTGAGCTTTATTCAATCTTTGTTCACATCTGACATCCACCCCACACACGTGAAACCCCCCACCACCACACGTGACACCCACCCTCACACACGTGACCACCACCCTCACACACGGACACCCACCCTCACCACATGTGACACCCACCCTCACACACGTGACACCCACCCTCACACACGTGACACCCACCCTCACACACGTGACACCCACCCTCACACACGTGACACCCACCCTCACACACGTGACACCCACCCCACACACGTGACACCCACCCCCACACACCTGACACACCAACCCCACACACCTGACACCCACCCCCCACACGTGACACCCACCCCACACACGTGACACCCACCACCACACACCTGACACCTACCACACACCTGAAAACAGGAAGTAGTGACGTTTCTATCCATCCTGACCATTACCAAGCAGTGTTCAAGATGGACCGAAATGTCATTACCTCCTCTGTATTCAGACGCGTGGCTTGGCGTCTAATGTTCAGCCAAATTGTTGTGACTGCTGTCTGCTACTTGTGGAGTGGAAGAGGTAAACACAGAACATCTACATTCTACAGGTTGGGGAAGAATGGTTTGCGATCTTGAGCGAGCGCAAATTATTAACGCGATCCAAAATATTCTCGTTCGTCTGAGCTTCTCTGAACTGCGAGAGTCGTAAATTATTACATTATTGGAAGGACTTTGAATCCACAACAGTTACCTTGCTCCCCACGATACCTATTTAATGCTAGATGAACAGCGGCATCAGGTGAAATATAACGTGAGCAAATATATCAGTCCTACCGCGGGAATCGAACCCGAGACCTTTGGGCTATGACCTGACTACGCTCTCCACTGTTTCGGTATCAACAACAACAACAACAGTGTGCTTGGATATCTATTGAAGAAAATATCAACAGGACTATGTGAAAAAAAAAGATCACATAATCCTGTTGAAAAGATCCTTCCTCAAGCATATGGACATTCCACGAACCTTGAAATGGATTGCGAGCTACAGAAATTTGCTTAAAAAAATATTACTCCTAGTCCCAAATCCTTATCCTGACCCCTTCCAAGTGCTATATAGACGTAATGGCTTGGCGCTTCCCCCCTGATAGTCCCTTCCCTCCAAGTTGGACTTGTTGGCGAGTTTCTTAACGACCCCGTTGCATAAATTGCCTGGTTCAGTGTCTCTGCCTACATCAGCAGCCTCGGGTGAATAGTCTTCAATTAGGTTTCTGAGACAGATCAATAATGACCAACTGTGGAATTATGAGACACGTCGGTGGTTTGAATGGCCTTGTGATACTTTAACTGTGCTTGAGCGAGATGTTAGCAACTATGGGTACCAGTATCTGTGGATACCAGTATCTGTGGATACCAGTATCTGTGGATACCAGTATCTGTGGATACCAGTATCTGTGGATACCAGTATCTGTGAATACCAGTATCTGTGGATACCAGTAGCTATGTGCACCAGTACCTACGGATACTAGCAGCTATGGGTACCAGTAGCTATAGATACTAGCAGTTATGGGTACCAGTTGCTCTAGTTGCTAGTATCTATAGATACTAGCAATTATGGGTACCAGTAGCTATGGGTACCAGTTCCTACGGATACTAGCAGCTATATATACCAGTAGCTATAGATACTGGGAACTATGGGTACCAGTAGCTATAGATATTAGCTGCAATGGGTACCAGTAATTATGGATACCAGTAGCTATCGGCAGGGCAGAGTTCAATGGGACACTGTAGGAAATTTTGCCGTTGTCTAGCTCTCCAGCTCCTGCCGGTGCGGGAGCCGGTCGGCCGAGCGGACAGCACGCGGGACTTATGATCCTGTGGTCCTGGGTTCGATCCCAGGCGCCGGCGAGAAACAATGGGCAGAGTTTCTTTCACCCCTATGCCCCTGTACCTAGCAGTAAAATAGGTACCTGGTGTCAGTCAGCTGTCAGGGGCTGCTTCCTGCGGGTGGAGGCCTGGTCGAGGACCGGGCCGCGGGGACACTAAAAAAAAAAAAAAAAGCCCCGAAAATCATCTCAAGATAACCTCTCAAGATCTCAAGATAACCGCCTATCACCACCCCGCCACCAACTAACTCAGCAGTGTCTCGGGAATGGACTTGAAGAGAAAGCTCATTTCCGGCCAAGATAACGCCTGGCAATGACTCACTTGACTCGCATATGGCTTGACTATAACTTGACTCACATGTGGCCAGCAGCCCCTAAGTTTGTTGCCCAAAAGGCAAAACGGACTGAACTTTGTTTCTGCATGGGAATCATGGCTGGTGCTGATGCAACAAACAGGCTATGAGCTGTTATCCCACATTAGCTCATTTGAAGCTCATTTTATGGATGAGCTTAGTATTACTGGCTGTTAGGAATGAACTTAGTTTAAGTTAAGTTACAATCAATACGGAGCTCCTGCGGATCAAGACGTGTGCCTGTCGCAGACATAGGGACTGCCAAAAGGAAGTCCCCTGCATGGGGAGCCTGCACAGCTGTGAGGCGTGCACGATCACTGGGGGTTGTTGCTGCCTCCAGCAAAGCTGTGGCTTCTTTGTCTGCAATGGGGCTGTCCCAACTGGATTGTTTCTTGGCTTTCTTCGTGGTCTGAGTGCTGGGTCTGCCATGGAAACCCATTTTGTGTCGCATTCTGTGTAGTGGGGATCCTGTATCCCTGCTAAGTCACACAGGTTGTTAGGTAGAATTACCTTAACCAGGTCATCTGATGCTGAGGAGGAAGACAGGAAGGCTGGGACAGCAATTTGGGTGGCTGTGCGGACACCCAAGCCACCGAGCCTGACAGGAAGATTGGCTTGTTTCCACTGGCATCGTTGAGGGAGTTGTAATGCGAAGGTTGGTGATGGGAAGAGGGAGATGGGAGGTGGTGATGGGGAGATGGGAGATGGGAGGTGGTATGGCAGTGCTGCGACCTGTCCTCAGGCTAGGCTCATTAATCCGGCTGGCGTCCCCATCAAGTCGTTTATTCCTCAATTTTAACAAACTGCATTATTTCAATTTCTTTCTTTATTATGCACCCTATACCCATCCCGTGGGCGGTGGTGGAAAGGGTTACAGAGGCACATAATGGGTTCAGGAGCTGAACCCCAGAGTTCATTTAGCTAAGCAAGTGACAATCTTTTGACGCTAGTTACACACTTGTTAATGTTATATATACATGTACATATATATTCAATCATTTACACAAATACATATACACATTGATAATCTTTTATATCACAAGTGATTCAACAAGAGGCTCACAACAGTCACTATACAAGGAACTTTACATCTATAGTGAGTCACACAGTTACTAGTCTTGCTGCACATCCACCCAACTGGGCGGCAGCTTTACAGTCATGTGCTCCACACCCACCCAAATGGGCGGCAGCTTTACAGTCATGTGCTCCACACCCACCCAAATGGGCGGCAGCTTTACAGTCATGTGCTCCACACCCACCCAAATGGGCGGCAGCTTTACAGTCATGTGCAGGCTATACCTACAGTAAGCACATTTTGGATTCTTCGCTAAGATTCCTGGCAGTACATTATTATGAATGAAGTACTTACACATTTATTGGACTCCATTGATGGTGTTATCTCTGAATTCCGCGATTTTTTCACATTTCATTAAATATATAATGACGCAAAGTATGCGAATAGTTCTGCTGACAGAGTTTACATTTAGTCAAATCTACATCAGCAGACGTTACAAACTCCCAGAGGTACTTGTAGCCGAGCCTAAGCCTAGCAGTGGTAACATCTAGAAGTCTGCTAACCCATAGACGTGCGGTACTTCCTGCATAATAGAATGATGATAGATGGAGTAACTGGTGCGAATTTCACTTTGCCTCAAGTCTACGAAATTTTGATGATGTTCCTGCAATATTACTGCCCTCATGCTGCTCAAAGGCAGTCCAAGATGGTAATCAATTCCCTCTATGAGCAAAAGTGTTGGCCAACTCATCAATTTTATCATGCATTCGGAGACCAATATGAGAAGGAATCCACAGGAGACAAACTCTTGACTCCATCATTGATTATTTCATTATATCTGTGTCTAGCTACAGACACAAGCACGTCACAGTTATGCCTTGGGGAGCTGAGGGCAGTCAAGGATGACAAGGAGTCACTTACAATTAGCGTGTCAACTTTGGATTCATGTACGCGCTCGAGTGCAAGGATTATGGCAACCAATTCTGTTTGAAGAGTGGAGCTCCACAAACTGCATTAAACATAGATGTGTTGTTGACCAGACCACACATAGAACGTGAAGGGACGACGTCGTGTAAAATTAATATAATTTTACATTAAAATTCATTGTAGATTTAAAATAAATGTTAGCTTTAAATTAGGTTTGGTGTTTAGGTTTTGTTGGCGATTATTTGTGTATCTGTAGTATGTGGGGTGAAGCATTTACAACGTGGGGGGGGGGGGGGGGTTCGAACAAAAGTCGTCAGTGAAGCACTTGTTCCGGAAGGAAAGGGAACTATCACGAAAAAGCGCCAAGCCATTAAGACTATATAGCACTTGGAAGGGGTCAGGATTAGGATTTGGAATGGGACGGGGGCGGGGGGGGGGGGAAGGAATGGTGCCCAACCACTTGGACGGTCACTGGTTCGACATAACAACTTCTCGGAGTCTCGAGGGTTAACATGAATCGACACAGTCCCGTAAATAAAATAATTCTTCCTTGTAGATTTAGTCTTAAAACGAAACTCTGATTATTCGAAATAATATCAAACTAAAAGAATTCACATTTCTTAAAATATATCATCAAACTTAAATAGTTCAGAGGGTCCGAAGAGGGGGTGGAAATCTCGAACTAAAATACATTCACAAAACGGAACTATAGCGACTCTTGTGTCGTAACAATGTCTCGAAACGAGTGAATCACCCGTAATTGAGGCTCTTCACTCAGGCTAGAGACACGCTACAGGTCGTCTTCCTCGTTTGTTGCACTCAAATGCTGACACGAAATTAATTTCCTTGACGTGTAATTGTCACGTTGGTGATAGTGGGCCGGAGACAGACACATGGAGAATTTTTTTGAGGGGCAAGAAAATGAGGTGTGATATCGGGTGTTGTTGTTGATAAGAAGGTGTAGTGATGGGTCACAGGAACGGTGAAGACTATACAGGACGCCTCATAGGACCTCCCCCGCCACAGACAACGGCGGAATTTGGGTGAGTACACCATTGAATTGAACTATCAGGGGAAATCCCCGAGCCATTACGACTGTATAGCACTTGGAAGGGATTAGGATGTATAGCATGGAAGGGATTAGGATAAGAATTAGGGATGGGACGGGGGGAGGAAAGGAATTGTGCCCAACTACTAGGACGGTCGGGGATTGAACGCCGACCTGTAGACACAAGTGATTTTGTATAGTTATGAGGGTGGTAGTCCAGCATGAAGATCCACCTCGTTCACTATGCTATTCCATACATGTGCCTTGTTTTAGCCACATGTTTGACCACTATTATTTAGTAGATCGTTTATAGTTCAGTAGGATTTGGATATAATTGGTACTCCGTTATGGTCATTATTCGTACTATAATGTCCCCAAAAGTGAAGGGACGAGTTTACAATGACATCACATAAATGATGTCATCTTCAACCAGTGAGACGTAGCCTGCCTGGTTGATACCTGGTTGATGGGGTTCTGGGAGTAGTTCTACTCCCCAAGCCCGGCCCGAGGAAGGCTTGACTTGAGAGAGTTTGGTCCACCAGGCTGTTGCTTGGAGCGGCCCGCAGGCCCACATACCAACCACAGCCCGGTTGGTCCGGCACTCCTTGAAGGAAACAATCTAGTTTCCTCTTGAAGATGTCCACGGTTGTTCCTGTAATATTTCTGATGCTCGCTGGTAGGACGTTGAACAACCGTGGACCTCTGAGGTTCATACAGTGTTCTCTGATTGTGCCCATGGCACCTCTGCTCTTCACTGGTTCTATTCTGCATTTTCTTCCATATCGTTCACTCCAGTACGTTGTTATTTTACTGTGCAGATTTGGGACCTGGCCCTCCAGTATTTTCCATGTGTATATTATTTGGTATATCTCTCGTCTCCTTTCTAGTGAATACATTTGGAGAGCTTTGAGACGATCCCAATAATTTAGGTGCTTTATCTCGTCTATGCGTGCCGTATATGTTCTTTGTATTCCCTCAATTTCAGCAATCTCTCCTGCTCTGAAGGGGGAAGTGAGTACTGAGCAGTACTCAAGACGGGACAACACAAGTGATTTGAAGAGTACAACCATTGTGATGGGATCTCTGGACTTGAAGGTTCTCGTAATCCATCCTATCATTTTTCTGGCTGACGCAATACTTGCTTGGTTATGCTCCCTAAACGTTAGGTCGTCGGACATCATTATTCCCAAATCCTTGACATGCTGTTTTCCTACTATGGGCAGATTCGATTGTGTTTTGTACCCTGTATTATGTTTAAGATCCTCATTTTTGCCGTATCTGAGTACCTGGAATTTATCACCGTTAAACATCATGTTATTTTCTGCTGCCCAATCGAAAACTTTGTTAATATCTGTTTGTAGTTTATCAATGTCTTCAGCAGAGGTAATTTTCATGCTGATTTTTGTATCATCTGCAAAGGATGACACGAAGCTGTGACTTGTGTTTTGTCTATATCTGATATGAGAATAAGGAACAGCAGTGGTGCAAGGACTGTACCTTGAGGTACAGAGCTTTTAACTGCGCTCGGACTCGATTTTACTTGATTGACTGTTACTCTTTGTGTTCTGTTCGACAGGAAATTGAGTATCCAGCGTCCTACTTTACCAGTTATACCCATTGACCTCATTTTGTGTGCAATCACTCCATGGTCACATTTGTCGAATGCCTTTGCAAAATCTGTGTATACGACATCTGCATTATGTTTTTCCTCTAATGCCTCAGTGATTTTGTCATAGTGGTCAAGTAGCTGTGAGAGGCATGATCTTCCTGCTCTAAATCCATGTTGGCCTGGATTGTGGAGGTCATTGGTTTCCATGAATCTAGTGACCTGACTCCTGATCACTCTCTCAAATACTTTTATTATGTGGGACGTTAGTGCAACTGGTCTATAATTCTTTGCCAATGCTTTGCTACCACCCTTGTGTAGAGGGGCAATGTCTGCTGCTTTAAGCGCATCTGGTATCTCCCCGTGTCCAAGCTCTTCCTCCACACTATACTGAGTGCCTGTGCTACTGGCACTTTGCATTTCTTTATAAATATTGAATTCCATGAGTCTGGACCGGGGCTGAGTGCATGGGCATATTGTCAATTTCTCTTTCAAAATCTGCCACGCTCGTGTTGATATCAGTTATATTTACAGGTGTTTGAGTATCATTCATAAAGAAATTGTCCGAATTTTCCACTTTCATGCTGAGTATCGGAGTGCTAAACATGTCCTCATACTGCTTTTTTAGGATTTCACTAATTTCTTTGTCATCCTCAGTGTATGAACCTTCACTAATACGAATAGGTCCAATACTGGCAGTGGTTTTCGCTTTTGATTTAGCATATGTGAAGAAATATTTGGGGTTTTCTTTATTTCTTGAATTGCTTTCTGTTCTAGTTGCCTTTCTTCAGTCTGATAGGAATGCTCTGTTCGATTTCTTCAATCTCCCTGTTTAAATTATTTCTTCTTTGTATGGAGAGTCGTGTCTGCTTAAGCATTTTCGTTAATTTCTTCCTCCTTTTGTAATGTCGTCTGCGTTCTCTTTCTACATTGGACCTCTTTCTGGCTTTCCTCAAAGGAACATGTTTCAGACAGACTTCATATGCTTCAGAAGTCAGTTTTTCTATTCCTTGTGTAGGATTTTTATTTCTTAGAACATTTTCCCATTGAATGTTTGTAAGTTCCCTGTTTATTTTCTCCCAGTCTATCCTCTTATTATTAAATTGAATTTATTGAATAGCCCTTCTCGCTTGTTGTTTCTCTTGGGCCTACTACCGTTATTAATGTTAGTTTGCACTTCAATGAGCTTGTGGTCCGAGTACGTAGTGTCTGAGACAGTAATGTCTCTGATTAGCTCCTCATTGTTCGTGAATATCAGGTCCAGCGTGTTTTCGTTCCTAGTTGGTTCTGTAATCTGCTGACTGAGCGAGAATTTGTCACAGAATCTCAGTAGTTCTCTGACCTGTGGTTGGTTATTTCCAGGTTGACTTCCTGCTATAATGTTATTGTTTACTATTCTCCATTTTAAACTGGGTAGATTGAAGTCTCCAAGGAAGATGATATCTGGTACTGGGTTTGCTAGGTTATCAAGGATATTCTCTATTTTGTGGATCTGTTCAGTGAATCCTCAACTGTTGCATCTGGCGGTTTGTATATTAAAATAATAAGTAGATTCATATTTTCTACCTTGATTCCAAGTACCTCTACCACCTCATTGGACGAGTTCAGGAGCTCTGTGCATGCCAGCTCCTCTTTAATATACAGACCTACTCCTCCACTTGACCTAATTACTCTGTCACATCTATATAGATTATAATTCGGAATCCAGATTTCACTATCCATGTGGTCTTTTGTGTGGGTTTCTGTAAATGCACCAAATATTGAGTTCGATTCTATTAGGAGGCCATTTATGAACTTAACTTTATTTCTTGATTTTGGTTTCAAGCCTTGTATGTTTGCAAATATGAATGATTTCCCACATTGCGTGTCACTTCTGGTGGGCTTTGGTAGTTCTCCCCCCACTCTACCCGGTCCAGGGTGTGTTGTTTTGGAAGTGATTCGTCCAGTTTTGGTAGTAGGACGGGTGTTGTGTGGTGTAGTTCCTGTGTGCTTGTTGATAATTTGTATTCCAGTCTTGTGGGTATCTCCCTTCCCCTCTGTAATCCTGTAGTGGTTCCATCTGACTGTTCCTCTCTCTTATATTTCTACTCTGTTTCTGCCTTCCTCTAAAAAATTCCAGTAGTGTCATATTGATCTTCCCGTCTATAACGCTGTGTACCCTCACGTGGAATTCCGGACACTGAAGATTGTAGCATTTTTGTCCCTAATTGAAAATTGACATTATTTAGGGTGAAAGTATCTACACCCTGTTCAAAAACGGCATGTACCCTCGCCAACATGTTCCTGCTTTTCGAGGATGCAGAAAATTGCATTTTCNAATTAAGGCAGCGTCTGAGATCCTCTCGGACGTAGGTTCGAACTTTCGTCACGGCCCTTGTGGATTTGTTCATTTGATTCATCACACTATTGTGATTCTTTGTGTAGTGTAGTACGGCGACTTTTGGCCGTAGCGCATACGAGCGAAAAGCGACGTTATTTGTAAGCGGACGTGTAGCATACAAGATGGTGGTTATCAGGTGGTTATCCTGGGTGGTTATCAGGGAATAGCGCCAAGCCATGACTATATAGCACTTGGAAGGGGGTCAAGATAACAACAAGGAGATGGTTATCACAGACCCAAGGCACCAAATGGGAGATCAAATCCTCCAGGAATCAAGATAATAATAAAACATTGGGAATTGATATCACACGCAAATCTCCAAGGAACTTACGTTCCTTTACAAACAATCAGATCACCATCAGAGGAATCCTGGCAAACAACGCTTATAAAATACTCGACAGATACATCGACGAAATAGAAGATAAGACATGGGTGATGTCCTATCCTCTATTATCGCCCTTATCTTCATTTCCAAATAGTACATTAGTAACGTCCTAATTTACCCATCAATCCAATTAAGCTAATAACAGCCACTCGGCATCCGCTCACACTATCATCTTCGAGGCCAAGAGAAGGAAGATAATGATAAACTGATATCATAGAAGATACAAGATAACCAGCATACTGCCCAAGACATCGTTGAAACAAGGAGAAGAACCAGCTTGTGTTTCTTAGGAAATAATGTAATTAAGATTAAAAATTTGATAAGATTTAAAACAGGATTGAACAGCAACATTTGCAAGGTTGCAGACGATGCCAAGATAGAGCGGAAAAACACTTAAGGGAGACATTAAGACGATTTGTTTTGTGTAGCATTTTAATATAATTAGTAAGTTTGGATTTAGGGTAAACCTGGCGGAAAGGTGTGTGTGTGAGGGAGTGCGTGGTGGCTGTGTGAGTGTGAGGGAGAGTGCGTGGTGGCTCTGTGAGGGAGAGTGCGTGGTGGCTCTGTGAGTGTGAGGGAGAGTGCGTGGTGGCTCTGTGAGTGTGAGGGAGAGTGCGTGGTGGCTCTGTGAGTGTGAGGGAGAGTGCGTGGTGGCTCTGTGAGTGTGAGGGAGAGTGCGTGGTGGCTCTGTGAGTGTGAGGGAGAGTGCGTGGTGGCTGTGTGAGTGCGAGGGAGAGTGCGTGGTGGCTCTGTGAGTGCGAGGGAGAGTGCGTGGTGGCTCTGAGAGTGTGAGGGAGAGTGCGTGGTGGCTGTGTGAGTGCGAGGGAGAGTGCGTGGTGGCTCTGTGAGTGCGAGGGAGAGTGCGTGGTGGCTCTGTGAGTGCGAGAGAGAGTGCGTGGTGGCTCTGTGAGTGCGAGGGAGAGTGCGTGGTGGCTCTGTGAGTGCGAGAGAGAGTGCGTGGTGGCTCTGTGAGTGCGAGAGAGAGTGCGTGGTGGCTCTGTGAGTGCGAGGGAGAGTGCGTGGTGGCTCTGTGAGTGCGAGGGAGAGTGCGTGGTGGCTCTGTGAGTGCGAGGGAGAGTGCGTGGTGGCTCTGTGAGTGCGGGGGAGAGTGCGTGGTGGCTCTGTGAGTGCGAGGGAGAGTGCGTGGTGGCTCTGTGAGTGCGAGGGAGAGTGCGTGGTGGCTCTGTGAGTGCGAGAGAGAGTGCGTGGTGGCTCTGTGAGTGCGAGAGAGAGTGCGTGGTGGCTCTGTGAGTGCGAGGGAGAGTGCGTGGTGGCTCTGTGAGTGCGAGGGAGAGTGCGTGGTGGCTCTGTGAGTGCGGGGGAGAGTGCGTGGTGGCTCTGTGAGTGTGGGGGAGAGATATATATTAAAATTTTCACCGTCAATATGTTTCGTGGACTCTTTCACAAGGTTGCTGCCTCTCTGGCGCGTCTCATTCTCATCTTCTCATTTAAATCACCACACCTACACCACCACCTGCGCCACCACCACCTATACCACCACCTGCGCCACCACCTATACCACCACCTGCGCCACCACCTATACCACCACCTGCGCCACCACCTATACCACCACCTGCGCCACCACCTATACCACCACCTACACCACCACCTATACCACCACCTGCGCCACCACCTATACCACCACCTGCGCCACCACCACCTACACCTACACCACCTACACCTACACCACCACCTACACCACCACCTGCGCCACCACCACCTACACCACCACCTGCACCACCACCACCTATACCACCACCTGCGCCACCACCTATACCACCACCTGCGCCACCACCACCTACACCTACACCACCTACACCTACACCACCACCTACACCACCACCTGCGCCACCACCACCTACACCACCACCTATACCACCACCTGCGCCACCACCTATACCACCACCTGCGCCACCACCACCTACACCTACACCACCTACACCTACACCACCACCTACACCACCACCACCTACACCACCACCTGCGCCACCACCAACACCACCACGTACACCACCAACACCACCACGTACACCACCAACACCACCACCACCTGCACCACCACCACCTACACCTACACCACCACCTGCGCCACCACCAACACCACCACGTACACCACCAACACCACCACCACGTACACCAACACCACCACCACCTACACCACCACCACGTACACCACCAACACCACCACGTACACCACCAACACCACCACCACGTACACCACCAACACCACCACCACGTACACCACCAACACACCAACACCACCACCACGTACACCACCAACACCACCAACACCACCACCTGCACCACCATTACCTACACCACCACCTACACCACCAACACCACCACGTACACCATCAACACCACCACCTACACCTACACCACCAACACCACCACCATGCATCTCCAGCACCACCAAACCGAAGATCTCTCGGAAATCTGGAAAAAGATAAAAGTTATCTCAGTATACAGTGATACACATTCCTTGCAAACTACCGAATCAGGTAATCAGGCAGAGAATAATAGAGCACCTGGATGATGAATAAACGGAATGGCAACATGGATTGATAAGGGGAAAAAGTCATGCCTGGCAAACCCAATAGAGTTTGTTGACAAGATCAATATACAACACGATCCGATTATATAAAGTTGGATAGATTTCGTCTCCTAGATTGCCAAACAGCATCTGATACTGTTCTCGTGTGTGAGGCTGGTGTACAGGAGACACGCTGTGATAGCTGGGAGTACCTGACGGACTGGAAACAGTGGCTAACACTCGGAGAGGTGTCGAGCTGTAAGGATGTGAGATTTGGGACCATTAATGTTGCTAATTTATGTAAATGATGTACTCGGAGGAGTAAGCTCATATATGATAATGTTCGCTGAACCAAATAACATCAGCATCATATGGGAAGCTGGCGAACGTTAGAATGATATTAAAACAAATACTCTTATCGCAGGCCATTACTAGAATACGCAGCACCGGCCTGGATGCTGCGTATTCTAGTCGCGAACCCAATCTTACAGCCTAAGTAGAGATAAGTAACAAAAGGGACTTGATCACCACATACAAGATACTGAGCGGAATAGACAAGGTGGAGAAGGACATCCTCTTTAAAGTTGTTAAATAAAAACTCAAGTAAATCACCAGTAGAGTCATAACCTTTCCTGTACTGTCAGTCATAACCTTGCTCTCCCATACTCGCTGTTAGGCAAGCACTCTCAGACAAGCACTCTCAGACAAGCACTCTCAGGCAAGCACTCTCAGACAAGCACTCTCAGACAAGCCCTCTCAGACAAGCCCTCTCAGGCAAGCCTCTCAGGCAAGCCCTCTCAGGCAAGCCCTCTCAGACAAGCACTCTCAGACAAGCACTCCCAGACAAGCACTTCCAGACAAGCACTCTCAGACAAGCACTCTCAGACAAGCCCTCTCAGACAAGCACTCCCAGACAAGCAGTCTCAAACAAGCACAAGACACACGTACCACCAATCTCAGCCCCCAAGGAACACCAAGACCTTAATCAGTCTTAAACAAGAAACAATAGAATTTCTGTAAAGGGGAAAAAAAATATTTAGAGTTTTAAAAACAAAAAAGATTAAGAAACGTCTCTTGCGTGATCCGAGGGTATTTCTATGCAAATTGATTCTGCGCATTTTGCAGCGAGGCTGAGATTGGTCCAGAGTTGATTTACCTTAGATAAGAAAGTTGGGTTAGGCTTTCTGGCCTTCTAGTTAATCAATAGTGTTTTGAAGGGGGCGAGTAAATATTATTGATGGAGTGGGATGGTGGAATAGGGACAGGAGGAACGTGGTGGATGAGGGGATAGGTGGGGAAGGTGGAAAAGGGAGGGGGGGGGTAGAGAATAGGAGGGTGGGGGAGAGAGGAAGAATGTTGTGCATAAAGGAGGAGAGATACAAAACAGGGAGTAAAGTGGGAGGGAATGCAGGAAATGGTATTAAAAGATGGGCTGTGGAAGGGAAACAGGGGAAGGTAGAGATGGGTGGGTGGGGGGAGGGCTGGCGAGGGTCAGATTATGAGGGGATTCCTTTGCATTCCTCATCTAAGACATTAGGAATGAGTGACCTCTACTGGTGATCATTCACTAGTAATCGTGATCATTACTCCTCCCTTGGTGCTGGGGATCAATCATTACTCTCCCTGGGTGCTGGAGATCAATCATTACTCCTCCCTGTGGTGCCGGGATCAATCATTACTCCTCCCTGTGGTGCTGGGATCAATCATTACTCCTCCTGTGGTGCTAGGAACATTAACCGTAACAATGTCGAACAGGATCGTAATTCTGAAAGTGATGGTGTCTTTACGCCTCCTTGTGTGGCCACCAAGTACACTCAATCTCCTCCATGCACTCATCTCCTCCACTGCCTCAATCTCCTCCACTGCACTCAATCTCCACTGCGCTCAGTTTCAGTGCTGTTTAGACCTGACAGGTCCTTGTCGTTAAATAATAATGGTTATGTCAATACTTGCAGGTTTAGCACCTCTTTTTGCTTTGAAAAACACCGTATTTCCTCAAAAGCGCGCGCGCACGCACGCACCACACACACACACACACACACACACACACACACACACACACACACACACACACACACACACACACACCACGCACGCACGCACGAGACACAG